>JAXCLR010000092.1:11502085-11521995 GCA_035584095.1 Annona squamosa | reverse complement strand
AAATAAAAAAAAATATATGTATGCGCCCGGGAGCGTGCAGTGCTGCACGCTCCCGGGTGCACTGAATCAGAGTCCGAAATTTTCGATCTCGTCGTGGGGTGCCCAATCCAATGCACCGGGTGCATTCAGCCTCAGTGCACTGGCGTCGTGGGGTGCCCAATCCAATGCACCGGGTGCATTCAGCCTCAGTGCACTGGGGTGTACTACACTTTTTTTTTTTAATTTTTCATGAAGCTGTTAATATAAAATTACCGAAAATGCTATTAATTTTTAAAAATCTAAAAAAAATATTTAAAAGTCTAAAAAAATAGTAAAAATTGATACATATGTTAAATAAACTTAGATTAACCATTGTGTAAAAAAAATTTCAAAAAAAAAAAAAAAGTAAGTGTAGTACACCCCAGTGCATTGAGGCTGAATGCACCCTGGTGTATACGATCGAGCTCCCGTCGTGGGACGACACGTAACTGGTGATGAATCAGAGTAATACTTTTTATAGAAAGTTAACGAAAATAAAAGTTTTCAAATGATATGATATAATATGAATTAGAAGATATAACAGGAGTAATGATAAGTAGTAAAAAGGATAAAGTTAAAATAGATAAATTAGTTATATGAATAGTCATATATAAATAATTAAAAATTACAATAGTTGTACAGTAAAATATAAACAAAAATTAATTTAAAAATATGATAAGGGTAGGAATCGAAAAGTTTTAACTTATATATTTTCTAGTAATTAACAAACACACCCTTTAACTTCTAACTTCGCCGAACTCCATTTCAATTTTGCATATTTTAATGGTTTCCGAACTTACCTACCATGTAATTCTTTTAAAATTTAAAATTTTAATTTTTAATGAAAGTTTTAATTCATTTATTATGTTTTACATCATTTGTTTAGTTAATAAATAAAATTTTATCCAAATCAAATATGTACATGAGTCATTTTTGTTCATAGATATATTTATACGTAAATCATAAAAAATGCTTAGATTTAGTTATACATATATTAACATATAATAATACTTTGTATAATTATTTGTCCGAGTATAATTGACACTTTAGAAGGTTTAGATGTTAAAAATATTACTTTAAAATTAATATTTTAGTGCGAACTATTGTATTATTTTGATTTTACACAATACTTATATATAGTGATACTAGTCAAATGAGGAGATTTTCATAATAATATAAATGATGCTAAATATAATTAATTGAATAAATTTTTCTCCAACCATTAAGATATTAAAAATTGATGAGATTACATGGAAAAAAGAGTTTCATATAAGCGAGTCCTTCCAAAATATTTTCACTGCTAATATGCATGTGATAAATACAGATAGGGCAAATTACATATATACCCAAGAATTTACCCATAATTCTATTTATACCTACGAACTTTCAAAAATATCTCTTATACATATGAATTTTTATCATAATTACACATATACTAATGCCGCAAGAAATCCATTAAACAAGCCATCAACTCACCTATTAAATGATGAATACGTGCAAATTCTAATATAATTTGAAGTTGTTTTACCCAATTTAAAATTTATATCCAAATAATATATTATTTTATGATTGTGGAAATACTAAAAGTTTATTATAATATGAATTTTTAGTCATAAAATCATAATTAGGAATGCGCCTATTTGTCATTTCACATGGAGTTAATGGCTTATTTAATAGATCATTAACAGCATGAGTATATGTGGAATTAGGATAAAAATTTGTGGATATGAGAGACATGTTTGAAAGTTTCGTAAATATAAATAAAATTAGAGGTAAAATTTGTGAACGTATAAGGAATTCTCCCATATAAATATGAGATGAGTTGAATTTGTTTTGCAGTAGTATTATACTTAGCAATGAGAGAAAATTGTAAAATAATTATAGAAAAATCAAAAAATTGAGAGCAATGTAACTTTAAAAAATGACTTATATCTACGATTTTTCATCTTAATTCTATATATAGTTATGCCGTTAAGGATCCATTAAATGTGTGTTGTTGGCCCTCTTATTGAATGATAAATATGCCAAAGCTCTCGTATAATCTGACGTTACTTTACTCCAATTAAAATTAATATTCAAATAATAAATTATTTTATACTCGTATAATTATTAAAAAATCATAGCTATAAAATTATAATTAAGAAGGGTGTATTTGTCATTTCGCGTGAGGTTAACGATTCCTTTAATAGATCTATAACGACATGAGTATATATGGAATTAGGATAAAAATTTGTAGGTATGAAATGTATTTTTAAAAGTTCGCGCGTAAAAGAAGAATGAGAGGTAAAATTTGTGGGTATATAAGGAATTCCTCTATGTAGACATGAAATAAGTTGAATTCGTTTTGCGGTATTGTTAAATTTAGCAATGAAAGGAAAAAAATTATAAAATAATTGCAGGAAAAATCAAAAAAGTGGGAGAGTAGTGTAACTTTTAAAAATGTCTTTTATACTTATGAATTTTCATTGTAATTTAACATACACTCATACCACCAAGGATTCATTAAATGGGCCACTAGCCCTCTTATGAAATGATAAATATGCCCAGGTCATGATATAGTTTGAAATTACTTTACTCAAGATTAGAATTCATATTCTAATAATATACTATTTATAATTGTATAATTACTATAAATTAATTGTAATATAAAATTTTAGCTATAAAATTATAATTAAGAATGAGCTTATTTGTCATTTTATTGGCAGTTAATAAATTTTTTAATAGATTCTGGACAACATGAGTATATGTAAAGTCAGGATGAAAATTTGTGTGAATGAGATGTATTTTTGAACATTCACGAATATCAGTAGCATTAGAGGTAAAATTCATGACTATTTAAGAAATTCTATCCGAAATGAGTTGAATTGGTTTTGTAGTAGTTTTAAATTTAGCAATTAGAGAAAAATGTAAAATAATTGCAGGAAAATTTGAAAAAGTAGGAGAGTAGTGTAGCATAATAAAGTAATTAGCATGAGTAAAAAAATAAAAATAAAAAAGATAATAGAATATAATTGTGTTGATAGATAAGAATAATGATTAACATTCGTGGTTGATACTAAGGGTGTGTTTATTTGAAGTTAAAATTTTTTAATCTATTATTTTTCACTCTCCACAATTATCATATTTTATAATTATTTTTTCACATTTTCTTATATAACGTTATAACTATCATATTTTTCAATAATATATATGCAACAACCTGTATAATTAACTTATCTATTTTAATATTATTTTATTTACTCATCGTCTACCCTTCTCATATCAAATCATTTTTCTATTTTAAAAACTCTTATAACAAAAACTTTTTAATGAACAGTAAGTGAGATAAATTTTTTCCACTTCTTTCCCGTTACAAAATCGAGCATTTATTTTGTTGAGTTTATATCGTTTATGATTCCCTCTTGCGGCGTTTTAACATTTTCTATTCAGATAATTATCTGTGTTTTACTTATCTATTGGAATTATGTTGAACACAAACGGTCTTCAAAAAATATTTGTTGTTGCTATCGTGATATATTTCCAGTAATTTTTTTATTAAGCAGATTTAGCTGCTCCCGTCTTCCATTTTCATTGCTGTTTTAAATATTTTACTTCTTCTTACATCCTATCTTCCTATCTCAAGGGAGGAGTGATCTTGTTAGTCCAGGATAAGTAAATGACTCACTTAGCCTATCTTAAAAAACTTATTTACAACAATTTTTTTTTATTTTTTTCTCCGTGCACTTATTTATCTAAGTGTGTTTAAAATATAGACCAAGTTTTATCATTTTTAAATATATTTATCTATTTTGTTGAGATTTTTAAACATCTATATGTATATATATATATATATTTAAAATATCCTTATTTTTAAAAATTTTAAAAATATATATACACATACAAAAAGTTTTATCATATTTAGATAAACAAGTATATTTTAAATAAAATTTTTGAGATAAATTAAGTGGAGCATTTACTTAGCCGGGCCAACTTGGATTATTCATCAGTACAAGTGTAGCTGTATCTTTAAGGGCGGAATTATTTACGTCAGAACTGGCTTTTGGACAGGAGTTTAACGCGGAGTTTTTGTCAAATTTTCAAGAGCAATATCTCGCGTAGATAGATGAGATAGTAGATACGTATTTATGGGAGATTTTTCTCGGCCTTGAAAAGCTATCAGCTGCTGCCCAACTGTTCCAAACGGATTTCACTCTGTCAGCCGTGTAAAAGCAGAACTCATGCAACAAGCGCCTCCGTCTTTCCTCCTCTTGTCATGTTCGAGTCTTTCCAAGATATGTGCTGCGAACGCGTTTCCATCAACAACACGATTTGAAGCGAGAGTGCTCGAAGCACCGGTCTTCATCCTCTTCCCAAAGCTCCGCTCGCAGGAGTTCTTACAGCCTTCGTCCTCGAGCCACCGCAACTTCATGCATTCATCCGCTACTCAAAGAGCCTATCAAGTGCCCGCCACAGTCGCCGATCATCCAAGTACAGCCGTTGCTCCCACGTAACAGGTCACAAATTCGCCCATTTATCTCCTTTTTTAATTTCTTTGTATTTTTTCATGTTTGGTTATTACTACCAACATTATTATCATTTTAATATTTGTGGTTGTTGATAGAGTCTTGCTGTTTGTTTCTCATTTCCAGGCATTACATGTTCTGTACAGAGAAGGAAAATCCCAGAGGGTTATTCGCAAATTTAATTGACTTGGAAAAATATGAGCAAAAGCTTACTTTGTAGTTTGTTGATGGACTGCATTTCATGTATTGTCACTTTGAGAACCTTTCGTTGAATAAAATTTGAGACACTGTTGCCGCTGTGTATTTCACAACTTTTTCTAGAATAACTTTCGAAAATTCCCCTGATTTGGGTCAATTTGGGGATGACGAAAACGAAAGTGGGAAAAAAGTAATATCAGAAAGTGAGGAAAGAAGAGAAGTGATGTAATGTGACAGTGGTAATGATTAAAAGTAAAGCGAATGAAACTTTTTTTATATGAATAAATGTGAAAAAATGACTGAAACTCAGGTAATAAGAGGAAAAACTAAGACAACTAGAAGTCAGTATATAAAATCACATCAAAATTTGTGAAAAAGTAAGCTGGATGATATTTAAGGCTTATTTCTTTGGCAACTTCATGAGATTATTTGGGATTTCTAATCCTTTAATCCTTCTAATTTGGGTTTTGATGTCTATTTCAAGTAATTTAGCCATAGATAAACTTTATGGTTCAGATTTTGTTTTATCTGTCTTATTTAAGATTTTATTTGTATGCAATTTATTAGAATTGTATGTGTTTTTTCCTTACCATAATTTTTTTGTAAGCAGGGTTGCTTTATTTCCCTGTTGTCTTGTGTTTCCTTTGTGCTTTGTTCTTCCAGCCCTTTTATTGAAAGTAGCAGTTGTTTCCCTTGTTAATAGAAAATTGATGCAAAAGTTCCATATCTACTGTTTCTGTATTTAGGCTCATAAATTGACGGTAAAAGTCCAGATGCATCATTTAGAAATTGTGGTACTTCACTTATGTGATGTACCTTAACATAAGACTCAAGCTTATCCACGAGGTCAAGATTTGGGACTCAAGTTACTCTAGTGTTGCACAATAGCTTATCTCATCATAATGCTAAATCTTGTTGGATTTTGAATCCAACAAGCCAAATTGAGAGTCCTTTTCAATTTTAAGTTTTTAGTTGATTAAAATCAAAATGTAGGTTTCTCTGCTTATATATTTATTTTTTTCTGACTTCTCTTTCCTGTCCATTGGGTTGATGGAGTCCAGAGGTGGAAGAGGGGTATCTATAATATCCGTGAGATGGCAAATGGCAAATATGAATATGTGAAATCATTTGAAGTTAGCAAAAAGCTCGTGCCTTTCACATGGATTGTTGTTAGGATTGATGGATGCCATTTTCGTAGGTAATTACATCTGGTTTAACTTTTGTGTTTTTGCTTCTCCCTTGATCATGCACTGAGATATTTTTCATTAGAAGCTTTTCAAATTAGTTCAACCCTACCCACTAAGAAAATGAGAATGTGAAGCCAAGAGGAAAAACAATAATGGTTTTCTTTTCCTATTTATATTCTTTACCTTGGGATTAGTGAGCAAATCAAAATATTTTGGCAGTGAAGATGGATAGTAGTAAAGAAAACTTTTCATCCTACTTGTGATTATGAAGATAGTGGTATGCTCATCAAGCCTGGGAAATTGATTTCCTATTCTCAATGTAATTCATGTTTCATAAAACAGCAAGTAAACATGTCTTAAGGTTGTAGCTCACATGCAACTGTTGCACAGCTTTGATTTTTCCTCTTTTTTTTGAAAATTACTTTCCTTTTATTTTCATACCAGGTTTACTGAAGAACACAAGTTTGACAAGCCCAGTGACATTCAAGGACTGAATTTAATGAATGCTTGTGTTGTTAGGGTGTTACAGAAATTCCCAGACATAGTCTTCGCATATGGCATCAGTGATGAATACAGGTACTAAATACTAATGCTGCTGGCATCTCTTGAATGTAGCTAGCAATCAGACTTGGGCTATGACTGACCTACATGCATCATCAGGTGTGTGGTTATTTCATTCTTTTTGAATATCTAGAAAGTGAATGGAACCAAGCTGCTCATTTACCAAATTGAAGAAACTATTCATTTCAGCTAGTGTATGCTTTACTAAGTTTCTGAACATAATCTTGAAATGAATACTTGTATTGATTGGAAAATCATTGGGGTTGCATCTGAGTATGCAGATTCTAGTTTATCGTTGCATATTTGTTCATGGATGATACCTATATGTTTTTTATGCCTGATACAAGCACTTGTTCTGATGGGAGGCGGTTTTAGTGCACAATGACAGCTCCTTCCTTGCTATTTTCATTTCATTCAAATCAGTTCTTTGCTAACTTGTCAGCATGCGGGCTTACCCTCTTAGGAATAGTGGAAGATTGGAATTCAAGTTCCATTCATGTTTGTTTTTATATTTCTTTGCCTTCAAGGATAGCTACAACTGGGCTGAAACAGGCAATCCTTGGCCAGTTGCGCAAGTCGGTCCTCGGTAGGAATGAGTATTACTGTATCAGTGATAATCAGGAAGGTCACAAATAGATTGTTGTTAATTTCATCTACATTACTAGAAACGTTCTTGAGATTTCATCCCATCTTCCATTTACCTGATGGGAAAATTTCATCTCGTGCCAATGCTGAAATTGTTGGTCTCTATTACGGATTCTTTTATTCTTATTTTCTATTCAGTAGCTTGAATTGATTGTGAAGCATATTCCCTTTCTTTTTAAAAAATTTTCAGCTCTGTCTTGAAGAAGACAACTGAATGGTATGAAAGGCACTGTAGGTATTTCTCCCACCTTATAATTTTCATTTGGTCGTTTGGTTTGTGTAATGATCAATTACAAATTATATACATTTCATATAAGAAGTTTTGGTTTCTGCATTCTGTCATTCTGATAATCTACCCACTTGTCTCAATGTTGACCTGCTTCTTGTATTAAAATTTCAGCCAAATATTGAATGTCATAGCCACTTCATTCTCATGGCTGTATACCATGCCGTGGAAAGAGTTTTTCCCAGAAAAAGAATTGAAGGATCCTCCTTGTTTTGATGGCCAAGTGGTATGCTACCCTTCCACCAAAATACTTAGAGATTATCTAGCATAGAGGCAAGTTGACTGTGAGTACTATCTGCCATTTTGGGTCCACATGAGGGTCACATCCTTTATCTGGCAAGTAGGCTAGGACTCGATATATTTGGGTAAATCTGGGCCTTTATGTGAAAAAAATGCTGGAATATTTGCTTCTTTGAATGTAAATTTTCCATAGGTTTGTTTCATTAGGTTATCTGGGTAGGACCAGTCATTGGTGAATTTCTCCCAAAAAAATCAGCTAAATAAAATCATTTCTTCTTTAAACCTGGGCAATCAGTTCTCCCACTTAATCATATCAGATAAAAGCCAGCTTTCATATCTTCCCACTGGTGGATGCAATGATGTTAGTGTTTTTCATTACAAGGCTTGGACTTATATGTGGAATTTAGCTGCAGAGTCTGGAGATAATAATTTTGGTCATAAACATTGTGAATACACATGGGCAAAAAATAGTTGGCATCTGACACATTTATTCATTGTGAATTGACTAACCTTGTTGTTTGGATTTTATTGTTTTTCGTAGGTCACATAAATAATCAGTACAATACCTGTTTCTGGATGCTTGTTAAGTCTGGTAAAAGCAAAGCAGAAGCACAAGAACAGTTAAAGGTGTTACTCATTATCATCGTAATCATTTAAAGTTGTTGCACTGTTCCTGTTGATCTAGAGTTGTCCTTTATAATCCCTAGCATCTTTGTAACTTTCTTAATGACCTCTGCCATGCTCTTTTCTCTACTATTCTTTAGTTCTCGGGATTTTTGTTTTCCATTTCAATAATTTGTCCTAACTGACATATATATATATATATGAGCTCTATTTCTATGAAACATATCTTCTATGTAACTTCTTCCATTTTTAATATCTTAATGAGTGATGAAAAATTCACTTAATCTGTTATATTTAGCATCATTTACAGTATTGTAAAAACCCTTTCATTTGTTTAGTATCACTGTATATATGCGCCATTTATAAATGTTAAAATCAACGTAACAAAATGAATTAATAATAAATATCAAATTTCAAGTAGTATTTTTAATATGTAAATCATCTAAAATATTATTACTATGTGAATAAATGATTCTATAATGTATTATTATGTTCTAATATATGTGTGTGTGGATTTAAGCATTTTCCTGATTTACACATAACTATATCTATTTTTAAGCAAATGTGGATCATAAACATACTTAGGGTGTGTTTGGCAATTGACAAAAAATGTCAAGTTAAAACTTTTCAATCTAAAACTTTTCACTTTCTACAACTATAATATTTTTTAATCATTTTTTCACATTTTCCTATACAACTACCCTGCTTTTCAATTATTTCTACACAACTAACCTATTTATTTTAACTTTATCCTCTTTACTACTCATCATTATCCCTATCATATCACATTATTTGACAACTTTTACTCTCCAACACTTTTCATCAAAAGTTTTATACATTACCAAACACACCCTTAATTTTGATAAAATTTAGTCTCATAGCTAAACAAGTGATGTTAAATATAACAAATGGATTAGATTTTGCTTCGATCATCATCATCTTAAAAAATGGAAGAGGTTATATGAAACTGCTTTTATAACCCAATTACATAAAAGCGGAACCTATATATATGTATCTTTATATATATGGGTTTTGCTTATATGAAACCCTTTTTTTTATGTAACCCCACTCATTTTTAATATGTTAACGTTTGATGAAAAATCTACTCCATATATTATATTTAGCATCATTTATATTATCATGGAAACCCTCTCATTTGCCTAGTATTGTTGTGTATGAGTTTCATCTTGAAATATATAAAATCAACATAACAAAATGGTTTAAATATAAATATCAATTTTAAAGTAGTATTTTCAACGTCTAAATCATCTAAAATATCATTATTGCATGGCTAAATGATTCTTCAAAATATTATTATATTCTATTACATACACGAATAGATGTAAGCATTTTTCATAATTTACACAGAAATATATCTATTTTTATGCAAAATGTGTCCTATGCACGTATTCGATTTGGATGAAATTTGATCTCCTAGCTAAACAAATGATGTTAAATATAATGAAATGGTTGGATTTTGCATCAATTATCAACATATTAAAAAAGGAGGGGGTTATATGGAATCAAGTAGAGCCTTATATATATATATATTTCAAATCTATTTCAAATACTTCAAGTTAATTCTTGTTGTTTGTGTTTGTTACTCATATATCTTTCCAATCCTTATAAGACTGCATCATTCATGTACGTATGTTATATATTGGTAATGGCTCAATACATCTGGATGCACGTGGTGACTCGACGCCCGTTTTACTTTGGGCAATCTTTACCGTCATCTATTTAGCTAGGTTACTTAAAATCATTTTGATTGGAAAATTGTGTTGTCCAGATTTTCATATAATCTGAAAACTCATAGAATTGTGTGCAAAAAAATCCCGCAGCTATTCATGCAAATACTAAATTTTTTCAAAATTTTATTAAATGATTTCTCTAAATGGAAAGAAGATTTTGAAGGGGTAAATATCCAATTACAAGCCTGTCATTCCTAGCTATTAACCAATTTTAACATTTGATATATTGCAAAAAATTTTAATTTTTTGCATGAGTAAGTCTCAGATGAAGGTTTTTTTTTTTTTAAATCATGAGTAAACATAATAATAACTAATTTTCTGATTGGCTTGGACCTGATGTAAAGAAGGGCACCACTTTGGATATACGGTAAGTCTTGCAAAGCCCTAGATGATAGTAGCCAGACTTCAATGCCATTTATGACAAGTCGGTTCAATTCACTTCACCCATTAGGCCTTACAGTTCTATCTTCCAAAGGCACTTTGTATGGTCAAATAATGGGCAAAAATTTATTCTAGGTTCATTCTCAAAGGCAGTTGGTTGTAAAACTTATAACTTCCTATTTCTCAGATGATGGACTAAATTGCTCAAAGTTTTCCTAATTTGTCTATTTCTGAGTTCCAGGGAACTCAAACTCAAGAGAAAAATGAATAGCTTTTCCAACAGTTTGGTATTAATTACAACACATTACCAGCCATGTTCCTTAAGGGATCTTGTGTTCTCAGGGATAAGGTCAGTTCCTATCTCATGGAACAGGTAAACTGATGGTACTCTATAATGCCGTCCAAGGGTTCAGGTTTTCAGTTTTTACGTGTGGCTATTTATGGGTTATTTTAATTATCCATGGGATTATTCCATTTTTTGTAGAATGATTTTGTCCGAATTTCCAAAAAATTGAAAATCATTGTCGAGCAACTGGCAGTAATGTACCTAAGATAGCCAAGATCACTTACTGCATTCCTTTAATTTGGGATTATATTTAATGCACGGCATCCATATAATTTAGTTGGTGTATTCAATCTCATGTGTGTATTTTTAGGTGGAAGAAATTGTGAAGTTCACTAATAAAGGTGATCCCGGCAGAACGAACATGGAGAAGGTGGTCAGAGGTCACAATGATATAATTGATCCAAATTTTTGGGAGGAACAACCACATATTCTAGGCGAATAGCAGGGCTTAGCTCACAGAGAAAAGCTTATAGTACTAATTTTGCCTTTTCTTTGTTTTGTACTTGATCGGGTGTAGTGACTTTGAGACAGGTAGGTTAGGAAAATGTAAAATATGATTCAGGATTTGTACAAGCACAGCCATCACCTAGGCTTACCATAGCAGATTTAACAAGAGCCCTTGATATGTATTTTTGTGGTGAGAGCATGGAGAATTTATCATTCAAGTGCTTAATTTCACTATATTCTTATTTATTTGGCAGACTCGCAAAAATGTGCTTATCATATTAGAGTTTTGTTTTCATTTTTATGTTGGATTATTCACTGGGTGCTCTTATGAAATGTGGTATATGTAACTACGATTACTTAAAGTAAAATCATTGTCTGGTAGAAATGTGTATGCACTAGAAGCATGTGTTTTGTTTTTTTGTTTTTTGTTTTTTGTTTATCAGACACTAGAAGTGTTAATTCTAGAAATAATGACAACTAGACACAAATGTCAGCTGCAGTGCATGAAAGTCCAATGACATGGAATGCATCATTGAATTTCAACCTCTCAGGTTCCTAGAGAGGTTTCTGGCTTAACGATGCATTGATTGTGGGTTACCAGAGATTGATTAGGATTAAGGTGTGACATTAGAAGCACATGCATTTTGTTCCCTATTATCATTGTTTCAGAAAACTTCTAGTGGTATTTTTGGCTGATGGAAATCATGGAATTGTAAATTTCTCTGCTCTTAGGAGTTGGATGTTGGAAGGCAGCAATTCCTTTCAGACATGCCAATTATCCTTTTTTTTTTTTTTTTTCCAAAAGAAATGTTTTTTTGTGGGTGTCAGACCTCGTTCAGGGGTGAGATCACTCTTTTGAGAAACACAGAGTTTTGGGTTAAGGAGAAATGGCCTCGTTGTTGGTGGAAATCTATTTCTTTACTTACAGGGCATTGAATTCCTTGCTCTGAATTTTATTAAGCTTTCATGATAATACAGAACTTGGTTTCAGCTTTAGTTCGGGTTAATACTTAATAGATGATGTTTAACAAAGTTGGCGTCTAAAACCTTTCTTTTATGCATGCACAGGCGCTAATCAATAAACAGAAATAATATGGAAATTTTGCAGTTGCATGATTGTCTGCAGAGGTAAAGAGTCTTAAAAGAAAGGCAAGTGCATATTCAAATAAACTAATATACAAACCACCTGTTAGACAACCAAACACGAATTTATGTCCAAATACATCCAAACACAAACTAAGTTCCACATCGGTTTGGGTTAACTTGGATTGACTGACCCCCTTACTCACACCAACCCTATTTCCTAATTGGGTCAGGCCGAACCCAATTTTGGAACCTCTTCTTTTTCAATCTTAAACCTACTTTTTTCTGGTGGGTGAGTCGGTTTTAGGTTGAACCCAGCCTATTTATACCCCTGATATGTACAACTGCATAGACAAATAAGGTATGAAATGTTGATAAATTTAAGGCTCCAACAGCTTACTAACAGGCAACAATTCTGTTTAGAATTTCTCAGGAGGAGAATGGTTGATCGTGTTATGCATATTTCATTGACAAAACTTGAATAGAGATACATTAACTTTATTTTATTTGATCACTGTATCCCTATCCAAGTTTTATCGATGGAATGTGCTGGACATAATCAGCCCATTCTCCTCCTCCATCATGGTACAAACTCCGTACAAACTCCTTGGGCATTCCAAGCACAGAAAACTGTTTCAGGTTGGTAAGTTGTTGGAGCCACAAAGGAACCTCCACTAACATGTCACAACGTGAAACTGTGAGGTTTTCTAGACTTAGCATTGCTGCATCCTCCACGCTCAGCTTCTTCAATCTCCTCAAGTCTAGAAACAGTATTTTGAGCTTAGGATAACCCCCAGCCCTCAGACACAGCTCTTCTCCATCATAAGCTTGTATTAGATCGAGTTCCACTAAATTGGTCAGTGATTGAAGGGCTTTGAGTGGGTCATCCTTCATTCTAGACCAGCACAAACGGAGGGAAACCAGATTGTGGATAGAAGGAATCCATTGGGGTAGACTCTCCAAAAGTCCAGACAAGTAAAGACGCTCAAGAGCAGGAGGACATGAGAGAGATTGAAGATCAAGAACCACATCCTCCTGCATTGCGATCACATCGAGGGCTTGAAGGTGGCTCATTTTTTCAACTGAAGCACAGAAATCAACTCCATCTTCTCTTCTTAGTTTCTTAATGCACAACCTCCTGAGTTCAGTGAGATTCCCCAGCTCTCTGACAATGCCAGTCTCTGCTTCTATGAGTCCCACCTTCTGTAGGGATTTCATTCGACCTATCCCTGCAGGCACCTTCAAACCAGATATACAGTTGAAAGGATTAAGGCTGCTATAGTAATGATACTTGTATACCAAAAGGTGGCGAAGGCACTGGAGTTTGAGAATCCCAACTGGCAACTCGCATACCGAAGTGCCCTTGAGATTCAAGGTCTCCAACCTCTTAAGCTTCTCCACTGAATTCGGAAGATTCTTGATCTTTGTGTTCTCCAAACTGAGATATCTCAGGAGCGGCAGTAGTGTTACATCAACAGGAAAGCTTTCCATGGGGACGTTTTCGAGATCGACCACCCGCAGCCATCTCAGTCCAGCAAACGATGCAATTGGTCCCTTCACCCCAAAAATGAATAAGGAGCGAAGACGGGTGAACTTATCAAATCTTCCAATGGCCTCACCTTTGCTGTGAATGGACAGATGCCTGATTCCATCAGAGAGCTGTTGCAGTGCATCCTGCTGGACAGATGAAGAAGATGATGATGCAAAGAAGCTTTCCTCCTTATATATGTAAATCATTATTTCACGCACGATGTCATGTAGTTGGCACGTCCTCACTGTCTCATCATGCTTCAGCTCTGCCACCTGAACAAGACTTCTTCGAATGAGCTGGTTGAGGTAAGCATCAGCAACCTCTTCCAGTGATCTCCCTTCTTTGCTCTCTATGAGGCCCTGAGCCACCCATAACCGAATCAGTTTCATGCGCTTAATGGGATAATCTTCTGGAAAAATGCTGAGAGACAAGAAGCAGGCTCTCAGGTTGTGAGGCAAGTCATTGAAGCTGAGCAGCAGAATTCTTTTCATGTCTCTTAGATGGTCGTCAGTTTCAAGTTCTGACCTGAGGCTGCGGTATATCAGCTCCCACGCCGTATAATTCTGGTTTTTGACAGAGAGGAGACTGCCCAAAGCAATGAGTGCAAGAGGCAGACCTCGGCACTTCTTAACGAAGTTTCGAGCAAGCTCTTGCAAGCAAGGAGGACAAGAGCTGTCCTTGTTCCTTCGAAATACCCTCCTACAGAAGAGGGACCAAGCTTTCTCCTCATCAAGAGGCTTAAGATCGTAGATGCGATTAGGAGCTCTAGCACAGCAGAAGTTTGCTAGGTCCCTTTTGCGTGTGGTGAGAATCACCCTGCTGCCGCGTTGCTGCTGATGAGGTAGTGCTGTCCTCAAGGATTTCCACGCATTTACATCCCACAGGTCATCGAGAACAAGAAGAAAGCTTTTGTTTTTCAGATAGTCACGCAGAACTTGGATTAGCTCCACTCCAGACATTGCATCTACTTCTGTTGCTGTTTCTAGCTGCTCCGTCTTTGCCTTTTGGAACTCAGCCATCATCGTTCGGAAAATATCCCCACTGCTGAATGATTGTGAGATGGAGATGCAAGCATGAGTCTGGAACGACCCTTTCACCTGCTCATAGACCATTTTTGCTAGGGTGGTCTTGCCCAAACCACCCATGCCGACCACCGATATGGTCAAGAGGCTCGCTTCTTTCCCGAGCTGCAGCATCTCGATCAGCTCATCCCTAGGCTTGTCAATTCCCACAAGATCAGATCGTGCAAAAAAAAGCGCAAGAAGTCGAGGGTCAGATGCGTGGTGGTGGTGGTGGTGGTTGAGGCTACCGCAACCCGAGCTCTTCTCTGTTCCAGCTGACTGTTCGTATTCTCTTCTTTCCTCAAGGAGTTGGATCCTACTCTCGCGCATCTCTGAGGCAATTCGATGGCGGTCGTTGAGCTGCATGATGCTGCGCGCCTTTTTGCGTAGGAGGCCAAAGAAACTGTGGCAGTCGCAGTGACGATTCTCTAGGAAGCAGAGCATGTATTTGTCAAGCACATCTTCAGCATCGAATACTGCTGCTCTTGCCCGCTTCAAGGAGGATCTTTTACTGCCGTCATCACTTTCATTGCTTTTATCGGCAGCCCTCAAGGCGGAGCGCATGCTTTCCATGTCTTCTTTGAGATTGAGAGCTTCCTTGTGCACATCTCGGCACAGCTTGACTTCTTCGAAAGCCACACCACACAAGTTTTCCATGAACCACCCTCTCACAGCTTCCATGGTCATCTACGATTCCTCTGTTTCTCTCAGATTTTCACTCGCTCAATGAGAAATGAGGATGTCCTCTGTTTCCACAATGTTTGTGCTTAATGACTTAATTAAACGAATACTCCAATTTGCACGTTTAAAATTCAAATAAGCATTTCCTATAAATCTAATGAGACCGTTGTTAGTAAATATTAACCACAATGAGAACATACGAGGACAAGTATTAAACTATTGTACTGTATACACATTTTTAAATGAGGTCGGGCACGGGGGCATTAGCAAAAATTGCAACTTTGTCATGGGAGTTGAGTAGTGGTCGATGCTTTGCTTAGCCCAGGCACAGTCCAAATCATATAATGGTTCCTTTTGCTCTTGCTCCACCTGCTTTTGATGTCCGAAGGGTCTGATAATGCAGTTCTTAAAGCTTAAAAGACTAATAGAATAAATGTCATCCAGTTCATCTGATAATTTTCAGTTTCCATTTTTCGGCATCTGACCTATCGATCATTCATCAGGTGAAACATGATTTAAATATATTGTGATCGGTTATGGGAAGTCACTAACGTGCAAATCATGAAGGATTAAATCAATTTCTCTTAAGGAGAGAGCGAGAGAAGGAGGGCCGAGAAGGATAACAGAGTGCGAGAAGGAACGCAAAGATCGGAAGAGAAGAGAGGTGGCGACAGCTGCTAGGCGGCCGATCGTGGGAGAGAAGGCACGACCACACGACGAGCAAAGGGAGCGCCAAAGGGATTTGATCTGGGTGATAAAGCGGCGGTAGAAAGTTTTGAAAATAGCATGGATTCCGGTTCTCGGTTGCCCGGTTCAACGCAGATCTTCATCCAATGGCTCCTGTCTCGTGCGTGTGAACATACGGTCGATCAGAGGATTTCCAAATTCCGCTTCTGTGTCGCGCGGAAGCGGGGTTCGAAGCACATCCGATGATTGCCTGCTACTCTTAACCCTAGCTCTCCAATTAGATGTTACGAGTATTTTGCCGATCAGATGAATGTGTGCAAGAGTTTTTTTATTTTTTCGAATGTGTAAGAGAGTTAACATTGATTATATTGGGTATTCTTTTTTTTTTTTTTCCCGGATTCAAGTGTATTATTAGTTAGGGATTTTAATGGAGCATCGCAGGAGCTTCTGAGGAGATTTGAGTGGTGGTCTTGTAGTTCCAGCCTTCCCGGGGAGTGGTCTTTTAGCTACCAAAGGTCCAGTGGGGTGTGTGGATGGCCTATGAGAAAAGGTTATAAAAGTGTCTTTTGGATCTGTTGTATATACAATGGAACAAGACATTTAGAGTATATTTGGTTATACTAAAAACTTTTTAAACCAAAACTTTCGGGGGATATTTTTAATAACTACCTTATTTTTTAATTATTTCTTCACATGTTTATATACAACTACACTAATTTTTGACTTTTTTTCACAACTACTTGTATGACTAGCCTATCTATTTTAATTTTATTCTTTTACTTCTCATCATTACCTTTATCATATCAAATTATTTTATTTTATTTCAAAAAACTTTTTGTCTAAAAATTTGATCACATCTTAGACTTACCCTTAGAAAATAAGTGTGACTTATTTTGTTGTATTTTTATAATATATTTATGACTATTAATATTTTTTTATCTCGTACTAGATTGGAGGGTTAAGTACATATTCGTGTCTTTTGTTTATAGTCTTGTGGCTTTTATTCAATACTGATTGTATAAAATGATCAAAACTATGGTTGAATCCTTTCAAGCATAAAACATACTTATGCTAAACTTAAATGTTGTATGTTTTGGTATTTTATTGATTAATAAAAGTAAGTATCATTATTGAAAATAAAAATGAATAAATTTAATATAACTTTATTAAAATAGGTTACTGAAACTTATGTTATTCATAATGGATTTTATAATAGTATTTTTTACTAGTGTTTTCAAAATATTAGAAAAATACAATTATGCATAAGAGTTATATGTAATATGTACATGTCTTTTATTGATTTTAATATTGTTGATATAATTACTAATAAATAATAAGATGATTTTGAAAAAATGAGAATAAAATTTAAAATATACTTATATTTTTCATAAATGAATATCTATGAGGCGAATTACGATTTTTTGAGTTGGAACATGATTGACCCATTCCAATTTCATTTTTAAATTTAGATAAAAATATCTTTATACTGAGTCATAAAAATGCTAATTTTATTTAGTCAAAAATGAGTTAAATCAAGGGTGAGTCACAAGTCAACTCACCCGGATTCACGGCCCCTAGCCAGGACATGTGGCTTGAAGAAGAACTTACACAAGTTATGATGCATCCAATGTGTATTGAAAAATTTGACATAAAAAAGGTACTTTGATCCAGTGCAAATGTGAGTCATTTTGGATGACTTCGGATTTAAAATTTGGTACTCCAAGTGGGGATTTTTTTGTTTTCGATTTCTTTAGCACGGTGGTGGTGTTAGATTGGGCATATTTTGATTTATTTGTGTGGATCTAAAAATATGTATAAATCAATAGTACGATGTGCTGATTAGATGGTTATAACAAGACTCGCTAGCCTCATTTCGCGAAGCTTGCGTGCTTACGGGCTTCCAAACGAAGTCATACAATATTTCGAAAATCCGTTTTGTAAAGTTCAAGCACTTCTAAGTGGATTCGTGTTTTTTTTTTTTTTTTAAAGGTGTGTTTGGTTGGAAATAAAACTTTTGATGAAAAGTTTTAAAGGTAGAAGTTGTCGAATTGATATAAAATGATGTGATATAACAAAGGTAACGATAAGGAGTAAAGAGAATAAAGTTAAAATAGATAGGTTAGTTGTATGGGTAGTTCTGTAGAAATGATTGAAAAGTATGATAGTTTGTATAAAAAATGTGAAAAAATAATTAAAAAATATAGTAGTTATGGAAAGTGAAAAGTTTTGTGTTGAAAAGTTTTAGTTGACATATTTTAACCCCAAACAAACACACCCAACTTGTAAATTGAAAAATTCGCAAAGCAAAAGTTTCTCAAAGCACCACTTTGTAACCAAAAACTTTACTCAGACGCACTCCCAAGCAAGTCCTTAGTCCACTAAGGATTGAGATAAGGAGGCCTGATCTTTTCATATACTTTTTAAATTTTTTAAATTTTGTTTATGGATAAATAAATTTAGATGCATTAAATCTATAAACTAAAATTTACCATTTTTGGATTTTTAAGTATTTTTTTAGATTTTTAAACATAGTGGCGTTTCTGTAATTTTTGGATCTCAAAAAATTATGGAAATGCTACTGTGTTTAAAAATCCAAATAGAATACTTAAAAAATTCAAAAATGGTAAAACTTGATTTGTAGATTTAATACATCTAGATTTACTTACTCATAAAAAATAAAAAAATTTTAAAAAATAAGTTTTTGGGTTGAAAAGATCAGGCGGCATTTATGAGGAACGTGAAAAGTTATATAAGACTGATCTGTTAGTCTGGATTAAGTAGTAAGTTATTTAATTATTTCAAAAAAATTTATTTAAATTTTTTTATAAACTTATTAATCTAAATGTATTTAATATATAAATTAAGTTTACTATTTTTGAATATATGCATATATTTTTTAGATTTTTAAACATAGATGTATTTTAATGATTTTCAATGGATATACATATATACAAAAATGATAAAAATTGGTGTATATATTATATAAACATGAAGAAAAATTTTAAATGGATTTTTTGAAGTGAACAAAGTAAGCCCAGACCGACAAGATCATTTATTATAATTGAAAAATTAAAAAAATTATGAGAAACGTTGAAGTACCTGTTTTTTTTAGAAATGAGAAAAATGCTGCGGAGAAAGAAGACCTACGGTGAAATGCTCCCGGTGGAGTGGATACAATCCTTGAGAAGCTTCGTGGTAGAAATACATCACTGGTGAGCAACGGAGACATTTCGATTGTTGAATGCGATGATCCACCCAATCCTTGATAAGTTTGGTGGACGTCGCGCTCCCCGACAATCCGCAATCGACTACGCACAGCACGCAATTGATTACGCACAGCACTAAAATTCCCGTGGAAATGCTAAATGCTGACCGCTTTAGTAGATTTTTTATTACAGAAGTGATGAGAGCACTACAGCAGCGGCATTTATCGAAAATTGTTTTGTAATATCTATAAAAGAAGGGTTAAGGGTCTGTTTGTCAACACCAAAAACTAGGTGACGTTTTTTTGGTTGGTAAAAACTGTCATCATCCATTGTAATCTGACTGAAAAATGTGGCATGCTGGAGTTTTTTTTTTATTTATTGTGGGTGTGTTTGGGAACAGATAAAACTTTTGATGAAAAGTTGTAGAGATAAAAAGTTGTCAAATGATGTGATATGATAGGGGTAATAATGAAGA
>JAXCLR010000092.1:11483030-11493699 GCA_035584095.1 Annona squamosa | reverse complement strand
AAAAAAAAAAAAACAAAAAAAAAAAAAAAAAAAAAAAAAAAAAAAAAAAGAACAAAAAAACAAAAAAACAAAAACAAAGAAACAAGTGGGCAAATCATGAAACCAAATTCAGACATGAATCATTAATAAAATTAGAAAAGAGTAGTGCAAGAACGTAGACCTTGAGTTTTTGAACATGATTTTTTGGGCGTGAAAATTTTTCTGGTTTCCGGCAGCTTGTTTTGCTCTCCAGTTCAAACTTCAAAGGCGTCACCTGCAATGTTTGCATTTAATGAACGTCAGCAGCATTGGAAAATTAAAGCGGGTTACAAGGGAAATTACCTAAAATGTCATTAATATTCAAAAATAAAAAATAAATATCTAAAATACTCTAAAAATAGTAAAAATTTATAAAAATATTAAATACACTTATATTAACAGTTTTATAAAAAAAAATTATAAAAATGAGTGCATGTGCTCGGAAGCATTGAGCGCTGCATGCTCCTGAGCGCATACGATTGGCGTCCGGTTACGAGGGCGAGATCCAAAGATTATGACATCATTTATAAAATCGGTGATTGCAATATGCGTATTGCACCTTCATCACGTGCGATATATAAATCAAAATTTTTTAATCTAAAATTTTTCGCTCTCCCAAATTATTCTATTTTTTAATTTTTTTTACATTTTCTTATCTAAACTATCTTACTTTTTAATTATTTCTACGCAACTATCCATATAACTAAGTTATTTATTTTAATTTTATTCTCTTTACTATTCATCATTAGCCCTATTATATTATATCATTTTCTATCAATTTGACAATTTTTATCCCATAACTTTTTATTAAGAGTGTATTTGGCAATGAATATAACATGTCAAGTTAAAATTTTTCAATATAAAACTTGTTCACTTTTCATAATAACTATATTTTTTAATTATTTTTTCACATTTTCCTATACAACTACCGTACTTTTCAATCATTTCTACACAATTACCTATACAACTAATCTATCTATTTTAACATCATTACTTCTGTTATATCACATCATTTGACAATTTTTACTTTCCAAAATTTTTCATCAAAAATTTTATATATTTACAAACACACCCTAAAAGTTTTATCTCAAACTAAATACATCTATATAGAGAGCGGAATGATCATGGGTCTGTTTGGCATGACTAAAAACTCATATTAACTAGAAAAACTTTTCAAAGTAGGGGTGTCTACAGAAAAAACTTGTTTTTTCAGCATTGCCACATCGTTCATCGAACGACTGTGTTTGTAGCTCGTAAGTTGTGCGCCTGTAGCTTGTAAAAGCTGCATGGAAAATTTTTCATCACACGAACAAAACGAGTTGGCGAAAGTATATTCAAAATTTACCACTTATTAATGGTCATTTCCAGCCCATGTTGACTAGGTGGCATTAATGCGGGGATGCATTAATGCATATACAAGCAACTATGGCAAATGACTCTAAAAATACAGGCATGGATGACATTTTTCGGCCAAAAAAAACATGTCAAAAAGCTTTTAACATTGCCAAACAAACTTCATGTTAGTTTAGGCTAAGCAAATGTTTCACTTAGTTAACATCGAAAAACTCATTTATTATATTTTTTTATACACTTGTTTGTCTAAATATATTTAATACATAAACAAAATTATATTATTTTTAAACATATTTAAAAATATAAAAAGATATATACATGTCTAAAAATAGTAAAACTTTGATTTATACGTTAAATATACTTAGATGAACAAATGTACGAAGAAAAAACAATAAAAAATTATTGTAAATGAGTTTTTTAAGATAAGCTTAGCGAAATATTTGCTTAGCCTGAGCTAACAGTATAAAATCTCGGGTGGAATATGCGTAAAACAAACAAATAGTGTCATAAATAGGCAGATTAAACTAGTCCAGTAGGTCCAATCCGATTGGCTACCAGTTCAACTCATTTAGTCGAATCAAATCGGTTAGACTGAGTGGCCAAACTGGTCTTTAAACCGTTAGGCGTTTCTTTTATTGATTTAAACCGCTGGTTTATTTTCAAGCTTATAACTTGCTAGGCTCAACCTACTGGTCAAGGATTTTTTTGGAGAACAAGGATTATAGAGGTATAAGAAAACCGATACAGCTCCAGATTATTTCTTTTTGGTCTATTCCCGACTGCTCTGCACTATAATGAATCGCTGCAAATCAATTTCCCCCTTTTCTTCTGCTTACGGCTGATTTAAATGAATCATGTTTCAGTATTGAAATTTTAACATCCTGCGATGCAAAAGCAGCAAAACCCATTTTTAAGTTTTTTTTTTTATAAAATTATTAATCTAGACGTTTGTAACTTGTATATTAAATTTGGAGATCTATGCGTATATATTTGATTTTTAATTTTTAAAAATAAAAATATATCTCCAAAATGATAAAACTTAATTTATAGATTAAATGCACCTAAATTAAATTTTATTAAAAATTAAAAATATTAAGGAATAGGTCTTATATGCGGATTCACTAAAATTTTAATGCATCTGATGCATTGAGACATTACATGATTTAAATACATATCCTTCGAACATAAAAAAAAAAAAAAAAATCTTTTTCCACAATTGTTGACCCAGCAAGTCCGTTACCACCATTAACGACCCCCAGAAACCTCCTATGCTTCAATGGCTGAAATGAATTCCACGTATAATAACATAACCCTATATTACCACAATATTCACCCGCTTCCTTTGTTGTTTTGTTGGCTATTGATTATTACGCAATAGGCAGTGCGTTATATAGACTTTTTTTATTTTTGGATTGTAAGTGCGTCGTATAAACTTGATTAGCAAGGAAAACATATTTTAACAATGGCAAATGAATTTTTTTTTTTAAGATCCATTTTCGGGCACAAACAAAGTAGAATGATAATAAATTTTTTAAAATGCGAAAGAAGGAAAGAGGAAACTCCTTTTTGGGATAGAAAGCATCCTCCTATTTTTTGAAAATTTGAAGGAAAAAGTAAAAGAAAATTCCCACCATAACTTGAAATTCGGCCTGAAGCTTACAGAAAAGTGGCATGGGTTGGTATTTCTCCCCTTTGACGTTGGGGAATATGTCCACTGTAATTGTTAGGATTTGGCCCACACTCCCACACCCAACTTCACTCATTCCTTTGCCTTTTTATTTATTAGGCTCGTTAGATTATCGTTCGGGCTCGCTTAAAAGATGGTTTTGGTCCACCAAGTCATGAGCTCGAAAAGGTCACAAGATCCGAAAGGGGTGTTTTTGAAACACGTTTTTTCATTTTTTTTTTTATTACTCAAATTTTCAGGATTGATGCCAAGGATCGAACCTTGGATGATGGGCGTACATGCCTTGACAAATTCAACAGTTTCTCTAGTGTTGAGATCGAAGAGGGAATCCCGTAGCAAGGTTTCTACAGATTGGTTTTATTTGTTTTTGCTGCGTGTTAGGTTGTCTCACTTCCTACGTAGGTTGTAGAAGGAGCTAAATAGAATCGCGATCTTTTATGACCAGTCTTAACTCTAACAGGGTTGTCTCACTTTCTACAGATCGTTTGATCAGACTGGACTGACATTCGCTGTTTGATGGGATTCTAAATACGGGCTCTAACAGGGTTAATTAATGCCTTTCGAAATTTTGCTCTTGGCTCCCTACCAAAGCACTGACTCCGCTTACCTCTCCTCTCACATGCTTTTCTTTCTCCCTCTCCTCCCTTCTCACATGCCAGGCTCTCCCTCACGTGTTGCCTTCCTCCTGTAACCCTCTTCGCCGGACTCTGACGAGGTTAGGACGAGCACGCCTGAAGAGAGCATAGAGCACCGACTCACCCTACCATCTTTGCCACCTGTTGTACGCGCAGCATTAGTTGTCAAATTTTACTGGCCAACTACCCTCTTGCGCATCCTACAGTGTTTAGTTACCACTGGATTAGGGGATTCCGTGAGGTTGGTGAAGTAAACACAGTTCTGACTAGTCATCGATGAAGGGAAAGCTAGAAGACGGACTGTAATTTTGTTGCTGGATTAATGAAAGATGGAGAGAAGATGTCCGTCTGCTATCTGGTCGGTTGATAGAACTACTCAATTTGGATAAGGGTAGGGGCGACTATTAGCAATATGGAGTTTTGCTTAACGAATTTTTGAAAGACGTGGCAACATGGGATCTAGCGGTGGTGACCAAATACAGATAAAATGATTGGGCAGTTGGATTTAGAAGCATCGGAGCAGCACCGTAGTAGGCCATAGATGGTACAGCTGAAGACAAAGGGTGCGTTTGTTTAGCGTAAAAAAATGTCAATTAAAATTTTTTGATTTAAAATTTTTCACTATTCATAATTACTTTATTTTTTAATTATTTTTTCACATTTTTCTACACAAACTATCCTACTTTTCAATCATTTCTACACAACTACCCATACAACTAACCTATTTATTTTAACTTTATTCTCTTTATTCCTCATCATTACTCCTATTATATCACATCATTTTTTATTGATTTGACAACTTCTACTCCAAAAATTTTTTATCAAAAGTTTTACTTTTAACCAAACACACCCAAAGGCTGATAATTAAGTTCGCAGAGGCAACAAAGCCGGAAAAATCCAAGGGCTTCTCTTGTTTCTGAGGGGCAGATGAAGCTCTGGATAATTTAGGCCACCTCGATGGTTCTTCTACGGAGCAACCTGTCCATGTGATGGAGTATAATGCTGCAAATTCGAATGTGAAGTGAAGTTATTTAGGGCGTGTTTGGCAAATTTCACTGTCTATTACGATTTTATTTTTAATTAATTATTTACATTTTTAAAATGACTTAAATACTCCTGTATTTAAAAATCTAAAATAAATAAACAAATAAATATATACAAAAATATTCAGGTGCAACGTTGCTGAAATAGGCCCCACATGATCATCAAATCATAATTTATTCCACTCATTGTATTTAGAATAATATATTTTATTATTATACCAAGTTTCATCCTAATCATACATGTATATTGGCCCAATTTGAAAATGATATAAATTCAACGTAATAAAATAATTTGAAGTAAATAATAACTTTAAAATAGTTTTTTCAATATATAAGCCATTTGCTATAAAATTTATATATGGATAAATTATTTTATAATGTTTCATTGTAATATGTGTGGGGCCTATGTTTGATCAAATGTGTTGTTGTTCCGTTGCAGCTACGATGTGCATATATATATATATAGTCAACAATAGTAAAACTTGGTTTATAGATTAATGGTGTGTTTGGTAATGAGTAAAATTTTTGATGAAAAATTTTAGAAAATAAGAATTGTCAAATGATGTGAGATAATAGGGGTAATGATGAGTAGTAAAGAGGATAAAGTTAAAGTAGATAAGTAAGTTGTATGAATAGTAGTGTATAAATGATTGAAAAGTATGGTAGTTGTATAGGAAAATGTGAAAAAATGATTAAAAAATATGATAGTTATGGAGAACAAAAAGTTTTAGATTGAAAAGTTTTAACTTGACATTTTCTATCAATTGCCAAATACGGATCCCAATCAGTGCTCTCGGGCGCATACATATTTTTTTTTAGAATTTTTTTGAAAATATTTTCATAAACATGTTAGCCCAAGTGTATTTAATCTGTGTTTAAATTTTTATCATTTTTGGAGTATTTTAGGTATTTATTTTTTATTTTTGAAAATCAGTGGCATTTTACGTCATTTTAAATTACTAAAATGCCACTGATTTTCAAAAATAAAAAATAAATATCTAAAAATATCTAAAAATGGTAAAAATTAATATATATGTTAAATACACTTGGTTAACATGTTTATGAAAATATTTTCAAAAAAATTAAAAAAATATATGTATGCACCCGGGAGCATGCTCCCGGGAGCGGTGAATCGGGGTCCGCCAAACACACCCTAAGGGCGTGTTTGGTATTCAAGATAAAAACCGGGACGGGTTTTAACAGGGTAAAACCTGTCGCATCACATTAATGAGCGCAACTTGACGCACAGCAGACAGGCCGTGTCGGCGCCACATGATAAAGACGGCAATCTCGATACTGCGATGCATGAAAACAACACCGCCGAGCTAGTGAAAATGCAACGGCGGTCAAAAAATTGCGACCATTCCTATATGTCGTTTTGAATTGAAGAGAAAGAAACAGCGTAGCAATATGTGCTGAAACGACGGGTTTTTTGCATGCGATACCTGCCTATGAAAAGTTTTATGGAAAAAGACGTGTTTTTGGTATTACCAAACATTTATAAAAATATTTTTCAATAAAAAATAAAAAAAATATATATTTTTTGACCTGTATTACCGGTCGGTAATGATCATTCGGCTGGTAAGAATATGTCTCAAGGAACGTGATTATTAGTAAGTTGAGTTTGTCGTAAATGCATTCCCATGGGAAAAAAAGGGCAGCTCCTGACATGCCATTAATGCGTGCAAGAGATTTGCAAAAACCCCATGTCAGCTAAAAGGCAAATATAGCAGATGGAGGAAATCGCCGCACGCGCCCTTTCTTCCTCTTCCTCCTCGCTGCAGCTCTCGTCTTCTCCGACGACAGCTTCCGCTAGTCTCTCTCACTGGTCGTAAACTGGCCCTATTAACGACTGGTGATAGTTCCAGTTAACGGTTTTTGCCTTCTCCTTCCCGATATAAATCCGCCAACGGCAATCAATACAGATCCACAACCAAAATTTGAATTCCAGGCACAACGATAAGCTGAAAGGCTGGAGAAAGTAGATTAATGTTTAGACTGGAACTGTTCGCACCTATCAGAACACCTCTTTTCCGCCATGGAGTCATACCAGAACATGGCATTCTAAGAAAATCTGCCAAATCAGCATCTCAGGTGGCCTACCATCTGTTGAGTAAAACGATTGAAACAAAAGATTACAACCCAATCCTACTGCGATTTCAAATCTAAAAATCGAACTAGAGAGAGATTGCCAAAGAGAGAGAACCACATTCAGAGCTTCCGCACTTGAACAGAAGCCAAATCAAAATATAGGAATCGAAACAGAACTAAAATTCAACTCCAGAAATGGTAATACCTCTTGATGATTCCGAAAAAAATAAAGGCAGATAAGATTACAGGGCAGAAAAATTTGTTGATGGGGGAAGTGCAGGCGATTAGGCGTCAGCATAGCTTCTTTTGCTGGAGGGCCGGTTATGACCTCAAAATCAAGGGAGTGGATTTTGGGCACTTGATAGAAGACATTCGAAACAAGAGTCCTCTTCTTCTTGAGCACAACCCCGTTTACAAGAAGATCCCGATCCTACTGCACTCCGGGATTTCCATTTTTGAAGCCCTTCTCATTCTTGAATACATCGACGAAACATGGAAGGAATTAGATCCCATATTACCTCAAGATCCATATGAGAGAGCATTCGCTCGTTTTTGGGCCAAAATCCGTCAATGAAAAGACGTATATATATACATATATATATACACTCATCAATCCATTCCGCATCTATTACTGGTAATTTCCTCGCAATTTTTTTAGTTTCTTGCATATTAGTTCCAACGCCTCGGTATACAGGAATCGGGCTTGTAAATGCTGATAGCTCTCTCTCGCCCGGTCGTTAATAGAACTTGTTTGCTGCAGGCGAGAGAAATGGGGGCGGAAGCTGTCGGCGGAAAAGATAGGAGGGGCAGACAATGGAAACTAAATTAGAGAAGGGGCAAAAACTGTCGTCGGAGAAGACAGGAGCGGTGGCGAAAAGGATGAGGGAGAAGGGTGGCTGCATCCGTCTTTTAGCTGACTGGGAGGTTTTAGCAGATCTCCTACGCGTTAGCAGCTGCTTTTTTATTTTTTTATAAAAATATTAATCTAAGTATTTTTAACCCGTATATTAATTTTTACTTTTTTAGATATTTATTTTTTATTTTTAAAAATCAATGACTTTTTTGTAATTTAAAATTACTAAAATACTATTAATTTTTTAAAGATTCAAAAAATCTAAAAATCTTGAAAAATGTTAGAAATTGATACACGTATTAAATATCTTAAACTAACAAGTTTACAAAAAAAATAAAAAAATAAGTATTTACACCCAAACGCACCGAAGCTAAGTGCACCCAGTTGCACACAATCACAGCTTACAAGTAAATAGCGTTGGATTGGATGGCCACAAAACGCAGTTGGAAACATGTCTTATTAATGATCGAGCATAACAGATCATTATTCTAAAAAGATTAACTTTTGAGGTGAGAAGACCTAATAATTTCCCAACATTGGTATTAGAATTCAAAGAAAAACAAAAACTTCACTACTTAAGAGACCAGGAAAAGAAGTTATTTAAGAATCCAATTGTATTTTAGGGCTTCATTTGTTTAATGAATTTGGCCTAATAAAGAGTGTGATGATGAGAGATGGAAAGGATCCTTCCAACCCTTCCAACTTTTAATAATTTTTCTTTGTTCGATTACTCTTTCGTTTTAATTGGTGACTTATCATGTCTTATAAAATAATAAAATATTACTACGTCTCCAATTTGACAATTGGAAACAAAGGTCCGGCTCATCATAAGAAAGCTACCATTGTACCATAATTTCCTTTTTTTTATTCTTTTTTAATTAGAGACATATTTGTTTTAAATAAAAAATTTTCAAAAAAAAACTTTTCAATGTCTACAACTACTCTACTTTTTAAATTATTTTTTACATATTCTTGTATAACTACCATACTTTTTTTTATTATTTCTACACGACTATTTATATAATTAATCTATCAAGTTTGATTTAAAAACTATATATTTTAAGTTTATTCTTTTCATTTCTCATCAATCATCATTGCTTATATCATATCATATTATTTTTTAAGTAAAAATTTTTGAAATAAAAAAAAATAATGCAATGTGATATGAGTAATAAAAATAAGTAAAGAGAATAAAATTAAAATAGATAAATTTGATGTATGAGTGGTTGTGTATAAATGATTAAAAAGTATAATAGTTGTATAAGAAGAAGTGAAGAAATAATTTTAAAAAAATAATTATAGAAAGTGAAAAGTTTATGAGGTAAACAAATATCCTATTCATTTAAAAGTTTTACAGCTTTCCAAAACCGAGATACTTTTGTCGCCACTTTTTTTTACTTAATCCGTTTTTTCAGCGTTTCACATTCAGGGATGGGTGGAAATAGGAGGAATGCACTTTCCATTTTTTCATGCTTGCCTTTCGCTACAATGTAATATTAACCACCCAATTACTTTATTATTTTTATTTTTACACCTTTGTTTCAGTCATTTATTTATTATAGGGCTATCTTATCTATTCTTTTACTCGTATTATTTCACATCACTCCCACTTTTTACAATTTATTTCGTTCAATTTTCATCAATTAACAATTCCCAGACGCTATAAAACTTTTTGTTCGTGTGCGTATAATAACGTTTTGATTATCAGTCGCTGAGTTCATAAATTTAAACTTATTTTGTGATTCCATTGTGTTTAGATAAGTGAAGCTTTATCCATTTATTTTTAAACAATTAGTGATGTTGTTTAATACTGTGGTATATGAACATCTTAAAGACTACCGGTCCTATGTGTTGTGTCACGACTCCCCATGTTCTGACCGTAAAGATTATTATTTTTTAATGAGCTTTTTCCAAATATGTCCGTCGTCTTTAATGATAATCTTAGAAATATCTATTATTTTTTAAAAAGTGTGGTTGTTAATGAATAAAACTTTTGATGAAAAGTTTTGGAGAGTAAAAGTTGTCAAATGATTTGTATGATAAGGGTAATAATGAGAAGTAAAAATAATAAAATTAAAATAAATAGGTTAATTGTATGGGTAGTTGTGTAGAAATGATTAAAAAGTAGGGTTGTTGTATGTAAAAATGTAAAAAAATAATTAAAAATATAATAATTATAGAGAATGAAAAGTTTTAGATTTAAAAGTTTCAAGTTGACATGTTTTTCTTATTGCCAAACACACCAAAAAATTCTAGATATTACAACTACGTTTACACATAATTCCACTCCGTCAGTGTCCTTCAGTTAACTTACTGAACATTTGCTGTATTTCAGGTTTAATTTTTTAAAATACCTAAAAAATCCTTAGTATATAAGCACCTTTGGACTACCGAATATTAATGTATGGTGTTCCGTCATCCCAACTCAGAGAAGTGGTTGCTTTGACAACAACAAATCGGACAGCCACCTTTTATGGCAATTCGGATGAGGTAAATCACCATTAAGAAAGCAACCACTATTACAAGAACAGCTGAAACAGTGATGCGGAAGACGAGCACGCTATGCTGCTACTTCGCATGGGGCGGAGAAAGAAGTGATGCGAGATCGAGCGAGTAGACTACTCCATTCGTCTTGAAGTTCCTTTCGAAAATGTAATGCGAGCTCGCAAGCAGCCTCGTTGAAGAAGAGAACCCCACATACATCGTCACATTCAGTACTTTCTCCTCATCATCGTAGTCGACTAAGGCTTGAATCATTGTCCCATTTTTTAAAGAGATGTTCTGCTTTTGAGGAGCGTGTTATCATCCTAGTAGGCTACTGAGGCGGACTCGTTCTACCTGGGGGTGTTAACAAATCGGATTGAACGAGTTGGAGCCTAATCCTAATCTTAATTCATTTAATATATCTCAATCCTAATCCATTTATTAACCCATTTAAAAAACTTCAACCCTAACCCATTTACAACTCATTTAATAAACGGGTTAACGG
>JAXCLR010000092.1:11464891-11475387 GCA_035584095.1 Annona squamosa | reverse complement strand
CAAATCAAAAGTAGTGCATAATAGTTGTTTTGGTTTATCAATGAGCTCCGAAACTCTAGTTCCATAGCTGTTTAATGAATGCTATATTGCTATTGATTTGCAAATGGCGCTTCATGACTATTGCTGCTTAGTGTTTGGAAAGTGTTATATTCACCTGCATTTTGACTTGAGAATCAGAATCTAGAATCTGTGTGAGATGCAAATGGGGTTTTCTAGCAGTATGTCATGGCATAGAGCATTCAAGCTTAGTCATCCCAAACAGTCATCCTCGCACACTTGAAGATTACCAAGTTGCAAGACCAAAGACAAGTGCATCAGTTCTCGTCTGCCATTTTTCATCAAACATCATTTTTAGTTCCATCAATCATCATACTGCATTTTCTTGTTGTTGTGTTCTTAGTTGTGAGGCTGAGAATATTCTGCCTGGACCATAACCTGCTGCACAACGTGTTTCAGATGTGCAACTTTGTCCATGTTGTCTACAATTCAAAGTAAGGCCTTTTTTCATACTTGGATTGTTTTGCATTTTCTTTTCTTGGGATTTACATGGACTAGAGGGACAATCCTAAAAAAATTTTAAATTATATTATACTGCTTGGAACTAGCCAACCCACCCACCCCATTCCCTAGTCCTATATCTAGATTGGCTACTGCCTCTCTCTCTCTCTCTCTCTCTCTCTCTCTCTCTGCCATGGCCAGCTTTTGGACTTTGGTGCTTTCTAACAATTGTTGTGATTCAAAACTACTGGTCTGCAAGGTTTTTAAGAATTGTGGAATTCTCCAGATCCTTCACACTGCATGATCCTATATTGCGTACATTTTAGGTTTTCCTTCGATTTTTGTAACAGATGGGCCTTATTCATAAAGCACATCAGTTGAAGTCATGATTGTGAGTTGCCTTGTTACAGAAGTTGTGTTCAATAATTTCCAGTGGTTGAGACACAAGAAATGTTGACCAATGTTGAAATAATATGGCCATGAATACAATGTTATCTTCAACAAAAGCAATAATATCCTTTTAGCCATTTGAAGTGGAGCTATTTATAGGTGAGGATGAATGATTCCATCTCTCATCCATTTTTGTTAAACAAACATGGACCCAATTCCAATGAAAGAGGTTTGAGACTCTTCTTGTCAAATATCTAACTGCAACACCCAATTGCGGTCTGGTGGTCGAGGTAGCTTGCCCTTAGTCAAAATGCTGAAGTACGATCCAGAAAGCAGACTTGTTTTCTAATTGTGATGATTTTCTTTCATTGTCAAGGTCCAAACATTTTAAAGATGATGAAAATTTTTCAATACTAATTAACTAGTCATTTCCTGGCTATCAAAACAGGGGTAGTCTCAGCAACCATGGTCCTCGAGGTCTTGACCTCTCCACACAGGAGATCCCAAAGCCCGTTTTCGCCTTCCTCACCATCCTTCAGAAAGCAGCTACAAGGTCGTGAGGAGTTTGGCAGTTGGTCCACCCTCTTTCAACGACATCGTTTTCTCCTAACAACACTATTCCTATTGGCTTTCCTTTGTGCCATTTATCTTTATTTTGCAGTCACTTTGGGGGCTGCTCATGGTTCATGTTCTGAAATGACAGGAGCTAACAAGGCACTTTGTCATTTTGAGCATGCCAAGTCTTCCATATCCCATGCGGGTAAATTGAAGTTCTTCTGACAGTGGATCTCAATAAAGCCACAGTTGGAAGTGCCCTTGTGGTTTAGTTATGTGGATGAATTTCTAGGCATAGATGCCCCTCATATTGTTCAGTCAGTCATTCATCAATTGATAAAGCTTATACATGTATCTAGCTGTTATATGTTTGCTTGTAAGGTTGCTTTAGAACGACTGTTCAACCTAAAAATGATTCTGATTAAAGTAACGTGATTAATGGTCTAGTTTCTCATTTCTTATATGAATTATGGTGGTTTTTTCCTCATTTCTGTTGTTTGAAAATTGGAGTACCATTCACTGGAGCAATGTTTATGTGGACATTTGGAAAATGAAGCCTGTAACTTTGCATATTTACCTAGCTGGCCTTGTGAGATATTGTACAATAGGCTCTTTAAAATATTTTGAAAATATACTCGATAAACTAGTGGCATTTCACGGATACCTACAATTGGAGTTTAAAATGCATTGTTTCTTTTGTTCGTTCTATCTCCCCCCTTTCTGAACGAAATCGTGGGAAGATCTCATTATGATCTGAACACAGGATTTGGCGTAGGATTGCCCATTTTTAATTCTAGGATTTCTCTGAGTTTGGAAGTTGTCATTTAGTAGATTTCCATATCAAGGCTCAATCTAATCAAATCCGTAACGCCTACCAATTCTGTCATACCTTGTTGGGATCTCATTCTGGTCTTCCCCTCATTTATGTTGGAACTATTGAATTCATTAGAGATTGATTTTTATAGTAAATCCGTGTCTTCTTTTATTTCTTACCCATCTTCTTTCTATTATGTCGGGGAATCTAGTCCAAACGGAAATGCTTCTATTGTTGATGTGCAGCCCACCCCCACCCCCACCCCAACCCCCCCTTCCAAATCCAATATGGATGGAAAATTCTTACATGTACATCTCTCCCCCTCATTTATAGGTACTTTAGGAGATCTAATATATGCACATATATGTGTGTGTGTTCACATGAGAGCGTTTAATGACGAATGATCTTGTTAGCCCATGCTAAGTAAATGTCTCACTTAGTCCACATAAAAAATTCTATTTAAAATATTTTTTTTTTTTGCTTTTTTCTCCATCCACTTGTTTATTTAAGTGTATTTAATATTTCAATTAATATTTATCATTTTTGGATATGTGTGTATATATTTTTTAGATTTTTAAAAATAAGAATATTTTAAATATATATATACACATAGACGCTTAAAAATCTAAAGAAAAAATAAATATATTCAAAAATAGTAAAACTCGGCCACTTAAATAAACAAGTGCACGAAGAAAAAAGTAAAAAAAATAAATTGTTGGAAATAAATTTTTTAAGGTGGTCTAAGTGGAATATTTATTTAGCCTAGACTGACAGGATCACTCCTCGCGTTTAATTGGGTTCATTTTACAACGTTTTTGCAAAGAAACAATGGTTATTGACATCGCATGCTTGAATTCCGTCCGTTGTAGTTCCTGCTTGGAAAATCTGGGTGACCCATGGATCAATTCCCCTCTTATTTGGCAGTAATGAATATACCCATAATTCTTCATGTTCCTATTCCTGAGTAATACGTTAGATATTTGGGCATCCAATTTGATTGTATGGGATGACAGTTCCTCATTCCGAGTCTGTGAAATCATAATCTCAATCAAATTACGCACAGCAGTATACTAGCAAAGTCTTCTAATTCTAAGTTGAGATTGTATTGTATGAATACTCATCGAAAAAAAAAAAAAAGTCTTCTAATTCTTTAAGGGGTTTATTTACATTTTACAAACTCGTGATATAATTAGGAAGACATTGCAAATACCATACATGAGTCATTGGACATGGCAATTTGATATTTGACATCTTCATACAAACCACCCAACGTGATGAACAAAAATTAAAAAGTCTTGAGAACAAAATAATCCTATTTGACCATTGGATATTCTTAACCTTAGGAAATAGAATAATTGTGAATCTCGAGTAACTTAGTGAGGAAACATCGATTATAAATATACTAAATCTTGGCAATTTCTCAAGGGTTTGCACTATGCTGTAGTAATGGGCATCATGATTCGTTTTACTGACAACCCTTGCAATTCGAAGCGATCTTTGCACTTCGCAGTATCACCTGGAAATTTTACTAATTAAGAACGTTTATAAGGATACTAAGGATACATGACTTTTTAATTATATTAATCTCCGTCATGATATTAAAAAAAAAAAAAGCTCTGTTTGTCTAAAGCACAAATAGCGAAGTTGCAAAGATTGCGAAGTGAATATTCGTGTAAGATCTGTATTCATGTGCCATGCGAATTCTTATGGGACGACCGCATTCCGAATTGCCAATACACCATTAGATGGACCGTTTGGAACGGGAAAAATAAGAAATGGTTCTAATATATAATATGTTACAATTGTAAAAACTGCTAAACCTAAGATGAGACCAAATGTGGAACTTGGGACTTTTTTTTTTTGTGATGCAATACGTGGTCCTTTCGATGGATCCGAGCTTTTCAATATGTTTATTAATATTTAATTAAGTTCAATATGTTTATTAATATTTAATTAAAATCGCTTTTGTGGGATTGTTCGGTGGAATACGTTTGCTGAATTCAAAATCACATGTTATGTTTGTTAACAACATTGCAATTAAGACATAAAATCACCTGACATGCAAAACATCTTCGACAAAAAGAAAAGCCAAGAGGTTCCAACATATCAAATATTATTTTTAAGAGTACATTTGGGAAGATGTAAAGGTAAAATGATCAACTAAAATTTTTTTAATAAGTAAGAAAATGACATAATATAATAGAGGTGAAAGAATGAAATAAATAAGTAATTCTGTAAAAATGATTAGACAAAAGTAATAAAAAGGAAAAGTGGTTCTTAAACGTACCTTAATTTTTTTTATCTACTGGATTTTTTTTAACACATCAAATTTACCCCGTTTTTAATTTTTAGAGCAAATTCTTTATAAACTTATGAATTTACTTATCCAATTTTCAAAAATTTCTCTCATACCCATAGATTTTTATCATAATTCTACTTACACCTACGTCGTTAAGAATCTGATAAAGATGTCATTAACTCTTTAAAAAATGATAAATATACTCATAATTATGATTTTATAGCTAAAATTCATATTATAATAAATTTTTAATAATTCTATAATTATAAAATTATATATTACTTGAAAATAAATCTTTAACCTTAAGCAGAACCTTAAATTATATTAGAGCTTAAGCATATTCATCAGTTTATAATGGAGCTAACGTCTTATTTAAATAGATCTCTCTAATGACTCATTTAAATAGATCTCTAGTGGTGTAGGTATAAACAAAATTAAGAGTAAATGTTATAAATATGTATAAATTTTGTCCTAATTTTTACGTGTTACCAAACTAATTAACTATCTTGATGGGACGCAAACTAATAGATACAATATGAAAACCAGTTATCATTTAATAAACCAAATATTTACCATGTAATTTAATAACAAAACATTTATCAAAATAATATTGGCAGAGGCCGCGCGAACGCGTACCCCCTCTGTCACAAATTATGACGTGCACTCTCCCGCTTGGGGAGATGCTAAGGCAGTGCTCCTCCCAAGTGCAATGGAAGCCACTACCCTAGGCCATGAACCTTCTTGGTCGCTCATCGACCCCGTCCAGGTAAGTATGTGTTTCGGGTCGCCCCCGCTTTCTTTTTTAGCCACCTCGTACTCGCCTTCTCCCGCTCAACCCGATGTGGGACTATGACTCATCACTCTCTCTCTCTGTCTCTCTGCAATGTCCAGCTTCCAGATAAAATTTTCGTTCTGCATTTCTATCACGGGACTCTGTTTTTGTGCTTTTTTGAGGGAATGTGTTTGGACTTAGGTGCATCCTAAGAAGAATTGTTCTGATTCTAAGCTTCTAGTCTGCAAGATTTGTAACAGACAGGCCTTATTTATAAAGCAAATCAATCGAAGTCACGGAGGTTTGCACTCTGTATAAAGCAAATCAATCTTGGTACCCTGATTGAAGAAACATCACTTACAAGAGGTTTGCACTCTGCAGTGGCGACTGGCATCACCAATTCATGATTCATTTTACTAACTACCCTCGCAATTCTAAGGGATTTGCACTTTGCAGTATCACCTGGAAATTTTACTAAGAAGGCTGTTTAGGACACTCATCGAGATTCATGATGTATTGATTAGATTCAGCTGACTGTTCATCTAAAGCACTAGTAGTAGAGTTGCTAAAGATTATAAGGTTGGCGGTTTTTTTTTTTTTTTTTTTTGCCTTGGGCTTTTAAAACAGGTCACGACCCAACCCAATTTAGGACATGGAATTAGTCAACCCTTGTTAGCCTAACCAATTTGCGTATGAAAAAACAATAAATAATGTTTTTTGATAAAGAAAATAATAAATAATTGGATAATTTGCATATATACCTACTAGTTTAACGCTAATTGTAGATACACACGTAGTTTCACGAATTGCATATTATCTCCCTATAGTTTCACCAAAATTATGTATTACTCTTATGCTGTTACTTGCCGTTAATATCTGACGCGATATTTTAAAAAAGAAAAAATGCTCTCATTGGTATACATAGTTTAATAGGAGTAATATGCGAGTTTAGTAAAATTATTTGGTAATGATGTGTAATTCATGAAACTACTGATGAGGACATTTTTGTCATTTTCTCACGTCAGATATTAATAACAACTAACGGCGTAGTGGTAATACACAATTTTATTGAAACTATGTGAGGTAATTAGATATATCTTCAATTAGCATCAAACTAGGTGAGTATACATATAAATTACCTTAAATAATATTATATGTATACGTAAAGAGTTGTGATCACATGCGCCTGGGCAAAGTCGCCCAGCGCTTAGCCCACTGTAAAATTTTCAATTTAGTCCATGTGCTTACGACCGTTTGTAAAAAAATTAAAAGACAAGAAAACGGGATAAGCCCCGACCCCTCCGTCGCAGCGTGTGACCTTTACTTCGACTAGCCCGTGCTTCCCCATATCTCTTCCGCCCACATCCCTCTCATCTCTCCCTCTCTCATGCTTCCATCGCCACAGCGTGTCTAATCTCTCTCTCACTCTCACTCTCACTTCAATTATGCTCACCCCTCTCACGAAGTTCTCTTTCACTTTGAAGTTGCTCTCTCACCACTTGAAATTTAACGACGGAGTCTCATCCGGAGTGCAGATGACACTGCAATTAACGGTACATTTCAGTGGAGTCATTTCATACCAGCTCCATGTAGATCCACCTGGATCACCACCACCACAGTCATTATTTCTCATGTTGTTGTTCATTCAAAAAATAACGAGGCAGCAATTATTTTCAATACAGTTGTTTTCAACAAGGTGATTAAAAAATAACAGTAGACATCTCTTTCAATTAGGTATTGAGTTAGCAACATTTCGGCTTCCAATTCAATACCCAACAGCAACATTTTCATCAAATTCAGCATCCCATCAACTATATTGGACACCAATTTATTAGCACATTAAAAGTTACAATGACAACTTCCAATTCATTTGGACAAAAATAGAAACCATATTCCTGTAAACCAATTCATTCAAACAATTACAAAGTTCTTAGTCAAAGCATTCATACACATTCAACTACAACTCTAATCCCATTTACAACAGTTACTCGACATCGTGCCAATATCACAGAAGCTTCAAATCTGACAATGCAACAGTACTAGCCTCTTCAAGTGAAGTCCCATTGCAAGCATTCAATCTACGTCCCAGCAGTGGTAGCCTTAAACCAAAGTCCCACTTGTAGCAGTTAGTCCAAATCGTGCGAATGTCACCAATACATCCAACAGCTCATATGCTTACCCACTAAGTATCAACCAAAATTCTCCAGCGACAATCACAAGACTAAAATCTTGATAATGTATTACCGATTCCTCCAACATGAGCCTGCCTGCCATGAGCGCCAATAGGAACCACTTCTAGCAGATGAATGCATAGTTTGAGGAGGTCAACGGCGAATCACATGCCAAGAGATGATTATTTCACAAAACACGCCCCTTTTTAAGGGTTTTATAGAAGAAACGAGAAGAGGTCAGACAGTTCTGTTTCGCGTGAAGATATCCCTATAAGAGCTCTGAATTTGAGAGAAAGCAACGCATATGGCGGTTGAGGATGCTTCCATATCCATTGCCGGTGTTGATGGGAAGGTGTTGACGAAGAGATGTGAGGCTGAGGGTGACTAAAGGCTCATTGAGGGCGTGGATTTTAACGGGCAGTGCCTTTTTTTTTTTTTTTTTAATTTAAATTTCACCTCTCAAGAGGACCCTTGTGCTCACGGGTGGGAATCAGGCCGGTCGGGACGGGTCAGGATTTGCCCAACCCTGACCTCCTGATCCTACATTTTAAAAATCTTGTTTGATAATTACTTTTTTCTACTAGATCTAGGAACAAAATTTGGGTCGATATCTAACCGGTTTCGGGATAGCGGATTGGGTCAAAAAAGATAATTTTTAAAATTTATATCTGTCAAACATAAGTATACATCTATAATGAATTTAAATATTATATGTTTCAATATTTCACTAATTATTAAAAAACACGTAATTAAAAAAATAAAACATTTGAAAATAGAGTATACATTTATTAAAATAAGTTAATATACAACTACACATAAGAGTTATATATGTAGAAATTTTTCTTATGGATTCTTATTTTTTGAATAAATTAATTTTTCTATTGTTGATAAAGTTGATTACAAAAAAGTGAGAAATTTGAAAGAAAATAATATTAATATTTAAATATAGACTTATAATTTTTAATAAATTAGTATATGCGGAGTGGGTCGGACTCTTTAGGTTGGTACATGGTCGACCCACCCGATCCTATTTTTGAATTCGGATCAAAATGTCTGACCCATCCTTATACCAGATCAAAAATATGTTAATTTTATTTGGCTAAAAACGGATCGGGTCAAAGCTGAGTCACAGGTCGACCCGCCCCAATTCCGACCCTAGCTTGTACTCATATGCCAAAACTAATTTTGCATGATCCAACGAACGATGCAGCGGGCTGACGCTGGGCGACTTTGCCCAGTGCATGGGATCAAAACTCATATGTAAATACACATCTTTTTATCATAAAATAAAATATTTATGGAAAATAAATAAGTTGATTTCTGTTGAATATATATATAATTCCATTTGAAATTTAACTTAAAGTATTTTATTTTATCTTATTTTTACAAATCAAGCCTAAATATCCTTACTATCTTTTCTACAACCCTTTTAAATCCATTAAGGAGGAAATTAATGCTCCTCACACGATAGATAAAGCTCCCATTTAGAAGACAACGCTTCCAATAAAATTTGATCTTAGACCAGGTGGCACGCGGCCAACATCGAATCAATGTTGGTATGTAGATGCACGTGTAATATTTAGTATGTGAGTTGAATTTATTATTATTATTTTTTGATAAGGTGAATTGAATATACTTGGACCCAATTTTATTAATAAACGCTAGGACTCTGTCTTTTTTTTTTTTTTTTTCTAAAACAGGCCCTTACGTTTATTAATATCCAATTAAAATTTCAAAAACTTTGTGGAATACGTTTGCTGAATACCCTTGTGTTTATTAATATTCAATTAAAATTTAAAAAACTTTTGTTAAATACGTTTTTGCGGAGCTCAAACCACCCATTATCTTTACCAATAAAATTTAAAATTCAATTAAGATAAAAAGAAAGATCGCTTCAATTGCAAAATATCTTTGAGATTCTCCAAACAAAAAGCCACGCGATTAAGTTAACCATCATGCAATTAATCATATCAAATAAGTTGTTTGTCATGAACATTAATATTAATAAATCCAACACAAAAACTTATAAAACAATATATTGGTAGGGCCCATCAATATTAATAAATCCAACAGAAAAGCTTATGAAACAATATATTGGTATGGGCTGTGAGAATGCATACCCCCTCCCCTCCTAAGTGTAATGGAGGCCACTGCTCTCATGCTATGGGTGAGAATTGGAGCAGGTCGACCCGTGGCCAGCTTTGACTTGACCCATTTTTGGTCGAGTAAAATCAATATATTTTTGACCCAGTGTAGGAATGTGTTAAAAATTTTGACCTAAATTTAAAAATAGGGTTAGGGTGGGCTAACCATATCCTGACCCGAAGAGTCTAACCCACCCCTCATATATTAATTTATTAAAAATTATAAGCTTATGTTTAAATATTTTTTTTTTTTTTCAAAATTCTTACTTTTTATAATTATCTCTATCAACTATAGAAAAATCAATTTATTTAGAAAATAGTATAAGAATTAATAAAAAGAATTTGTACATATATAATTTTTATGTTTAATTGTATATTAGCCTATTTTAATAAATTTATACTATATTTCAAATGTTTTATCTTCTTAATTATGTATTTTTTAATAAGTAGTGAAATATTGAAGCATATAATATTTAAATTTAGTATAAATATATACTAATGTTTAATATGTACATAAATTCTTAAAATTATCTTATTTAGGGTATGTTTGGCAATGGTTAAAAAATATTTAAAACTTTTCAATCTAAAACTTTTCACGCTTCATAACTATCATATTTTTTAATTATTTTTCACATTTTCCTATACAACTACCATACTTTTCAATCATTTCTACACAACTACCCATACAACTAACTTATCTATTTTAACTTTATCATTTTTACTCTTCATCGTTACTCCTATCATATCACATTATTTGACAACTTTTTTTTTTCAAAAGGGTGCGTTTGTTTAGTATAAAAAAATGTCAACTAAAACTTTTCAATCTAAAACTTTTCACTCTCCATAATTACTC
>JAXCLR010000092.1:11446659-11464876 GCA_035584095.1 Annona squamosa | reverse complement strand
TAACCTATCTATTTTAACTTTATTCTCTTTACTTCTCATCATTACTCCTATTATATCACATCATTTTTTATTGATTTAACAACTTCTACTCCAAAAACTTTTCATTAAAAATTTTACCTTCAACCAAACACACTCCAAAAATTTTACTTATTTTCAAACACACCCTTAACCTTAAAAAAATGACTCGATTCCCACCACTACAGCCATCAACCTTCGTGATCACCCGTAAGGGTCGTCCAGGTAAGGATGTTTTTGCAACCGCCTTCCCTCTGCTTTTCTAATCATCTCTTTCCTGCCTCTCTCCCACTCCACCCGATGTGGGACTACGACTCATAACTCGCTCACCCCTCGCGCCTGTTGCCTCGGCCCCAGTTCACCAGGGGGTAGTTTAGTCATTTAGATGCCCTCGTGGGGCGTGACCTCGTCTCGCCACGTGTTTTCGCTTCTTCCGTTTTTCCCAAACCGAGAGTGCGGCGACCACTGGCATTTTGATTTTCCCAATAGCCCTTATAGCTGGTCGGTGCAACGAGGATGGTAGTAGGCCTAACTGGGGCGGCGGACGGAGTACTAAGGCCGAGAAACTCAGGCGCCACCACCGGAAGAAGTCAGGTACTAAGTACGGCCAAAAACGATTCACGCGAATTCTCTGTGAAATGTGGTGTTCATATTCTACGTGTTTGTGTATTTGTCTCACCGAAACTCTGCCAGCATTCCCAACCGACTGTAAGTTGTCATACGTAAATCCGTTAGCTCGGGCTATTCATTTGCATTTTGAAGATTTAAGCTCTGTGACCGTATGTATTGAGAAGAATACTCGATGTATCCCAGTATGAATTACTACGTTCGTTGGCATGTCTATCTTTATGTAATTTAGATGAATGGCTGCTTCGTGAAGGGTGATGGGCTGCACTGGGCTAGGTTCCAAATCAAGTGATTACGATTATATGATAAGGGTCAAGGTCGACTAAGTTAGCTTAACCAACAAGGTCGAAGACAGCTTATTGATGGTATGACCATCAGTACATGCTTGTCATGTGCAGAAGTCATGATTGGTGATTATTTCAGAAGTAATTTTGCATCTTTTAACAACACAATTTGCCTTTTTCTGTATGTTCCACCAGTCGAAAGGCAATTATTCAAGAGACTAAGAGCATCTGAAATGGAAGGGGGCGTGAGTCCACATCTTGCCAAGTATTGGTACCAACGGTACACTCTCTTCTCCAAATATGATGACGGAATCAAATTGGATGAAGAAGGGTGGTTTTCAGTTACTCCAGAAGAAATAGCTATTAGGCATGCTGAAAGGAGTGGTAATGGATCTGTCATCGACTGTTTCTCAGGCGTTGGTGGCAATGCTATTCAGTTTGCAAGAAGGTAAGCCATGCATGTAGTTGAAGTCATGTTGTCGTTGTCATCATCATCGTTGTTGTCGTTGTTCCTGCTGCTAGGTAGATAACGTGTATTGTGTTCTAATATGCCCCACTTTGTCCTTTGGGAAGAAGGGTCCTGATTCTATGAAACCTTTTTTTTCTTTATAACCTCCTCCATTTTTAATATCCTGATGGTTTATAAAAAAATTCATTCTATCTATTGTATTCAGCGTCATTTATAGTATCTTGAAAACCTTTTTATTTGTCTAACATCAATATGCATGGACCTCATTGAAAATCAATATAATAAAATGGTTTAATGTTAAATATCAATTTTAAAATGTATTTTTAACATCTAAACTGTTTACAATATCATTTCTACATGAACAAATGGTTTTATAAAGTATTATTACATTCTAATATATGTGCAAATGGATCGACACGTTTTTCACAATTTACATATGAATATATATATTTTTTCAACAAATGTGGCCCATCAACATACTTGATTGAGATGAAACTTAGTCTCCTAAATAAACAAATGATGAGATGCAATGAACATATTAGATTTTAAATCAATCATCAATATCTTAAAAATTAAGGGGTTACATGTGACCAATTCTATGTAACCTAGTTACATAGCATGGAAAATATTTTTGTTGTCAGAATTTTGTTGTGACAAAGCATGGGTCTGTCACATTCATCTAAAAATGACCGTGAACACTTTGATATTTTGATGCTATTTACGCTTCCATTCTTGGTTTTGCCTTCTCACTTCTTGGTTTTTGCCCCATAATCGAGGCATGCTTGCAATAATGTATGCGTCACAGAAGTTTCTTAACATTCATGTTGTGGTGAGCGGCTACACTATCTGTCAATCACTTGGATAATCAAGCAGTTCAAACTTCAAATTTTGACTCAATGCATTGAATTATTGCGATCATGCTTCCGTTCTACTTTCTGTATGCTGAGTTGTGCTTGTAGATATTATCTGGACGAATTTTATTTATTTAGTTTTTGATCATCTAGTTAAGTTGAAACATGCTTAGTGTGATGCATGCGCCATGGAATTTCATGTGATGTTCATTTCACGCACAGTAGTGTGGTAACATCATCATCCGTTAGATAGGTTGTAATTTCAAATGGATTAATTGCAGGAAAACTGATGAATGATTCCACCATTTCTTTCACTGTGAGTTTTGCACATTGGTTGTGTACCGTGCTTTTCTACCTCAATCATATTTTAAAAGACAAAAATAGTTGGAAACCACAATTAGATTGTTTACACTTGTTTTCAAGTCACTACCAACAAAAGATTAAAAAAATTTATTGATATGGTCAAATAAGAGATTATGGCAAGCTGCTTGTTTATATAGTGGGAAAGTGATGGACACATGCAAGTTCCCCTGGTCTACAGTCAGTTTCTTAAAATCCAACAGTGGTGACTTAATTGCACACTTTCCAGGAGAAACTTGTTTGGGAGCATCAGTTGTGGTGGTCGAATGTCAGAAGATGCACTGACATTCTTTCAAAACTATGGCTACGTTTCATTGTTCATTAAAAATATATATAAAAACTCAATGGCTTGTTTAACTTGATATTATGTTCTGTAGGTGTTGTCATGTGCTTGCTATTGATATTGATCCACGAAAAGTTGAATTAGCCTTCAATAATGCTAAGATATATGAAGTAGAGGATTACGTTGATTTCGTAGTAGGGGATTTCTTCCAACTTGCACCATTTCTTAAGGTACCTGAATACATCTTTTACATTGGGTGCCTTCTCATAGGCTTTCTGGGATCAATTTCTTTTGATTGTATCTTTTCATCTTCTAATTGGCATTTATTTGCAAATTAATTTCTTAAGTGCTGCATATATGTGTGTGTGTGTGTATTTGAATGAGTTGGAATAGAGAATTTATGCTTGAAAGTTATCTGAAAGAACAAGTTCGCAAGTTGAATATTTGTCCTTTATTTGTGAACTACAATTTTGGCCCTTGGTGAAATTATATTAAATTTGTACTTGTGAACCAAGATGCACTTTTCATCTACTCCCTGGTGCCCTTCCCATTATGTAAGATAGAATCCATTCGAATTTCTCCATTGACTAGCTTACATTTGTTAGAGTTTTCAACTTAGGGTGTGTTTGGCAATCAAGAAAAAATGTCAACTTAAAACTTTTCAATCTAAAACTTTTCACTCCCTACACTTATCATATTTTTTAATCATTTTTTCACATTTTCCCATACAACTACCCTATTTTTCAATCATTTCTACACAACTACCCGCACAATTAACTTATATATTTTAACTTTATCATCTTTACTCTTCATCATTATCTCTATCATATCACATCATTTGACAACTTTTACTCTTCAAAATTTTTCATCAAAAATTTTATCCATTCCCAAACACACCCTTAAGTTGATAGTGACTCCAAATGCAATATGAACATACCTACAAAATTGTAAAAAAACAAAGTTAGTCACTTTTCCTGAATCTGTGCTTCGCTATGATGAAATTGCAGCACTTCCTTTCTTTAGAATGTGCATTTTAAAATTAAGCTTTTTGGGATAGTCACAGTGATGAAATCGTAGAATACTTCTCATACTGGTTATTCTTGACTACTCTATTGTGGCATGTCTTTTTTCAGGCAGATTCTCTGTTTCTTTCGCCTCCTTGGGGATGTCCAGCTTATAGCACAGTTGATAACTTTACCCTTGATATGCTCAAGCCAAAAGATGGGTAAGCCTTTGTTCATTCACTTCCTTGAAAGTTATTATTTAGCTAAATTTAGGTGCGCATGTAGAGCTGGCTATTGTGTTCGTGATTGATGCTTCTACTGATTCAAGTACATATTTTTAAACCTGGTTTGCTTCTTTCCATTTTTAAGGTTGTCATTCCAGCTTCTTGGGTAGAGTTGGCAACCTATTCTGCCATCAACCAATCAAACCATGAAAATTGGCATTTACTTAGTTATCAAAGGATTTATGTTTTGTTTTTCAGTTGTCTTATAGATTGGAATTTGTATCCCTACATCTTGAAACTTGTAAGGTCCTATGTGAAGCATTCCATATTTCAATCAGATTAGAAGACAACCAATTTTTTTTTTATTCCTGCCTCATTTAAGAATCATTCCGAGTGCCTTTGGGTGGATGGCGTCTTCTGCCATCTTTGCCGTGAAAGCAATAACATTGTCATGCACTTAGTTACTGATGGATTTAGTGCTGTTATTTGTTCATCATTGTGGATGGGAAGTTTGTCATCCCTTTGCTTGGGAACTTGTGTGTACAGATATTCTATGTTTCAAGTTGCCCAGAAGATAAGTCCTAATATCATTATGTTCTTGCCTCGTAATGTGGATTTAAAGCAAGTAAATGAACTTTCCTGGTTGTCATCCCCTCCTTTGGATGTTGAGGTATGGTTCTTTATCATATCTTGGTTAGAAGCTTCTCTTCAATGCATTAACCCCAAATCTAGCTTCTCAATGCAAATTGGATGGTACTTGGCTTTTTTATCCATATTCATCTGCTATTCACGGGCTCATTTGCTCACAGCTTATAAATCAAAGCAGAAATATGAAGCATTTCTCATATATTCCATTCCTGCCTCAAATTCTACTCCGTACAGGACTTTTTTTTTCAGAATAAAAAAAGGATCTGCAGGTGGTTTAAGTAATTCTTGCATGCGGGCCTCACCAGTCTTCCGTTTATTCAAATGATAAGTGGAATTTAGATGGAAGAACTGTATATCAGACTAGGAAGCCATTGGAAATAGTCAACCATCAAATTCTGCATCCATACATAATTACTATCAGACAAGGGTCTTGTATTCTTCTACTAACTTATTCGTCTTTCTTGTTTCCTTGAACTGCAAGAAAAATAGGCCTTTGATCAACCAAATTGGATCTGTTGAATCCATTGGAGTTATACGAATGAGGTCCCAATGACATTTATTCTGTCTTTTTTCTCTTGTCAACGTGAAATAAAACATGCTCTCTTATAGGCCCCAACATCGTGCAGATCGAGAACAACTATGTTGACGGTCATTTGAAGGGTGTTACTGCTTACTTTGGTGATGCAGCATGGAAGTAACGATGTTTGATTTGCATTCAGCTGCCACCTCAACCTGTCTCACCGGGGAACATTCTTCATTTGCATGGTTTTAGATGGTATGGGCAGCTCTGGCTTTTTATTTACCAATTCTGAGGTTGAGAAGCCCTATCGTTGGAGCAAGGGCAATGGCCTGGAGCATGAGGAATTGCCTAGCCTGGCCAATCCGCTAGAACAGAGTCAACAGACATCGTACAAGAACGGATAATGTAGAACCACCTTTTTGAGCTATTGTCGTTGATATATGTTACAGCACATCTGCACCATAACTTATAGTGCATTTGACCCAAAATAGGCCCCACATGTACTCAAGCGTATTGATATTTTATACAATCATTTATCCTTATATATAAATTATACGGGAGATAGTTTACATGTTGAAAAACAGTTTTAAAGTTATTTAGAGGAAACTATTTTATTACATTGAATTTGCATTATTTTCAAATGGGTCCATACACATCCAATTTGGATAAAAATTAATATGGTGACAGAATACCTAATTTTAAATACAATGGTGGAGTAGATTATAATTTTATGATAATGCGAGACCATTTTGAGACAACTGTACAGTAACGTATGGTGGAGATGCCTGCATTGGAATATTTCTCATTATCTTTTGTGAACAAAACTAATGGTTGCGTTGCAGAGATCCAAACCATTTGACTGGTGGGCCATGTCATAGTTGCACAAGGAGCAACTGCTTGGGTAATGCTGCTGCTAGCTCCTGCCCTGCATTTTATGCATTTCTAGTAACCAGCACAGCAAACGTACAGGATGGAAACTCTTGGAGTGGCATTGACCATATAAATTCTGAAATAGTAATGATTATGATGTTAATTGCCTGGAGAAGGGGATGAAAATATATTATCAGGAATTCTTATTGTTTTTGGAACATCCCCTTATTTTACATGTAATTTATATGTACTGAAGATCTCCATATTTTGATGTGTAAATTGTGTATCAAATCAGAACCTATAATCAAGAGTGCAACTTGGGTGAGTATGTATAATTTGGGGTTGGGTAGGTCTGATTTGAGGTTGAACCTATCTTTATCCTTACCATATTTTCAAAAACTTCTGCCCTATTTTATTTTATATTGGATCAATTTTAGATTGGAGGGTTCTAAATATACAATATCTTAGTTTTCAAGGCCAGTTTGGTTCCAGATCTGATTTCAATTTGATTTTTTACATTAGTCTTCATATTATATTTAAAAATCATAATCCTAACATAAATTTTATGTTTAAATTTATAATCACTTAGATAATGATATAATTTTTTATTGCTTAGTATTGTATATTTTGACATTTAATATTACAATTAGGCTCATTCTATCTATTATCATGAAGACGAAACTCCACTTATATTAAATTTGGAAAAAACTGCCAAGAAATAATATTCGTACATATTGCCGGAAAATGTACAATACTAAGCAATAAAAAATTATATCATTATCTTATTGATTATATTAATATTACAATTAGGTTCATTCTATCTATTATCATGAAGACGAAACTCCACTTATATTAAATTTGGACAAACTGCCAAGAAATAATATTCGTACATATTGCCCGAAATAATAAATAAATTAAACAAGTTTTTGTGTTTTAAAATATATTTTTTATATATTCAAAGATATAATATATTTTATAAAAAAGATATTAAATATATATGTATATATTAGTAATTTTAATCAGTTAAGGGGACCCCGAGTTTGGAACTTATTCTATCTTAATTAAACTAGGTATTTTTTATTTGAAATTTATCATATACATTTTAGAGTACCGATTGGTTTGACGCGCGGGTACTCTATCCGAGATGCCCCCTGCCTGCAATCGATGATTCATAGAAATACGTTTTTGGTGATTATATCCATTTCTCCGGATGAGATGCTTGCCCCATAAATGAGTCATATGAAAATATCTGCATGCCATGCATCGCCAAATTCGGACACGTTGAAGCATCCTTGACTCATAGCTTCGCGGCAGATGGAAACAAGCAGTATGGGGTGGATGATAATAGCAATGCTGTTAGAAAAAAGAAAAAAAAGTTTCCATGGCATTAAGATCTTAAATTATCTACTAGTACTGAAAAATTGAGAGTTTTATGAGGTTCTTCTATTTTCTTCGGGTAAGCCATACCTATTTTAATACGTATATGTATAAAATATTATGCGATCATGTGTAAATTATAAAATAAATGGAAGCCGGCCTGTTTATACATGTGCATTAGAATATGATAGTACTTTATAAAGTTATTCATTTATTCCTACTTCAGATTCATTTATATATTCATTAGAATATGATAATAATTATTAAAATCATTCATTTATTTCCGAAGACAAATTTAATATAGCGAATAAGAGTATATCAATAAAAGGTACTTCTTGTATGACAAAGGACTAACAAAGTAAATTGATTGCTATTTAAATAAAGTTGCAAAATTGTATGCAGCCACCCATAAATTGAGCAATCTATGGGCAACTCGATTTTTTTTCTCTTTTTTATATACAAGCCGCATCTAGATCTTTCCTCCTGTGAAACTTGGCGATTTTTTTAATTTATTTGATATTTATTTATATTTTGGAAATATATAAAATGCGAATGAGGCACGGATATCCATGTTCATTATACATTTTCAAAAATCAAAATAAAATACTAAAAAATCAATTTTTTTAATCAAATTTTACATAGAAAAAGAGCTAGTTCCCGCGCGTGGTGTATAAAAATTTTGTGGGCCACCCATACCACAAAGAAAACCAACCTTAAAACAAATTACTTAATTTTCGCCAAGATATATTTATTTTTAATTTTAAACTGTGTTATAAAATCCTTTCGTTTTTTGTTAAATATAAATTTTCTTGTTTATAATGATTTGTTTATTATTTTATAGTTGAAGTTCTATTATAATAATTCCAATATATCATTTCAACCAAACTAGGTTGAAGAACGGTCAATGTTTTTCAGATTTCCTAGCAAGATTTGTTTAGAATTCATACAATTTGAATTATATTATAAATATATAAATCCGTTACTATTGAACGTATTGAAGATTTAAAGAATGAACGGAATTAGACATTGGATTGATCTTAAAGCCTTTGTAATTATATTAATATTAAAAAAGATACGAAATTAATTTTATATTAACAAATTATGTATATAAAATGATTTTAACAACAAACAAAATCAAATCAATATATAAAATTTCAAAGCCTATATATTTAAGAACCTTTCCTATGCATTTGCCAGCATTGTAATTAAAGGTGCATTTAGCCCAAAATGAGCCCCGCATGCACTTACATGTATTGATATTTTATATAATAATTTATCTATATATAAATTTTATAGCAAGTGGTTTACCTATTGAAAAAATAACTTTAAAATTATTATTTATATTAAACTATTTTATTACGTTGAATTTTACTATTTTCAAATGGGGTCTATTCACATATTCAATTAGGATGAAAATTGATGTAGAAATAAAATATATAATTCTAAATACAATATGTGGAGTAGATTATAATTTTATGATCACGTAGAACCCATTTCGAGATAACTATACCGTAATTTTGATGCAATAAAATTGCAACTGAATATTTCTCTATATATTTAGGTGTAAAACAGTAATTAGAATAAAAATATAATCCTGACAAAAAGAATTTGAGATCATGATAAAAATTTAATGTGAAAAAATAACACTTAGGTAGAGACTAGAGAGTGGTAGAGAAATTTCGTAGACATCTTCTACGTTTCTTGCAGTTATAAGGGGGGCATTTTCGTCCCTAAGGCTACATTCGGAAATTAAGGTTAAAGATTTCTCATGGTTTTCTTCTCCAACAAATTCTCACATAAATGATTTCACATTTTAAGCATCTAACAACCTCACTTTTTCCGACTTTATTCCTATATTTCAACCAATAACAGCCGTAACCTTAGCTATGAATACATCAAATTCGCTGATCTTAAAGACTGGATTTGATGACGATTGGATAAGTAGTGGATAAAAAGTGTTGTTGATGGCTAGGAATGAGAAAGTAGTATAAAAACTGTGAAAAGTTGTATGGAAAATGAGAAATTAGTATTTTTTTCCCCTTTTGGAATGAGAAAATTATGCTGGGAGAATGTAAAATTTCAACCTATTCCCATACAAGCTGTGCATACGCGACGTCTCACTAACCTATTCAGGTATCCAAGCCTGCGAATGAAAGGGTTCAAAAGACGCAACTGCCATAACAGACGGACGTAAGAAACAAGAACCACTTAAATAAAGGCAGTCGGACAGGCATGAATTTTCGAACACATGTGGGAAGAAAAATTCACAACTTCAAGATCACAGAATGTTTTTGATGGATTCTGCTAAGACGGAGAGAGACTCAAATTCATTGGAACCAAAAGAAAAACAGTACACCGAAAAATCTAACACATCCGATATTTTTGAGATTGAATTCTTTCACTTCCCAAACACAGCTCAAGGCAAGGCAAGGCAAGGCTAAGCTAAGCTAAATTACTTCACCTAGAAGAAGTACAAAATACGCATAGTATCGATATGATACATGGGCGGCACAAGCTTTTTTGAAGGGAATTTGTTTCCTTCCTATTGTCCATTTACAGAATCTGACAACGCTCACAGCAAAAAGATACAAGACTTCAAAATTTTAAGTTAATGAATGCTATAATCCAATCTGCCACTTGCGGCAGCTACTGTGTCTTTGGCTTATGGACCTTCACATAAGGGAAAAACGCCAGAAAGTGTTTTACTTGGGGCGACCATCCTAGTTGCTCAGCACGGCAGAACATCAAAAAGGCATTTGCAAAGTAGGAATTGAATCCCATAAAGACATGCCACAACGCATGGCCCTGGGGGTTGATAGGCCACTGGGATAATCTCTTGCAGAAGATTCGATCAGACAGCCAACACACAGTCCCTAGAAATATGGTTGCAACATAGAGCTTTGCAAGCCTTTTTGCAGATGCGTCTTTTGTGTATAGATAGTACTTATACATCCTAGGAATGCATAAGAGACAGAGGACCGTGTAATGAACCTTGAAGCCAGTGCCAAAACGTAACTGAGCATGAGCAATAGCAAAGGCAATGCCATAGAGAAACAAGAAAGTGGGCATGGTACTCCTGTAATGCCAATCTGGAGAGTAGAGGACATAGATGTATAGAAGCATCTCCCACACCATGGGTGTCTCATCACTTTGTTGTTGCCTGAACAACAAATCAAAGATTATCAGGCAAATATCTCAAGGCTGACCTGCAAGAATAAACCATCCAAAAAGAACATCCCAGGCCTTTTTGTCCAGTGATCTACACCAGCTACCTAATAAACATACTACTTAACTTTTGAGCTTTACTAATGTTATGTTTTTTGCAAGTCGCCTAAGGGCTTGGTGTTGGGTTGGGTGGATATGCAAGTAGCAAGCACAAATCAGCTAAAAATCAAAGGCAAAATAATAATACGAAGAGACCCAAGATGTACATGGAAAACTCTTATAGTCTAGAAGGGAAAAACCATGGAGAAATCATGAAATGACACTAGAAAAAACAGGGTAAAAGAAAAATAAACATGAGAGCACCCACGAAATCTCTCACCCTTGCACCCAACCAGCGGGGAAGGCCTCTACCCACACATTCAGCTGAAAACATATATATAACATTGTGCTTTACTTCTATGAAACTTCTCTTTTATGTAACCCTTCCATTTTTAATCATTTGATACCTGATGGAAAGTTCACTCAATCCACTGTATTTAGAATTATTTAGATTATCATTGCAACATTTTCATTTATCTAATATCACTATGAATAAGCTACATGTCCAAATGTGTAAAATCAACATAATAAAATAATTTAATACTAAACGTTAATTATAAAGATGTATTTTCAACACCTTAACCATCTGAAATATCATTACTACATGGATAAATGATTCTATAAAGCATTATCACATTCTAATACATATGAAAAAGGATCTAAGCATTTTTCGAAACGTACACATGAATATATATTCTTCAGCAAATGTGGTCTATACACATATTTGATTTGGATAAAACGTTTTTTTAACAAAACAAATGATGTTAAATATAATAAATAGAGTGGGTTTCCCACCAAGCATCAAAATATTAAAAAAAAAAGGGTCATATGGAGCTGCTTCTATGTAGCTTGGTTACATAAAAAGCATGACCATATAACATCAGTATCAAAGTGGGCCAAGCCCACTAAACAAGTAAAAACCCATTTTCGGAATTAAGACATCAATTCTTAACATCTCCAGCTCAGCTTGGATTCTCCAACATCCAAATTGAAGAAAAAACAATGTCAACTAAGCTTGTGAGCAATTCATCAAATTTCCATTAGCTGCAACTATTCCATACAAATGGAAATACAGTGATTAGCAAAGTACTTCCGTTAGTATGCCAGAGTTCTCGCTAACGGAAATTTGCGAAAAGCCATATAAAAATAGGTCAAGGGTTATGCATTTTCCACAACTAAAACAACAGTCATGTTTAAAACACCCAAATAGTAAAATATGAGTCATATTTCACTGCTATCCAAGTCGACAGATTCAGTTTTCTTTTTGCAAGCCATGTTAAAAACCTCTGGAACAATTCGATCAACCGAATGCAAACTTGCACCTATTTGCAGGTCCTTTCTAATCCAATTTGACGGATCGTCCATATTGGCCATATTGTGGCCAGGTCCATTATTGACACTGAGTGTACATCATACAAGTTCCTTCTACTGCCCAATCCTTTCATAAAACCACCATCAATACCGTTCCATTAATTCATTCATTCATTCTCCAGGATGGAGAACATCAGGTTATGATGAAATTTTAATCACCATCACTTCCATTATGTTTCTGGAATATGATATGATTCCTAGTGAACTGTCACTCGTCAATTCAATTCCCATCAACTTCCTAAAGCTGAAATTGGGAGGATAGCTGGTGTTAGAATACATTAAGACTTGGCAAGGCAGCATAATGTAGGAATTCAGTTAAGCACCATCTTAAAGATGCTACAAAATTCTCAGATGAAGCCTGGGAGAATGACACCGAGAACCATATCCAGAGCAGGACTTCAGTATTTACTCATTTAAATATGGAAAATGGTTGTGTGAGTAACAAAGGCATTATTGAAGAAACAATTTCATTCACATGAAACAACAATTTTACAAAGAAAAATTATTTCTGAAAGGATTATGTGTTTAAGGGAGAAGGCACAAAAACAATCACAAAGAAATAGTGGGTAAGAGTGGGTACTTACACATGCTGTAGCGTGGCATGAAACAACATACTCCCAATTGACAGTATCACATTAGATATATGAAGAATGCTGAATCTTTTCTCAAATCGTTGCCTTAGAGCATTAATCAAGCCAATTAATGCCAGAAGAATGCATGGGATATTTGATATCGTATTGTAAAATTCTGCAATATATGAAGAATGAGAGTAATTTCTCTCACACGACTCAGTGGTTGATGTGACTGGACCCCAAAAGCTTGATACCATGTCCTCCATTGTTTACAACTTCAATGTCCCCGGATTATGTCCCTACAAAAAATAACATTCATACTGTGGAAATGTCATATCAACTGATTGAATACAGAATGCAGGAATCATCCTAAACAATAACTGAAATTCGAGACATAAAGCCTTGGGATGAACAAGCTACTGATCCATTCAGTCAGACAGCATCTTCATGCAATGTCTATGATAGGCCTAACAAGTTAGAATATTGCAGTCTCCAGCTGTGCACCTCAGTTCGTAGAAACCACTTGGTTCAGGTTCAAACGTAGTGTGTAGCAGTCATTTCTGAAAAACTGTAATCAATACATACCATCAGTTATACGACAAGAAATCATCCGGCTTGTTTTCATTGAAATTTGAAGTTTGCTTTAAAATAAATTAAATTCAAAGTGGAACAAATTTCTTCTGTGGTACTATCATAACAGTAGAAGCTTCAATTAGAATTTTGTTTCAATGTAAATTGTGATGATGATTCATGGGCCAAATGTCAATGAATTTAAAGACCAGTGTTTAACATTGCAAAATTAAAAAATGAATACAAATGCTCATTGGAGAAGTAAAAACAGAAAGCTAGAACCAATATCCAGAAAAAAGTATCGCTGATACTCTTTTGGGCCACCTGCATCTACCCTCAAAATTTTCAATTTTGTAATGTTTACCCTATAACTGCTGATTTTGCATTCCCCTAATTATAAAATATTTAGAACACAGTCCCTTCTGTTTTGTGTTAGATGTAATTTCTAGATTGGATACAGAAAATTCGTTGACTTCTTTCATTCATGTCATTTGAGTAAATACTGAGGCTGCAATGTGCATAATGTTCAATATATGATTATCATCAAAGGAATAATGCATCTCAAAAGACATTAAAAAGAAAATTGGATTGAAAGTGCTCCATTACATGGTAGAGAAAATGTTCATAAAGGCACAGGATCCCCTAAAGCCGCTATCATTATAAAATTTAAGAATGCAGGAATAAGATTAGGTGATTTGATAGGTTGACCACAAGGAAACGAGAAAACAAGATTTCAACTAAAGGAAAAGAAAAGCTTATCAATTGCACAAGGCTTCAGCCAATACGGCATCTAGGATGGCAAGATATACAGAGCATTACCTCCATTTTTTGCAGTGGCTGTTTCCATGACTCGAAGCCTGCATTGCCAAGGACATATGCAAAGATTTCAACTATTAAATAATCTGTCGTTAAAATTTTACTCTTTTTTGTAAGGCCTAATAATTTCTCTAAAATTCTCTGAAAACATTTAATCCGCATTCAAATGAACTACCCAGAAATACATCTAAGCATAACATATTGGTTCTTTGAACAATTCTAGTAGCGCTAAGTTATGCTAAAATATCAACTCCCACATCCACAGTTTTTAAGTATGACCCATCAAAAAAATATTGGATAATACTTTTTGTAGGGCCTGCTAATTTTTCTATTTTTTTTTTCCAAAAAACACTCAATTCACATTCATAGAAACTGGCTCAGAAAACACTGTTAGTTTATATACTGGTAAATGGATAAGGATGGGCTGAAACTTTCCATTTTCCAAAATTTTTTTTTCCCATTCTCAAAAAATAACCTACTTTTTCCATTTCCAATACAACTCCTGTCATTCTTAGCACATAACATCACTTTTTCCATTCCGCATTCTCATCCCGTCCAAGCTGTGAACAGTATCTATCATGTTCCATTTGCCATATTTCTAAGCTAATATCTAGAACTAGTATTCACAAGATAGAATATTAGGATATATATTGGTGCGTCTGACAACCATAATAGCCTGAAGTAAAGTCTCCTGCATGTCATAGTTTATAAGCATGATCTGGTGAACAAGCGCTGAATACAATGGCCCTTTCTCCATTTAGAAAGTGGCCATCTCATGGCTGGATTCTTAGATTCTGTACCATAGCATGCTATTGTGTTCTTCCTATAGTCCTTAAAACTTAAAGTACCTCCCTCATTTCCCATAAAGCAGTTGTTAATTGACAATTGTCTCTGAGGAAGACAGCAATTCCCATAACCAATCCTCATTATAATGCATAAGTGATTACTCCAAGAGAAGTTAGACCATCGAATGAATGGAGTAAAACTTGCCAGACATCTATTGACATCTCATTAGTATTTTTTCATAAATATGTCATGTGAGGGTAACCAAACAATGGAAGTGGATTTCTCCCTTCCATGTTTGGTAGCACCATTTGTCAACTAATACAAATAATTGTCAAGTAAATAGGTTATCGATAGGATAAAGTTGCATCTTTAACAATGATACATTCCAAACATTCATCTTAGATTTGAGTTTTCCTCTTATTTATTTGTTTTGCGTTTGCCTCCCATGACCTGAGTTTTGACTGGAGTTAATGCTCACATAATAAACACATATACTTGTTTCTACAGTCTACACACCTCCGGGGTATGTTTAATTTGAAAGCAGGAGGAGAAAGGTATAATAGTAGAATTCCAAGTAAATTAACTGAATAAAATACCACATCTCCATTTTTTTTCTCTTTAGTAATGTCATTTTGGCCATTTTGACAACATATAAGATAACTTTTCTATCATACTTTTCAAAATCAAAAATTTTTCAACAAACTTAAACCAGCCCGATCTTTTTCACTCAATAAGATAATTTTGACTGTAGATTTTATGCCAAATTTAGGCATACCCTAAACTTCAAGCAAGAGATTGTGATAGCATTGACCCTGCTCAATCAATCCCAATGCGTAACTACACAATATCTCTTTTTAATATAATTATAAATTTAAGATTTTTTTTTAAAAAAAATAATCCTGTTAGCCCGACTAAGTAATGACTTACTTAGCCCACCTCAAAAAATCCATTTAAAATTTTTTTTTCTATTTTTTCTTCATGCATTTTTTAATATGGATATATTTAACGGATAAACCAAGTTTTGCCGTTTTTTGATATGTACATATAGTTTTTTTAGATTTTTAAACAGAGGAGTATTTTAGCCATTTTCAACCATTGAAGATGGTTAAAATACCCTTGTGTTCAAAAATGGTAAATTTCAGTTTATACATTAAATACACTTAAGTGCATAGGTGTATGAAGAAAAAAGCAAAAATTAAAATAATGTACTTTTTGAGGTAGGCTAAGTTATCTGCAGTGACTATTTGGCTAAAAAACCAAAATAAGGAAAAAAAAGAAAGAAAAAAAAAACCTAGATTGATTTAGTTCTAAAATCTAATCTTCTCATTACTAGAACTAAATTGTATAAAACTATTTTAGATCAGCCAGCAGACCCGTAGAAGATGTTCGCACAGAGGTAACCTGCCGATTATATAATTCCAATGCAAACATGACATCACCTTGTTGGAAATAGCATTATCAAGGGTCTGTTTAGCAATGAATATAACAGACGAAGTTAAAACTTTTTACTCTCTACAACTATCATATTTTTAAATTATTTTTTCACGTTTTCCTATACAACTATCCTGCTTTTCAATCATTTATACACAACTATCTACACAACTAACCTATCTATTTTAACTTTATTCTCTTTACTACTCATCATTACTTATATCATATCACATCATTTGACAACTTTTACTCTCTAAAACTTTTTATCAAAAGTTTTATTCATTATCAAGCACACCTCCAAATATATTTCTCTTAAATTACCTCTTTCATCAGTTGAAACAAAGAGTAGAGTAATAGGATAAAAAGAGAAGAACAGTCAGATCACTGATATTAACTGCAAAATACGCTAAAAATGGGGAATTAAAAAAAATGCAAATATTCAATCATTCTCGGTGAAGATCTCAGACCACGGAGGAAGATCGACAGAGGGAAAGAGATTGATAACTGCTATGCATTTAAAGCAGCAATGTCTCCAAAGAAACCGGTTGTGATCACAAAGAAGCAGCGGGCCAACTCCTTGGTGGGGCCCGCATATGGAGATGCACAGCATACAACCCCGAGGGCTGCAGGATGAGATTTTGATACAGCCATACCAGGTGGAAATCAGCCCAAACAACTCCAAAATCTCGTTTTCCACATGCATGCCATCTGCCATGCAGCTCCATTGCGTGCAACCAGTTGCACGTGAAGCATTTGGTGTTCCTAATTGTATAAAACTAGGGGGAGAAAGAGAGAGACGAGGATGAAATGACAAAACACGTACCCTCAAAATCTCCAACTTGGCGTGACGTCTGAGGAAGGAGAGAAACTGGTAAGAAACTTGACAGTGCCAACCCTAACCTGCTTCCTATTTTCGGCCATTGCAGATGGAAATCTAAACGAGTTAACAACGGGCTTGGCCCAACTAACTTGATGGGCTGGGCTTCCTGGAATGGCTACTCACGGCCATCATGCATGAGACATTTTTCTTGGAAAATATGAATAATTATTCAAAAAAGTAGAATTTTTTTACGAAAAAAAAATATAAATATGAAAAATGGAAAGTTTTCTAAAAATAATCCATCATTTCAGTAAGATTTAAATATTATTTGTAGCCGACATCGGTTTTTAAATAAGATTTATATTAAAAATCATTTTAATTAGATATTTTAAAGAAAAAATTGAGAAAATTTTTGAAAAACGTGGCCCATGCAAGTTGATTTCCAATTAATGTAATCTTTACATTAGAATCAAATATGCAGATTACACAATTCAACCAGTTCCATTCACCACCTGTCAGATCTAAAATTAGGTATGATTTAAAATCTACTTAAAAGGTATTTATCCAAAACCTCTTTTTTTTTCTTTTTTTTTTTTTTTGAGACCAGAAAAGCCATCTCGCTTTTCTATCGTACTTTTACTATCTCAAAATCGTGCTGCGTAAAGATCCAAGCCGTAGCAAATATAAACTCATATTGACTATAATTATTGAAAAACTTCTTGATATTGAGTTCTGCATGGACTTCTGATTGAATAAATCTTTAATATCGTCCTAACTAAATATGATATCGACTATGATGATCGATTTGGACCCCGCTGAAATATAAATTTATATTATGAAGTTATTTTTAATATTAGATATTATAATACCAATATTGGGTATCATAACAAGATTATGGGTTTGTTTGGCAATTTAAAAAAGTTGTCAAATTAAAATTTTTCACTCTCCATAACTACTCTTTTTTTAATTATTTTTTATATATATTTCTATACAACAACCCTACTTTTCAATCATTTCTACACAACTACCAATACAACTAACCTATTTATTTTAAA
>JAXCLR010000092.1:11435875-11446559 GCA_035584095.1 Annona squamosa | reverse complement strand
TCAATCATTTCTACACAACTACCAATACAACTAACCTATTTATTTTAAATTTATTTTCTTTATTCATTATCATTACCCCTACAATATCACATCATTTTCTATTGATTTGACAGTTTTTACATACAAAACCTTTCATTAAAAGTTTTACAACTTCCCAAACATACCCTATAATATTTTTAATATTAGATATTAAACTAATCATTTCAAACTGGTCCGAAATCCAGTCCAAATATTTTTTTGTTTTGTGAAATTTTTTTTATAAACATGTTAATCTAATTATATTTAATTTATAAATCAAATTTTAACATTTTTTAAAATATGTATATATTTATTTTAAATTTTTAAATACGGGACAAAAATATATATTTTTGGATGGGTCCAAAAAATTTGGTACTCAAACTATATCCTGTGCATGTAGAAAAAAGCAAAATAATCATTTCAAACTGGTATGAAATGTCCTCGTTTTAGACCAATGCAAAAGCATTTTTTTTTCAAATTTTTTCCGCAAAATGAATAATCTAATTATGTTTAATCTATAAACCAAATTTTTTACCAATCTTGAAAATGTGTATATATTTATTTTAGATTTTTAATTAAGGAGTATTTTAGTCATTTTAAATAGACTAAAATACCCCATGTTTAAAAATCCAAAATAAATATATACATATGTCCAAAATTAGTAAAAATTGATTATAAATTAAACGTAATTAGAATAACAATTTTGTAAAAGCAATTTGAAAAGAAAAAAAAAAACATAAAGAATATGCATTTTAGACCAGTCTAAAATGGAGCTCTGAAATGCCCTTATTTCAGACCGGTCTGATATGATCAGGCCTCCAGAAAAAAAATATTAAAAGGCACGAATGCATGATTATATACCATGAATGCCACAATAAATGAAAGAATATCAAAGTACCTCGTCAGAAAAGTTTGCATGCTCAAATAATCAGCTTCCCATCGTAAACTAAAAGAAACAAACCCAAGAACAACAAAACTTTGTAAAGCTAGCAAAGTCGCAAAGGTATCATTCACACGGAAGAAACAACAACTATGGTACATGGGAGGCACCAGCTATTGTTCAAGAAGATTGTCTCCTTCCTATAGTCGATTTACAAAACGTAAAAACCTGCTCGCAGAAAACATACACTTGCTCCCCCACAAAAAGAAAAAAAAAAAAAAAAAATGCCATCCCCCATTCTATCCGTACCATTTTATGGCCTTGTCATTGTCACTGCGTTTTTGGTTTATGGATCTTCACGTATGGTAAAAGTCCCAAAAAGTGTAAAACCTGAGGGGACCATCCTCGTTGCTGAGCACGGCAGAACATTAAGAAGGCATTGGCATAATAGGAATTAAACCCCATAAACACATGCCACAATGCATGGCCCTGTGGGTTGACAGGAAGTTCGGATATTCTCCCACAGAAGAGTCGGTCCGACAGCCAACACAGGCTTCCAAGAAAGATAGTCACCACATACAGCTTTGCAAGCCGTTTAGCAGATGCATCTTTCGTGTGCAGATAGTACTTGTACATCCGCGGGACACACAGGAGGCAGAGAATCACATAATGCACCTTGAAGCCAATGTTGAAACGGAACACTGAATGAGCAATGGCAAAGACAACACCATAGACGAACAAGAAAGTAGGCATTGTGCTTCTGTAGTGCCAATCTGGAGAGTGAAGCACATACATGTACAGTAGAATTTCCCAGACCATGGGTGTTTCATCACTTTGCTGTTGTCTGAAAACAAGATTGGATAGATATCAGGTAAGCCTCCCAAAAGAAATCAACTACTGGATCAGCTCCCAGGCAAAATAGGAACAAATTCCTTCAGCTAAACACCTTGTAGCAGCAATTATGATGCCAGAGACCAAATTACCTGTTTGCATTGAACAGGGAGCTCAACTCATGGGGATTGGACTGCTGCAATGATCTATCAAAATCTTTGTTCCCTGGGCTCAAAAGGAGCCGCACATAAAGAATCAACTCAAATAGTCAAGTTTAAGGTTCCAAGCTTTTTATTTCTGGCATTCAAATCAATGACCAAGCACAAATCTCAGCAGGGAAAGAGAAATTCAGTGCTAGAAGCTTGGGTCCAGAAATACCATGGTTAGGATGCAGCTATAAACTTAGTAGCCAGTTCAAACTTACTGGAAGTTCCATTTGTCACAAACAGAGTTTATCAACAAATATCTTGTCTATCATTGTGCAGAAAAAACACAGAAAACTGACAACGGCCTCAAAAAAACAAAATTCGAGCAACATTCATCAAAAACAAAACAAAAATAAAATTCAAGCATTGTCCATCAACCAGCAGGCTTTTTCTAAGGTTGGCCATCTTTCAATTGGGCTAGGAATCAGTAAGAAGAACTTATGCCAAAGATGATTGTGGCTGCAGATGATAATCCTAGAAGAATAACAATTGACCCCAATATCAAACTATTGTGAACCAGAGAGATAAGAATCAAGCAAGACCATAGCTGTCTAAGTTGCAATTTCATTAGCAGTAAGATCAACCTCAAAATCTTAGATCAAAAGCAGATGCTCCTTAAATATCCAGAATTCACTAGACCAATTTCATATTTTTGCTTCATTTATCAGTTTGGTGGGCTGTGGTTGGCATTGACAAGCAAAAGGCAATATTGCCTCCTGTAATTGTCACTAGCATGACCCAAATGGTTTATAAATGGATTAAATTCCAAATATGACCACAAATTTTACCCCAATTTCAATATACGACTATACATTTTTACCATATTTCCAAACATAACAATGCCATTAATTTTACGCATGTTTTTACCAAAATACCATTGACTAAAATCTAAATCTATCTCCCCATTTCTCATGTAACGTATGATTTGAACTTTTTTTATTTTGATAACATACACAACAACAATTTGTTTTCTGTTTAGAAGTTAAAAGTTTTTAGCTAAGGGTACTGTGGTAAAAACAAAGGGGTAAAAACGATAGCATTGTCTTATTCAAAAATCCGGTGAAATTGTATGGACATATTTGTCAGTTTCATAACTATGTTGCCGTATCTGGAAATAGAAGTAAAACTTGGGGGGCTATATTTGGAATTAATCATTTATAAATTGATCAAAAATCTGGGCAATCTTCCCAAAGGTGTCGGACAATTATATTGAACATTCTGGATGATAAACTGCCAGATGCAAAAGTCAAAGCTAAGTTCGAATGAAGAGATCCAAAGAAAAACATTTGTCTTCAAGTCACAAATTATGATCATATTGAGAACTGCAAGGTTTTCAGTTAAAATCAACTTGCGATGCATTTTGGAAGTGTTAGGACCAAATGAGGAAAATATGGCATGATACAGTTATGTGATTCCCATAGTCTTCGATAATCACGATGAGCAGCAGGATGAAATTATGATGACAATGTAAACATCTAAAAAATTCAAAGTTAAAAGCATGATTTGCAGATACAATAAGATTTTGATTGTTTCAACAAGAACGGTTCCCACATTTCAGGTATAATGGCCATCGAAAATAATGATTCAACTGCAAAAAGATAGCAAATCATTTGGTTTTTTGTGCAGGACAAATGAGGATGGGTTTTCTTAATTTTAATCATTGGCAACAAGGAATCATTATAGTTATTTTATTCAATTATAAAGCAACTAAATGGAAATCCACATCAAAGGGTGTCCTTGGAAAATGATAAAACTTTTGGATGAAAAGTTTTTTTTCAGTAAAAGGTTTTGAATTGAGAAAAAATGATGTGATATAATAGGAATAATGATAAGGAATAAAGATAATAAAGTCAAAATAAATAGGTTATTTAGTTGTATGGGCATAGTTGGCTGTATAGGTATTTGTGTAGAAATGATTAAAAGGTAGGATAGTTGTACAGGAAATGTAAAAAATGATTAAAAATAAGGTTGTTGTGGAGAGAAAAAATTTTAGATAGAAAAATTTTTGTGATCAACAAAAAAGCCCTAAAGGAATTGTGCATTTGACATTAAAACACCTGTGATAATATTCTCGTGTATGAAACTGACTCCGTTTTCTGTTTCCTAATGCTCATTGCCAATGTATGAAGTCCCTATAATCCCATTACGAATCCCTAAGATATATGGATATCCCCATCAAAATAGAACCGACATCCTAATTTTCACTGCCTATCCAATAGGATGTGCAGCATGCATCTATGTCTTGTCGGGATGAAAGGCCTAGGAACGTAAATTTTCCCATCTTTAAAAAATGCACCCTAAGTTTGAAGCCAATGTCAAGCTGAAGCGTTGTATTATTTAAATCATTCTTCACTGACGGCAGTAGCTGGGACAATCTAAAGCAAAATGGTCATGAAGTCTTGAGCTTTACATATTGTCGCCTTGCTGTTTCCAAAAGCATTATTTACAAGTTATCAACATAAAGTATAGACACAACCAGTTTGGCCAGTACGAACTTATATGTATATTATCCACTTCATTGGAAAATCCAGAAGCCAACTCTCCTCGAGTTCTGTAGATCTTTGCAAGGATTCCTCACAAGATGCAAGTGATTCCTCAATAAACTATTCTAATAAATAAAAAATTAAAAAAACGGACCATACAAATGCTGGCCTCATCAGAAATGGCAAGGAATTCAAAGGTGTAATCCTCCCCCCCGTGTCTTCGCAAATTAACCGAGTTGGAGATACAGGACGATTTCCGTATTTGCACCAAGAATAAGATTACTATTTTGCTTTTATGTTCACAACCATTCAATGTACACTTTGTCACATATCATTTCTCAAATAATATGTCTGCCTCCAACTCAAATTCACTATCCGATTCAAATCTTAATTCACTGTTAAATTTAGCTTTTGCTGGATGGCTAAAGCATAGCATTGTCTGCTCATAACAAGAAGCCAGATGTAAAGTCATATGATGATGATTGATAGGTATTGGAAGGATAAGATGGGAAAGAGACTTATTTCTTTTTCTTTTCCCTATACCTTCCATTTCATTCTCTCTTTCTTGAAGAAATATAACCTCTCAATGACATGCCAACATTGAGAAAGCAGCCAACTCAAGGTACACGGTGATGGCTAGAATCTGCTCGAAGTAAAATGATTTGGATAAATGAGATGAATTATTGCTCACTGTTTCAACATTGATGCTCCCAAAATTGATAACAATACCCCAGCTACAGCCATAAACATGGGAAAGATTTTTGCCAAAATTCACAGAAAATGAAGTTCCTTTATAAAAATAAGGCCTTCTAGTTGAAGATTTCCAGTATCCCACCTACTTACATTTCTTGCATGCTTGGAAATGAGAAACCTTCCCATCAGAAGGAACCATCCTCTGTAAAGCAGATCGAGACAATTAAATCTCCACCCCCACAGTATCCATTGAGATAGGCATGAAATTCAGATAGTCTGAACCTTCAGTTATTTCTTATGACATCCCAATAACATATTTTAAGTTGATCAAGTTTAATGCAAAGTATTTCAAAGGCTGAGAGTGGGCGGGCAGGGGGTGTGGGGGGTGGGTTGGGTGATGGGAGGGAGAGGCTAGCGTCCCTTCTCAAATGATAGACCTGCATCTCAAAGACTTCAATGAAGAAGGTCTTACATTTCTTGCATGCTTGAAAATAAGAAACCTTCCCATCAGAAGGAACCATCCTCTGTAAGGTGGATTGAGACAATAAAATCTCCACCCTACATTATCCATTGAGATAGGCATGAAATGCAGATAGTCTGAACCTTCAGTTATTTCTTATGCTATCCCAATCACATATTTTAAGTTCATCGAGTTTAATGCAAAGTATTCCAAAGGCCGAACGGGGGGCTAGTATCCCTTCTCAAATGATAGACCTGCATCTCAAAGACCTTCTATGAAGACATCTTTCTGCACCCAAGACACAGATATGCACTTTTTTTTTTTGTCTGAAGCATGTGCATAAATGAAACACAATAAACAGGTAGTAAGGATGAAAATGTCAATTTAACATCATCACAAATAAATAATTGCAAATAAAATATAATAACAACAAACATTGACCACAGGGATCATGAGATTACATGATAATGGTGAAAGACGAAAGATAGAATGAACTTACACATGCTGCAGTGTGGCATGAAATAGCATACTTCCAATGGAAAGTATCATATTAGATATATGAAGAACACTGAACCTTTTCTCAAACCGCTGTCTCAAGGCATTAATTAAGCCAATCAATGCCAAAAGAATACAGGGAACATTAGACACTGTATTGTAGAATTCTGCAATATAAGAAGAATGAGTATAATTTTTCTCACACCACTCAGTGGTGGATGTGACAGGTCCCCAAAAGCTCGATACCACTTCCTCTACCATTCTCAATCACTTAGAAGTTTCTAACCATGTGCCTACAAAGAAGATAATCATAACTTAGTCATGTTTACTGTAGATCAAGCACCAGAATATGGTTTCAGAAAATATCAATCTAGATGTTTTGACAAATCAAGCTGAATTATTGAAAAGGGAATAGACCAAATATGTCCAATTCATACAAGATATCCTGTCAAGTGTCAACATCTTTCCGTTTGTGCATAACAGATCCATATCCAATTATCCATGCAGTAAGTAGAATTTTGTGCCTGTTCACTTGGATCTGGTTGAATCGGATTAGGATTTCCATCATGGAATTATTGAATTTTTCAATTCCCATTGCAAGCTCTCATTGCCCAACACATAAAAACCTTATTTTCCCTCATTATTATTTATATTTTTCATCTTTCAATATCACAACAGCCCCCCTACAACCTTAATTTTCCAAATTCCCTTTCCTTTCCAATTCCAAATTCAATCAACCAAGCAGACCCTAGAGAAAATAGCCATTGTACTATTGAAAAGAATAATAGTTTTTATGGTTGTGATGCTATCAACTGCATAAATAGTTGCCTTCTGGGTGTCAACATCAAAAAATAGTAAAAGAAGAATATCAAGACACTTTTGATAATAAGCCCTGACCATCTATTTTTTTACACAAGAACCATATACTATCAGCCTAAAATGACCCCTCCAATGAAGTCAAAGAGCAAAATGTAGTGCTCAGACTACAAGTCCGAAAATTTTTCAAACCAAGTGAAGAACACACTAAGGAGATTGTAGAGGTTTTGCCTGACATCAGCGCCTTTTGAATCTGTTCCATGATCTTTGGGTAATATTTAGAAACTAGCAGACAAATGACTGTTTACTGCAGCCTGAAAACACGAGACCGACATGATACGACAAGAAGAAATCAGTTCCCATCACAAGCTGCATGTGCATAAATAGAAACTTGTTTCATTTTTCTGCCCATGCAGGGCATTGTCAGGCATTGTCGAAGAACGCCCACCAAAAAAAAGATGTAAACAAGTTCTCATCTTGCACTATGCTTGCATGAAGGGTGACTTTTTTCTAATCTTCATGCATTCCAGAAGTCACAAGGATCGCATCCCAAGAGTATTCTACACTGTTTAAGTCTTTTTCTGTTATTAACAGCACTTTCTTTGCTCTACTCCTATAAAAGGAAAACGTTCATGAACAGACAGACAGAGGGAATTGGAACTAAAACTTTTTCCCCATTTAGGCATGGACTTAGTACAGGAGTTCTAGCAATCATTACCACTTGGGAGTTCAATTCTATTGGTTCTACTCCACTACTTCATTTCTCTCTCTAATCAAATCACAACCATTACCAGATAACATTATACAGACACTGCACGCAGTAATCTACTTCACAAACACTCCCCCCAGTGACAACTAAGGAAACACTATAAAATTGCCAGTTCCACCCTCAACACCATACTAATGCATGAGATCACAACCTCCCGGCTGCACAAACAAAACAGAAAATCACAGCGTAGAACAGCAGGCCGCTCGTCCGTAGGGACGTAGCAGCCGCAGCCGGAACTGCTTGCATGGACGAACAAGCCGAAATGGGACACGAATCCAGGATATGAAAAACCCGATGCAAGCGGCTGCTTCCCACAGCATTGAAGGGCATTCGCAGCTGAACCAGCCACCAGATGGCTGGCCGGCGAAGCGGGCCAAACGGATCTGATACCATGGCCCGCAGAAACAGCCAGCTGCAGTAGAATCTACTGCGAAGCAGGAGCGAAAGAGGAGAAGGAAAAAGAAGGCAAACATACCTCTGATGGCTGACGGGAGAAGCGAGTAGCAAAAAATTAAAAAAATAAAACAAAAACAAAAACAAAAACAGCAAAGCCAACGTCCTAAAAATGGCAGCCAGCCCTAGTCTTCCTTCTCTAGCTTTTTTATTCTCGTTAGCATCTTCGCCCTCACGCTCACGCTCGCTACGCGCAGGGAGTCTCCGGTAAAGTACGCTCCTGCACCTTCAACGTGTAGCCAGCCAGCCAGCTCAGCTCTAATTATGTCGGGCCCACACCGCAATGGTCCATTGTTCCTTCTATGTGTCTTCCATTTCTACTTTGAGGGTGTGTGTAGTGTGCTTGGGAAAGTGATACAAAAACTCACGCTTAATCGATCAAATAATCCCTTCTCATTCCGCAAGATAGAATAATGCAAATATATATATCATAGTAAACCATAGTATTTTGATATTTATTTAGGATTGATTATTTATATATGTATGTGTCCAGCCTAATTCTGTAATTCATGCAGCTGTTTGGAGCTTTTTTTTTCATATGGCACCGTGTGTATTTAGCTTGTATATTAAATTTTATTTTTTAAATTTTGTGTCAATCTTCATCCTCAAATTTATGAGAGTGAAAATTATTAGTTTTGAAGTTATAAATATATATATTCAAAAATAGTATTTTAATATATGCATGTATATAAAGATTAAATATAAGTTCCCGTCGAAATCAAAAGAAAAATTAAAAAATAAAGAAATGCTGAAAACGACTGTCTGTATTGAAGCTCATTGCATAAGCATGTATTGAATCTTTATTCTTGTTATTAGTTGATCACATAATCTTGTTATAATCTTGACTTAAATAATTTATTGGGATAATTTAGGTTTCTAATTAAGATAATTTTTTCTTTTCATCTTAGACTTCAAGAACCAATATAATTCCAACTTCCGTAGCTGAAACTATTGAGACGTGTGATAAAAAAATTGCGTTTGATCGTAAAAATAGCTTCATTGAGTTTTTCTGATAACACGTTTTACCAATCGAATGCTCTCCAATAGAATGTTGGAAAACGTTTGATTGGTAAAATGAGTTATAAGATAATCGTTCAATAAATTCCACGGGCCTGGTTGTGTTATACATGAGTTTAAATATAGTATCTAATTTTTTTTAACAAGAAATAGATTTTCGAGCTTCATTGTTTTTATCCTCTTGTACCTGTCATTTTACCCACATGATATTCATTGTTTTGTTGATTGCACTTTTTTATCACTAACTTCCGCACTTTTATTCAAAAAGCATATTTATTTTTTTCGCTTTTTGTTAAAGATATATTTGACGAGTAATAAAACTTTTAAATAACATAGTTTTAGTATGAAAATTTTTTAATGAAAAGAAAATGATATAATATAATAAGCCATTAAAAAGAATAAAATTAAAATAGATATATTCGTAGTCTTAATAATTGTGTTTAAATAATTTAAAAATACAACAACTATATATAAAAATGTGATAAAATAATTACAAAATAAAGTAGTTGTAAGAAATGAAAAAATTTTGTTTGAAAATTTTCATATGTAGCTAAACATGCACTTAGTTTTTATTTTTATTTTTTTATCCCATGCTTTTATCAATTTTTCTACACATTTTCTTTTTTTCCCAATTTATTTTATCAATTCCCAAAGTAAGCCTCTACCCAAATTTGAATAATCTAAATTACATATATAAAAGGAAACAAAAACTTAAAATTTATAAGAGCAAATATCTATAAAACGTCTCATAAAAAAAAAATCTATACCGGTCAAAAATATCTATAAAACTTCATTTATGACGGAAAACGGATGAAAAAAAGAAAGATTTTTGGAGAGAAGCAAATTCCTAGAAATCAAAAGTTACGTTAAGTTTAAACTTATCCATTCAATTACACAATAATCTAATTACTATTTAAATAACCGAGTGGTTAATATGAGTATGTATTGAGTTTTCAGACAAAAAAATTGAAATTCGAAGTTGACAAATATGATGGCTGAAATAAACTTACATCAAATATCTGGTCATATACAAGAGAAGTGACAATGTTAACCTAAGCTAAATAGTAACTTATTTACCTCATATTAAAAAACTTATTTAAATTTTTCCCCGTAAACTTGTTGATATAAATATACTTAACATGAAAACCAAATTTTACTAAAAATGGTAAAAACTTAATTTATATATTAATAAGTTTCCAAGGAAAAGATAAATAATAATAATAATAATAAATTTTTGAGATGTGTTAATTTAGTCCGAGCTAATAAGATTAATTCTTCATATATAGGGTGATTTTGGTTAACATTAAAATTTTTCAATTGAAACTTTTTAATTTAAAATATTTTATTTAAAATGTTTTATTCTTCGTAAATATATTATTTTTTAATTATTTTTAACATTTTCTTATACAATTATTTTACTTTTCAATTATTTTTACACAACTAATCTATTTATTTTACTTTTACTTTATTTACTCATCGTTGTTATCGTTTGTTTAGGATAAAAAAGTGTCAACTAAAACTTTTCAATCTAAAACTTTTCACTCTCCATAATTACTCTATTTT
>JAXCLR010000092.1:11419304-11435775 GCA_035584095.1 Annona squamosa | reverse complement strand
ATCATTTTCTATTGATTTGACAACTTCTACTCCAAAAACTTTTTATCAAAAGTTTTACCTCCAACCAAACACACCCTAAAAATTTTATAGCTTTTCAAACACCCATAACCATTAACTGTGCTGCAGTAGTACTAATAACAATAAAAAACCTTACTTCCCTGTGCGTTTTCCCCGGGCAAGAGGGTTGAAAGGTAGTTAGGCACTAATGTCATGGATGTTTCCCGGTGGGCCTCACCTGCGGCCGAGAAAAGCCATGCCCACCACTAGGGACGCGCGTGCGCTGCAGCCCCATTTCTGGACGGGCATGATCTTCGGGCGTCATGTGTGCCAACGATACAGAAGTTGCATGCGAATGCCGACAATCAGATTGCCGCCTGCGATCCATGCAGCGACAGCAGGCCAATGCTATGGACCCAAACGTAAAGTTGCCGCACTCGGTGAACTGAGGCGAGATCTATTCCACCGGGGAGATAAGGTTGATAAAGTGATTTTCCAAATACAACACATTTATATTAAGGATTACCTTCCTAATGTGAAGATATTTATAGAAAAATCTTTTCCTTATATATTGAATGTGCTTAATTATAATATAATAGCGTAGTGTATATTTACTAATAAAAAAACACACATTAAATATTTTACAAAAAGTATATTTCAATATATGTTGTTTATAGATATGCAATCCTAATAGATAAAATAAATCAATGGGTAAACTTAAAATTAAACCAGTGAAAAGATACTTTTTATGATAAGTGAAAAGATACTTAGATCAATGAGTTTAGAATTATTCAAAAAATTAAATATACAAAATGCAATTTTGATAATAATACGAACTTAATGATAAATGATTAAGATTTCAAATAAAGTAGTATGAAAAACTGATTACTTTTGGTATTTATGAGTAATAATTTAAGAAAATAGATAAATTGATAAAGATATTGCAGAAAGAATTTGAGCAAGACATAAAATATGACGAAATATTATATTTTTTCTTATAAAAGTGTTATAAAAATTTTATATGATTATGAGTGCAAACTAAATTTAAAAATTGAAGATAAGGATTAGTCTAGTTTGTCACACAGGGTAGAAGGTCGAATAAGTAAACAACAAAACTTGTATGTGAAAATTATAAAAAAATTGTACAAAAAAATGAGAAAAGCATATTTTTATTTTTTTAGAAATAAAAACAGTTATATCTATTCATCATTCTAGTCCAATTTGAAAACAATCAATAGAATAAGAGAAAGATCCAACAAATACAGACAAAAGTAACTAAGTGAAAAATTTTAACGACTATTAAAAAAGTAATTAATGGTTGAAAAAGAATTCTGTGCAAATAGAAAACAACTTATCATGGTCTTGATAATATATTTTCATATAACACTAATTTAAAATTTGTTCTATGCACTGACTAAGCAGAGTGTGTGAGATAATGATTGATAGCACTCCTGCAAGATATGAAATCTCTAGTTATGGGATTCAGAAGGAAATTTTAATGGGAGCATTTGAGTCTCCCTTAATTAATAGATAAGAACTCGTTTTATTCTTTTAGATTGTTGGAGCTCGTAGTCTCCAAGGTGAATAAGTTACATATATAATATTAGATGTTGCAATGTACAAAATATCAATGTTCCTTACCCTGTACATGAAAGGCGAGTGTCCAACTAACATAGTCTTAATTTGATACAAAAATAAAGTCACATATTATTTTTAAAATGTAATATTAAAGTTGAACAAATCCTATAGCACTAATTCCTACCCATGCTCCCACCTTATATTCTTTTACCCACACTTACATCAGCTACTTTAGTTGTCAAGTTATTAACGAGCCCTTGGAGCATTTAAATACATAGAAGTTACCATTTCTCTTCCATCAAATTTTTAAAATGGGATGTTTATTTATATAAAAAACTTTTCAAATTATAATTTTTCAATTTGAAACTTTTACTCTCAATAACTACAATATTTTTTAATTATTTATTCACTTTTTCTTATATAGCGACTTTACTTTTCAATTATTATATATAATTATCCATATATATATAATATCTATTTTAACTTTGTTCTCTTCATTTTTTATCATCAACTTTATCATCTCATATCATTTTTCTTCCATTTAAAAAGCTTTTACATGAAAATTTTTTTACAAAAAATTTATCACTTCCCAAAGGGAAAATGTTTAAATGCACCATGATGCATTGAAATTTCAATACATTAGGGTGTAAAACTCATTTTTTTATAAGACTGTTAACCTATGTATATTTTACTTATGTATTAAGCTTTAACATTTTTGAAAATATATAAATATTTGTTTTTGATTTTCTGAAAACAGAGGCATTTTAATTACTTAAAAATCGCTAAAGTATCCTTATTTTTAAAAAATTAAAAATATATAGACACATATCCAAAATAATAAAATTTAGTTTATAGATTAAATATTCAGATTAATAATCTTATAAAAAAATAAAATTTTACGCCTGATGCATTGAAATTTCAATTCTTCCGTGTGCATGAATCATTATCCTTCCCAGAGATACCCCCGGAAAGATGTTACCGTCATTCTCTCATTTTCGGCTGATGATTCCAACATTGAATACCAACACGTACATGCGCGGGTCAACGGTTTTGGATCTAAACTAAATATTTTAATGGGTCTAGTCTTCTGGTATACTGTAGCCCCATTCATATATGGATAAAGAATCCAATCCGTACATAGCCAAGTTCCATGCACAATTTTTTTAAAACAAAAAAAAAAAAAAAATAGCCGCATGCAATAAAAAATTATGCCGACATCATTTTCCTTGACATTTGTTTATAATTTTTATTTTTGCAAATTCTTTCTCCCACAGCTGGCTAACGTAATTCACAATGGAAAATGGCTACAAATTGTCTCTTTTATTTATTTATTAGGTGAGTATCCCATGCCATCGCCGGTAAATCTGCCATCGCCGGTAAATCCGACCCTTCATGGCCATTGCAAAAATATTTTTCTTATTTTACAAACGTGTGAGCCTATTTATTATTATTTTTTATTGTTGTTATATGTATTGACAACTAATATTATAATAAGACACATTCACAACTCTCGTACACAGATGAAATTTTTTCAAACATCCCTAAGAGTAATTGTAAAACTACCCCTGCATTAGAGTGGAAATTATAGAATCACTCCTAAGCAGTGGGACGGAATTCAACACCTGATCATCAAAGCAAACTCGCCGCCAGTGTTACAAACGTGTGGGCCTACTTATTATAATGTGGTATTTGATACTTTTCTGAAATTGTTTGGCAGTCATGTATGCATGCGCTACATTGATTTCAAAAAATTAAAAATTAGATAAATTTTATAAAAATTTCAAATTTCATATTGGGAAGATTTACACCGGGTATAATATTTATATAAACAATATGTTTTTCAGCCTTGATGGGCAATTAGCATATTAGAAATTAACGGATAGCATAGTAATTCAAATTCGGTAGTATCTAGGTCCAATGTTAGTGGATTCCACTTGTGCGGCTTCATTACGCTAACTTTCACGTGATTTGAAAGAGATCCAGCTTATCATCTTCTACTCGGATCGCGGGTGACTTTTCCACATGAGCTGCGCCCTTACGCTAATGCCGAATCAACCGTGACTACCAAGTAACAACCTGCGTTTTGCCGACGCTGATACTTTTCCTGGCCTCGGGTGGGAAAAGGATAAATTGCATATATATACTATACTCATAAATTTTATTTATACTTAAGAACTTTTAAAAAATTTTAAAATTTTACTTATACCCACATTATTAAGAATCCATCAAACGGGTTGTTGGTCACTTGTATATTATTAAGGGTCCATCACATGGGTTGTTATTTCTTGATAAATGATGAATATGCAACTTTAATATAATTTAAAATTAATTTGCTTAGAGTTAAAGATTTATATAAAAATAATATATAATTGTATAGTTATAGAATTACTAAAAATTTATAAGAATATAATTTTTTAATTATAAAATTGTAATTAAGGATTAACATATTTATCATTTCAAATGAAGCTGGTGACCCTCTTAACGGATCTTATGTCAATAAATGGAATTTTGGGTAAAATACATAGGTATATTTAAAAATTTTAAAAGTTTACGGGTATAAATGAAATTAAGTATAAAATTATAAAATTTATGAATATATGCGGAATTTACTTTAAATAAAAGGTAAAACTTTAAATTTACTACTCATTTTGACCTTTTTTAAAAAGAACACAAATTTCGTCTTTAATTCTCTGTAATCTATGCATTTTAAATAATTAAGCTTTCTTGAATATATTTACTGCATTTGACCTAATCCCAAAAAGAGGTAATCAGGAGTAGCTGACCACAATGTTTGAACATTTCACCTATTTTTTATTTTATGTTTCTATATAAATATTATCATTTATACGTATTTAATTTATAATTCAAGTTTTACTAATTTTAAATGTGTTTAAATTTTTTTAGTTTTAAACAAAGGAACATTAATAAAAAGTAAAAAAAATTCTAGTTAGTCTAAGTAGCCAACCACTTAGGCTAGCTTAAGGGGTCACCTTTCATCCAAAAAATACTTATTATGTTTTAAAATTTCTAATACATTTCAAACTTTTGAAATGTACATATTACATTTGTATACAATCTTAAAAATATGCATTTTGTTAAGGTCTATTGGCAAGCTAACATACCTTCCTGTTATATTTTTATAAATGTCCAAAATACCTCTTTTATAATAAAAGATGGAATGAAATAGAAAGAGAATAAAACTAGATCTTTATATATTTAAAACTCCTGTAAAATTACAATAGTGGTGAATTATAGCATTCATAATTTGTAATTCAACCCTAAATTTGATGAACATAATTGTAATTACACATATAAGCTAACAAAATTTACTAAGATTTGTAATGAAGTGGATATGCTTTGGGATTAGATGCAGATATAGTGCCTATATTTAGAATTTGTTATAAAATATAATGAATATTTTTAGGATTAAATCAAACATAATTAATATATTTGAGCAGACCCAACATAATTCGTCTCATACGTATAAAGTTTACGAGTATGTTTAGCTACACCAAAAGCTTTTTCAATATAAACTTTTTGTTATTTATAACTATTCTATTTTTTTCATTATTTCTTTTAATATTTCATTATAACTATTGTATTTTTTAATCGTTTGAACATGATAATCTATTATTAATTTTATTTTTTATTTCTCATTATCACGTCTATAATTCTACATTATTTTCTTATATTTTAAAAACTTTTCTGTTATGTATTTTAACTTTAGTTTTTTCTTTTATAAAAAAATTGTCTTGCGAAAATTTTATTACTACCCATGCATACTCGATAATAAAATTCCTTCGGTATGCAGACTCAATAATAAAATTTCTTCCCCACGGCGGACATCTATGGCCTGCCGTACAGAGACTTTTTTTGTTGTTGTAAAAATACATGTATGAAATACACGTATCTCATCGGTTGGCCCCTTCTGTAGGTCGTGGAAGAGGGATGATGCTGGCCTGGTGTCCTTTTGTGAATAGGTTATTCAACAAGCTTCTAAAAAAAAAAAAAAAAGCTATAATAAAATTCCTTCGGGGAATGAAATCACCGTGTACTGTCCTAGGATTGGCGCTACAGGAAGTCCAGCGACGACCGAAGTTGGAGGGCTGTGGACTGTTTCGTGGAACTTGCAAGATGGGTACTGCAGACTGTAAGAATTTGTTGTCCATCTACCAAAAAGGAATCGCTCCAAACATTCATATAATTTTATAAAAAAATTTCAACGTTCCTGATCTTCATTGAGAAAAACAAAAATTCCAACTCTCACAGCGCAGGTCACAGGACATCGGATCACATTTCGGCTTCGTCGGAATAATCTGCTGATAGGGTTAGTGGGTTTGCCCAACTATGGGTCAGCATTGTAAATAGAGAAACGGTATGGGAGGAAGGGGGGACTATTTTGAGAATTGTTTTGTTGTTTCGTTCCTTCATTCATTGTCATTGATGTAGAAGATAGCTTAGGGGTAGAATAATTTTCATTTGTTCTAATTGCTGTGGAAAGGGAGGTTTTCAACCTAAGGCTATGTAGATGATTGTGTGGTTTCAATAAAAATCTGTGAACCGAATTTGGACCATATCATCTGCATATCACGCTTCTCCTTTACTGGAATTTCTGTTGTTCAGCCTAGTTTTCACATCCATCTGCCATCTTCCGTACTTCCCTTGCTACACACAGGGAAGACAATCTTCTCCGTTCCTGTGTGCTGCCGGCAGTGTCATGGGCTCATGGCGCAAGCAGCACCAAATACTAGCCATGTCTGCCAGAGAGGAGATTTGCCGCATTTTTAGGGGTAACTTCGGCATTTCGAAAATACCAAAAATCGAAACATTTAAGGGCACCCATACGGCATGTACAGGTACGGAGGATAATTGGGGAAGAATTTTTTAAATTTTACGGTTAGGGTGTGTTTGTTTAAGGTAAAAAAGTGTCACTAAAACTTTTTAATCTAAAACTTTTTACTCTTTATAATTATTCTATTTTTTAATCATTTTTTCATATTTTTCTATACAAAATATTTTACTTTTTAATCATTTCTACGCAACTACCCATACAACTCACATATCTATTTTAACTTTATTCTCTTTACTCCTCATCATTGCCTATTATATCACATTACTTTATATTGATTTGACAACTTCTACTCCAAAAATTTTTCATTAAAAGTTTTACCTCTAACCAAACACTCCGATAAAGAACTGAAAATTATTAAGTACTCATCGACCGCATCATAATTATGATGCAATCCACAACAAATGGGCTTTACATGATAATGAAATTAGCATCCCTTTCGCCAATTATATTTAGAATTATTTATTTTAATATGATGTCAACTTTTATTCAAATCAAACATATGTATGAGTTACATTTTAAAATGATATAAGATCAACGTAACGAAATGATATAAGATCAACGTAATGAAATAGTTTAATATAAATATTAATTTTAAAGTTGTATTTTCAACATCTAAAACATCAAAAACATTTTTTTTACATAGGTAAATAATCATGTAAAGTATTATTATATTTTAATATATGTTAAACTCATTTTGCAGTGATCATTTGTATAGGATAGGTTTTCTGTAAGAATTATAGTAAAAATTTACAAGTATGTAGGTGACTTTCCCTAAATAAAATAAAGGACCTTTAGCGTCTACCAAGTACCACCTATATATTTTCTATTTTATAAAATTCCTAAAAGTTATTGATTTTGTACAAACACTTCCTTTGTAATTTTTTTAATAAAATTTACAGCAGCCAACATTTGACTGATCATTACCAGCCAATCTTGACCATATTTCGTGGTCCACTTATACAACATCGGGACAATGTAATTTTACTTTTAGATTGCGCTATGCTTGCAACTCGATGATCAGCGGATTGGATGATGGATCATAACCCTATAATTTGTAAAATTAATTGAATAAGTTTTAAATGAGTTTTAATTACCTAATGGGACTCGAGGACCATTTGCATTTATCTCTTCACGTTCTAATAAGTTTGTTTAAAATTTTTTTTACAATATCACTCAAGTTTTATTACAATTTAAACATAATTCACCAAATTCACCTTAAAATATTAATCTTATATATTTACTCTACTAATAACTAGTCTCCTCAAATCGGAGACACGATGCTCCAGTAGAGATCCAAATTCTACAAATCATGGCTTTTACCAACGGAGTTATACTTGTGTTGGCTAAGTTTGTTGTTTTTATCCTATAATTATGAATTTTACAAAAAAAAATCATAATTAAGCAAATCTTTTGCCAAGTCAATAAGATGATTATATGAGGCAAAGATCGCAAAATTCAAAACAAAAATGATGATGAAAAATTCAAATTAGTTCTGGTTCCTAATTTTTTAAAAAATATTATAAATAAATTGGGCAAATATAATGAATACGGGCATAACTCATTGATTTCACATGTTAGCGTGTCTGATGCATACCTAACCTTACATTTTTTACTCAACTAAGAAGGTTTTTTTTTTTTAATCTTCAAAACATTTCAATTTAAAACTTTTCACTTTTCTGAGATGTATGTAAAATATACCAATAAAAAAAAACTTTTCACTTTTTACAATTATCTTATTTTTTAATTTTTTTTTACTTTTTCATATATATTATTATTTTTTTCAATCATTTCTACACAGCTACTCATACATTTAACAAATCTATTTTTGCTATATTTTTTTTACTCATCATTATTACTTTTATTATATTATATCATTTTCTCTTATTTCAATAACTTTTACATTAAAAACTTTTTAATAGATTTTATCATTTTCCCAATGCGCCTTAAGGAAGAGGAGAGCAACATTTTAAAACGGTAGACACAAAGCTTTACATAAGGGTGCAACTCGGGTCGGTTCGGTTTGAGTAGTGATCTACCATATCCATACTCTATTTGTAAGAGGCTTATTCTATCTTACCCATTTGTCAGTTCAGTTCCTAGTATATATTACCTTACCCATTACCCATAGAGTCGGTTCCGATTTTGGTTTCAAATCAGTTCCTCTAATACTCAAATACAATATTTTTAAAATTTTTTTATGTTATTTTAAATAATGTAAAATAATACTCATTTTTGTTTTAAAATCATAAGTACATATATTATTGTTTATATTATTATATAAAAATATGAAGTATAGACCATCGTGAACTAATCATTAAACATATTAATATATTATAATCATAAGTCACAAGCGTATTTATAAGAGTTTTTCGGAAGTCAATAACGCATATATAAATTTATTTAAATTTATACTTTACAAGGAACAAAATTTATTTAAATTTGAATATGTTAAAATATGTTTGCACATAAGATGTCAAGGACAAAACATAATACATACTATATAATATATATTATACATATGTAATTATGCACTTAATTAATTACCTATACGAGTACCTACGTAGGTTGGTTCTGGGTACCCACTATATCTACCATACCCATATCCTATTTGAGGTGACAGACAATAATTTATATCCTACTTATACCCATGGGTAACATTTTCTATCATATCTTACCTAGATGAGGGTCAGGTTGGTAGGTACTTATGGATACCCTACCCAAGTTGCACCTCTTGCTCCAAAGCAATGATTGACTTTTACCCATTGCCTTACTAGACATGATTAGTGAGCGGCGTTGATAGATTTAAAACTGTAATATGTGAACTTATTTCCATCCACAACGATAATGTAACATCTGTAGGAATTTTAATTCGGGTCCCAAAGAATGCTCACCTAACTTGAGCCATATATATGTATATATATTTTCCAATTTTGCATTGGGCATAAGCATAAAGTTTTTTCATATATGCAAATTTATATTTTTTGATTTTGATAAATAAAAAGGGGTTGTGGTTTTTTGCACCCGGGAACAGGCAGCGCTCCCTGCTCCTGGGTGCATATACTTATTATTTTTTTATTTTTTTTGAAAATTTTTCCATAGAACTGTTAATATAGGTGTAGTTAATATGTGTATAAATTTTTACATTTTTGGAGTATTTTAGATATTTATTTTTGATTTTTGAAAATCAGTGGCATTTGCCACTGATTTTCAAAAAAATCAAAAATAAATATCTAAAATACCCAAAAATGGTAAAAATTTATACACATGTTAGGTACACCTAGATTAAGAATGTTATAAAAAAATTTTAAAAAAAAAAAGTATATGCACCTGGAAGCAGGGAGCGCTGCTTGCTCCCAAGTGCAAAGAACCACAACTCAATAAAAAGTCCATTTTTATTGACCTATGAAAAATGGCAGTTTTTCAGTTTTAAAATTCAAAATGTAAACTTGAATATATAAAAATTCACGGTAAGGCTCATATATGATTGTCAAAAAATGAAAAAAAAAGAATAGCTCAAGTGAGCACACGTGTGCGTAAGCATTGTATTGAATTCGTTTTAATTACACTCATTATAATGAGAAAACTTCCTGTCCTTGCATTAATTAATTTTTTTTCACCACTATATCACCACCTGTAATTTTTTGACATTATTCATATTTTTTTTTGTTTTTCTCTTTATTTATATTCATGTTGGGATGCGATTTAATGCACCCGGGTGCGCTCAGCTTCATTGCACCCGGGGCATTAACCCCATTTTAACTTATTTTTTTATTTTTTTGAATTTTTTTTATTAAAGTGTTAATATAAATATATTTAACATGTGTGTTAATTTTTACTATTTTTGGAGTATTTTAGATATTTATTTTTTATTTTTGAAAATCAATGTCATTGATTTTTAAAAATAAAAAATAAATATCTAAAATAATAAAAAAGTTAAAAATTGAACATATGTTAAATACACTTAGATTAACACTTATAAATTTTTTTTTTTTGAAAAATAGATAAAAATGAGTTAATGCAGCTGGTGCACTGACGCTCTCGTGCACGCATTAAATCGCATCCCCTCAGATCATTGCCGAAGTCCGACCGGCTGAACCAGGTCCAAGGGCGCGAATTCCAAAATCGCATCAGGCCCAGCTGCAAGCAGTGCGTGCATGAATGCGGATTGGGACAGCGTTGTATAAAGACGCCGTTAGTTTGCTTATTTCCCACGGCTGCATTATTCCAATCACTTCGTAGGCTGTTAATGGCGGCAGTTTCCCACCAGCAAGGCGAAGTAGCAGAGGAATTCCTCGACGTTCTCACTGCCGAAGGCCTCAAAACAGGCACCTCGAAACCAAGGCAATCTCCCCCTCTCTCTCTGGGTCAATGATCAGTCAAGATAAATGTTCTATTGGATCTCGCTCTCTTCGGAAAATATAGTTCAGACAGTGAATTGCTTGCTCTTCCCGTACCAGGCATTTGCGGAATTTAGTCAACTTTAGCTTCGTGCAGAAAAACAACTGCAAAAACATGTAATATCAATGCCTTAGTACAGTCCATTCCGCTTGCTGGTGTAGGCTCAGAGAGGAGAATATAAATGCAAGTCAGGCTTTTCAAAGCGTCTGAGGATTTTTTTTTACGCAAAAAAATGATTCTGAGGAATTGTTTACACTTTACACTAGTAGACGATAAACTAAGTTATTTAGTCATCATGAGTCAGACATCTGCTGGGCCGGGATTCTTCTAGGGAATAGACACAGTGGTTGTGTCTTTTTCTATGTCATGAGAGCTAAAAATGGTTAGGAATTGTGGGACGTTATCTCTGCACTTTCTGGACTTGTTTTCGATTCTGGTCTTTTAACTAAAAAAAATTCATGATTGGTGCAGGAAACTTATTCATATTGATGGGAATTATCATCAAGCAGTCCATGTTGGGATTTTTGCAGAGAGTACCCGAGAGTTGTTACTGCAGAAACGTGCTGACTGCAAGGACTCTTGGCCGGGGCTTTGGGACATCTCTAGTGCTGGTCATGTGTCAGCTGGTGATACATCCCTTCTAACAGCCAGGTACTGGAAATAATTGCAAAACACATTTGTCGCTTTGAAGGAAGCTTTTTTAGCTGCAAATAACACACTGTGCCTCTATTAAGAGGATTCGTTGGCTGTCTAACTTAACACTGCACTGATTGGTCCAGGACACTCCATTTGTAAGACCATGAATTCCACAACCTCGCAACTTTATTAGCAGATAAATTTAGATTGCAGTATGGAAAATTCAATATGCTGCAAAGAATTATCATGTGTATAGCTTTTTGTAGAATTTGGCATGCGCATCCAATATATCATTGAGCATTTCATGGTGTTGATTATTGTGTTATTTGACATAAATACTTCTTCTGACATTAATTAGCATTAGTTATTTTTTAGTTGTTATGTGTTGACTGTGTTGCACTATATCTCATAAATCTTTTATATAATTACAGGAGGGAACTTCATGAAGAGCTTGGTATAAATCTTCCAAAGGATGCCTTTGAATTGTTATTTGTTTTTCTTCAGGAGTGGTTGGTTGCCCTGCTTTTTCTTCCCCATATCGCAATAATATTAGGGGCTGTTTGGATACCTATTAAAGTTGGTGACATTTTTTTCTCTTTTAAAAACTCCATACATTAAATGCCCATTGACCATAGTAAGCTCATTAAATGTGCCTGACCGGCCATTTTAAGTATGGATCGATTTGGCTGAGAACCGCTAAAGTGCAGATTCACTTGCACTTGCACAGTTTCCGAAGCTTTACCTGCCTTCCTCAGATACGATATTGCACAACCCTGCTCAGTTATTGAGAGACGCAACATGACATGATTTGACAACTTTGCTCACAACTCGCTCTCTTGCGCGTAGTTTTACACTCGAGCATAAAATTTTCACTTATCCAAACAGCCCCTTAATTTCTGTTCTTTCTTTATGCTCTCTAGTTAGGTTTAATATTAGAATGCTTAGCCTGTTTAAGATGAATTTAGCATACTTTGTTCTTCTTTGCTCTTATTATTATGCTTGAGCAGTTGGTGAATCTTTTCTTTTTTAATTCAAATAAACATGGACAAAGAAAAGGATAACTGATAGGGAACTATTTAATTTACGATGTTATCACTCCTTGAAAGTTCATATATATATATTTGTTCTTTAGTTAACTTTTTGTTTTTACATGAGGCTTTTAGAGGTAGGCTGAAAATATAATTGTTAGGCTTATGTCAATTTTTCTACTTCATGGTATCTTTGTCATCCTTGAACTGTATTCATATTTTGTTTTGAATTGAAAAACTTGAGATTAATCAAGGGGTGGCTAGCACATGATGAATGGTCAAATTTTTTGATGGGTATTTATATACATTATGACAACTTATAATATATTCAAGCGCATTCAAAATCCTTACACAATGCAAGGAAATTTTCCATAACACCTCACGCATGAGGAAAATTGCAAATACCTTCATCAAAGGAAAGAAATAGAAAAACTCCTGCACTATATAAATGAGAGAGGGGAGAGCCGAACTCATGATTAGCCAACAATGGGCTGGCATGAATTATCACCAGGGTACACCCCTAGTGGCATGAATGAATGGTCAACTTAAATGGTTCATACATTTCATATTTATTTGATTTCAGTTCTTACTTAGATGGCTTAAAGAGTCATAGCTGAATTGTTGTTTTTTTTTTTTAATCAATTCTTTGTTAGTATGTTGTTGACCCTAACCTATTTTGGGTTATTCCTTTGTGGAATAGAATATAAATATTTGATTTAGCATTTCCTCACTGCCTGAGCCTTTTGGGTATTATTCAGATCATTGGCATTTGATATTAAATCAGCTTTTACATTCTAAGTTCAAATTGTCAGAAAGGGCTACTTAGAGTAGATTATGAGATGTCCCAAAAGAAGAAACGCTTACTTGTAGCTAGAACAAAGGCTGTTACAAGTGGTGGCTGTTAAAGATATATATATATATATATATATTGAAAATTTGGTAGATTTATGTTATGAGATGTGGATGGGAATATTCTAATATAGAATAATAAGGAGATTTGATTATTGTGTTATCTAGGTCTGTTTTTTTTTGGAATATTAAACAAACCATTAACATTCTTCCGTAAAATGCAACTTCAATTTTTTGCATCCATCATCAATGGTTGACATTGTAGTCCGTGTTTATTTAGCTAGAAGAAATTGACCATCGCCTCTGAAAGTTTCTATCATTAACTGTTTTCACTACTCATTTGATGGCTGCTGAAACAAACAAGCCAAATTAACAAGTTCAGTCATTAATCTTGACAGTCTATCTTGATGGGACCATCCCTTTAAGATCGCTCTACTCTGATTATCCAAAAGGGGCAGTAAATGTTTCGAGAAATGACTGATAATAATGAAGCAATGGAGTAAGCTAGATGGTTCCCATTTGAACACTATTTTTGGGAAATAATTTTTGCAACACAATTTGCAATTTGATCAACTGACAGAACGTGTACGGTTTATATTTTTTATATAGGAAAATATATCTGTCATCTAAATTCTTTATTCTGTAGGTCCCATCTTTTATTTCTTTTAGATTGATGATCTGTAACTTTTCTTATGCGGCTGAACTTTCATACTCATTAGGCTTCAGTTTTGGTCATTCGAAGTATTGTTAATTTGATCATTACTTACGATAAAACAAACAGATCTACATGCTGTGGGTCTGTCCACTTCAATTGTTATCCATTTCAGTTTAGTCGCATTTGCTGATTTTAGCTTTCAAATAGTTACTTTTTCTTGGAATGGAAGATATTCTGGTTTTCAACTTTTGGAACCTTATGAATGTAGAGCTGGAAGTCCATGAGTTGAAGAAATTCAGCTTTCCGTTAATTTTCAAATAAATCTTTTCTATCCCTCCTAATTGGGTAAATAGTGAGTTTGTTAATACTTCTCGAAAGAAATCTTTTCTATCCCTCCTAATTGGGTAAATAGTAAGTTTGTTAATACTTTTCCAGAGAGAGGTTCTCTTTCCAACTGCTTACATTGGCTCGGTTGTGTGAACCTTTCAGGGGTCCCCACCATCAACTCCAACATTATCAGATTCTCATCTTGTTCCTAAATCCTGAAAATGAGTGATCCTAGTGGCCATGGACTTTTACAAGGACTTAAACATTGATTTCTGTGTTTCATTTATTGTGATCCATGCTTGTTATTTTGCTTTGTAGCTTTGAACTTCATATGAGCACCACTATGTGATGCGTATAGTGTGGTCTGCTGTGTTCATCAGTGATGCATACTCGAGAACCTTCATGTGACTGGGTCATAGTTTGCCCAAGAAAATCCCTCTTCTACAGATGTCAATCACATCACAAATAATGCATTCAGAAATTTGACTGAACTCATGAATTTGAATTGCAACTTCTGCAGTCCCTCTATAAAAACTTTGATGAGAAGGAATTAAATATTGATTTCTGTGTTTTGTTTATAGTGATCCATACTTGTTATTTTGTTTTGTAGCTTTTGAACATCATATGAGCACCATGATGTGCTGCGCATAATGTGGTCTTCTTGTGTTCATATGTGATGCATACTCGAGGCCTTCACTTGAACGGGGAATAGTTCACCAGAGAACATCCCTCTTCTACGGATGTTAATCACATCACAAATAATGTATTCAGAAATTTGACTGAACTTGTGAATTTGAATTGCAACTTTTGCAGTTCCTCTGTAAGTGGATAGGAATAGCTAGATATCTATATATAAGATCATAACTAAAGATTCCCACATGTAAGGCAGTCTAACTACATATACCATGCTTAGGATACATGCAATGATTCATGGTTAAATGTTTGATATTTCGCTCCATTCGTGTAGCAAAAGGATAGTATTTTGCAAGCAAGAGAATCAAAAGTTGTGTTTTCCTCTTCCTTTCAAGAAACATTTGGCCAAAATTAATGTAAAATCAGAAGGATAGGATAGGATTTCTTTCAGTAAGGGTAAGAAAAAAATGTAGAACTAAAAAGCAAATGGAAAGGATATCTTACAAAGTAGGGGAATCTGAGTGGTCTAGATGTTTTAATGTAGTAATCATTGGTCCATATTCAATACTCGATTGGCATCTCAATCTGTGAGGATTAAGCTGTGCTTGTTGCCCTTTTGAAGCAATTCAGTTAAAACGGCAGAGACACTTACTGTTCTATTTCAAATATTGTATGCAGCACAATAAATGATGGGACATTTATCAATAATGAATTCAATGATGTCTATTTGGTCACTACTGTGGAACCAATTCCCCTTGAGGCCTTTACTCTACAGGTGAGAGCTTTGCAATGTGCATTATTTTCTAAATTGTGGTTATTACCTTTTCTGAAATTTCTTGATGTTTCTCTTTGACATCTGCATTTGTCGGTAGTTGTTACGTGGCATGAAAGTAGAGTGTGTTATTGAGAGTTACTGGATTAAAAGGAATACAATGATTGTATTCCCACAATTCCTATGAGATTGATGTAGGTTGAGATGACTTACATACTTGGTAGCAGAGCGATACTGTTCTGTTTTAAATATTGTATGCAGCACAATAAATGATGGGACATTTATCAATAATGAATTCAATGATGTCTATTTGGTCACTATTGTGGAACCAATTCCCCTTGAGGCCTCTACAGGTGAGAGCTTGCAATGTGCATTATTTTCTAAATTGTGGTTAATACCTTTTCTGAATTTTCTTGATGTTTCTCTTTGACATCTGCATATGTCCGGTAGTTTTTATGTGGCATGAAAGTAGAGTGTATTACTGAGAGTTACTGGATTAAAAGGAATATAATGATTGCATTCCCACAATCACTGTGAGATTGATGTCGGATGAGATGGCTTCCATACTTGGTAGCAAAGCGATACCTGGTGATATATATATATATAGAGGGCCGATCTTTTCAGACCGGTCGGAAATCACCGGATTTCCGACCGGTCCAAAAATATATATTTTTTTATTTTTTTTGAAAAATAATTTTATAAACTTGTTAATCTAGTTATATTTAATTTATAAACCAAGTTTTATC
>JAXCLR010000092.1:11391923-11411639 GCA_035584095.1 Annona squamosa | reverse complement strand
CATATTTATACAGGACATGTTTCAAGTGGCAATAGAAAACAACATAAAATAAAATAACAGTTCATAAAGATGAAACCCTTAATGCTTGTAAAAGTTACCTATATCAAATTCACAATTGAATCTTTTCAGATTCGAGAATTAATAATAGACCAATTGAAATTGGGCTGACTGAGTTTAGCTTAGTTTTCCTAACCCATAACATGAGCCCTCTCGCGTGTAACAAAAGCATGAATTCAACTTATTTTTTATTTAACAGGCTTACTATAAAGTCGACACATCAACACCAACGCTAATGGTTTGGAACAGCAACAGTCATCTGGTGAAATTAGCACGGAAACTAGCTTGGTCCAATTCATATTGAGCAGGGGGTTTGAGCACTGGTTACAGGGCACCATATCAGTTGCTATCAAAGCTGTTCACTGAATCACATGAAAATAATCTGAAACATCATGATCATCATCATAAGCTATTTTCGATAATCCCACCCGTGTGGGATCAGCCGCATTGATTCTATTGCACCATTCTTCTCTATCATGGACCATGTTCTCGATAAACTCCAACATTTTCATGTGTTTCTTAATCATCTTACAGACTTCTGTCTAAATAAACTCATTCCTCCAAACTAAAAATAAAAATCCTACTCATCCCACCTGGTAATTCATTACAAGGCCCACCAACTACCCGGCGGCAGAGTTTTCAGAAATAGGTCGATCCAAGCCGATAGCGTGTCTAGATGCACGAAAACAAGCAACCCCAAATCAAGAAACCCCAAAGTTATATCTATTCATCGTTCTAGTCCCATTTGTAAACAATTAAGAGAATAAGAGAAAGACCCCAACAAATATAGATAAAAGTAACTAAGTAAAAAATGTTAACGACTATTAAAAAAGTAATCAATGGTTGAAAAATAACACTATACAGATAGAAAACAACTTATCATGGTCTTGATAATATATTTTCATATAACACTCATTTAAAATTTATTCTATACAGTGGCTAAGCAAAGTGTGTGAGATAATGATTGATAGCACTCGTGCAAGTTATCAAATATCTAGTTATGGGATTTAGAAGGAAATTTTAATAGGAGCATTTGGGTCTCCCTTAATTAATAGATAAGAACTCATTTTGTTCTTTTAGATTGTTGGGGCTCGTAGTCTCCAAGGTGAATAAGTTAGATATATAATATTAGATGTTGCATTGTACAAAATATCAATGTTCCTTACCCTATACATGAAAAAGGTGAGTGTCAAACCGACATAGTCTTAATTTGGTACAAAAATAAAGTTACATAGTATTTTTAAAATGTAAAATTAAAGTTGAATAAATCCTATGACACTAATTACTACCCATGCTCCCAACTTATATTCTTTTACCCACACTTACGTCAGCCACTTTAGTCATCAAAGTATTAACTGGAGCATTTAAATAATCTGAAAATTTTAAAATGGGATGTTTATTTATATAAAAAACTTTTCAAAATAAAATTTTTCAATTTGAATCTTTTGCCGTCAATAACTACCATATTTTTAATTATTTATTCACTTTTTCTCATATAGCTACTTTACTTTTCAATTATTATATATAATTATTCATATATCTAATATCTATATTATAGCTTTATTCTCTTTATTTTTTATCATCAACTTTATCTTTCCATATCATTTTTCTTCCATTTAAAAAACTTTTACATAGAAAATTTTTTACAAAAAAATTTATCACTTCCAGAGGGAAAATGTTTAAATGCACAATGATGTATTGAAATTTCAATACATTAGGGTGCAAAACTCATTTTTTATAAGATTATTAACCTAGGTATATTTAACTTATATATTAAGCTTTACCATTTTTGGAAATATATAAATATATGTTTTTGATCTTCTGAAAACAGAGGTATTTTAATCACTTAAAAATCGCTAAAGTACCCTTATTTTTTAAAAATTAAAAATATACATAAACATATCCAAAATAATAAAATTTAGTTTATAGATTAAATATCCAGATTAACAATCTTATAAAAAAATAAAAATTTTCGCTGATGCATTGAAATTTCAATTCATCAGTGCACACGAAACATTATCCTTCCTAGAGACACCCCCGGAACAATGTTACCGTCATTCTCTCATTCACGGCTGATGAATCCAATATTGAATACCAACATGTACATGCCCAGGTCAACGGTTTTGGATCTAAACTCAATATTTTAGTGGGTCTGGTCTTCGGGTATACTGTAGCCCTATTCACATATGGATTAAGAATCCAATCCGTGCATAGCCAAGTTCCATGCACAATTTTTTTTAAAACAACAAAAAATTAGCCACATGCAATAAAAAATTATGTCCACATCATTTTCCTTGACATTTGTTTATAATTTTTATTTTTTCAAATTCTTTCTCCCACATCTGGCTAACGTAATTCACTATGGAAAATGGCTACAAATTGTCTCTTTTATTTATTTATTAAGCGAGTATCCCATGCCATCGCCGGTAAATCCGACCCTTTATGGCCATTGCAAAAATATTTTTCTTATTTTACAAACGTGTGAGCCTATTTATTATTATTTTTTATTAGTGTTGTATATCTTGACAGTTGAGATTACAATAAAATACATTCACAACTCTTGGATGAAATTTTTTCAAACATCCCTAAGGCGAAATTGTAAACCTACCCCTGCACTAGAGTGAAAATTATAAAATTACTCCTAAGCAGGGGGGATTCAACACCTGGCAAACTTGCCACCGGAGTTACAAACGTTTGGGCCTACTTATTATAATATAATGTGGTATTTGATACTTTTTGATATTGTTTGGTAGTCACGTATGCATGCCCTTCATTGGTCTCAAAAAATTAAAAATTAGATAAATTTTATAAAAATTTCAAATTTCATATTGGGAAGATTTATACCGAGTTTAATATTTCTATGAACAATACATTTTTCAGCATTGATGGGGAATTAGCATATTAGAAATTAACGGACAGCATAGTAATTCAAATTTGGTAGTATTTAGGTCCAAGTTTAGTAAATTCCACATCATTACGCTAGCTTTCACGTGATTTAGAAGAGATCCAGCTCATCGTCTTTTACTCGGACCGCGGGCGACATTTCCACATGAGCTGTGCCCTTACGCTGATGCCGAACCAGCCGCTGACTACCGACCTGCGTTTTGCCGACGCTGATGCTTTTTCTGGCCTCGGGAGGGAAAAGGATAAATTGCGTATATACTATACTCATCAATTTTATTTATACTTATGAATTTTTGAAAAATTTAAATATACTTATGTATGTTGATTAAAATTTTACTTACACCCACACTGTTAAGGATCCATCAAACGGGCTGTTGGTCCCTTATACATTATTAAGGGCCCATCAAATGGGTTGTTATTTCCTGGTAAATGATGAATATGCAACTTTAATATAATTTAAAACTAGTTTGATCAGATTTAAAGATTTATATCAAAATAATATATAATTTTATAGTTATAGAATTACTAAAAATTTATAAGAATATAATTTTTTAATTATAAACTTGTAATTAGGGATTAATATATTTGTCATTTCAAATGAAGCTAGTGACTCCTTTAATGGATCCTATGCGTATAAATGGAATTTCGGGTAAAATATATAGGTATATTTAAAATTTTTAAAAGTTTATGGGTATAAATGAAATTAAGTATAAAATTCATTACTATAAAATTATAAAATTTATGGACGTATGCGGAATTTACTTTAAATAAAAGGTAAAACTTTAAAATGTACCACTCATTTTGACCTTTTTTAAAAAGAACACCAATCTCAACTTTAATTCTTTGTAATTTATGCATTTTAAATAATTAAGCTTTCTTAAATATATTTACTGCATTTGACCCTAATACAAAAAAAGGTGATCAATTGCAGCTAACCACAGTGTTTAACCATTTCAACTATTTTTTATTTTATGTTTCTTTATAAATATTATCAGTTATGCGTATTTAATTTATAATTCAAGTTTTACCAATTTTAAATGTGTTTAAAATTTTTTAGTTTTAAACAGAGGAACATTAATAAAAAATTTAAAATTTTCTAGTTAGCTTAAGTAGCTGACCACTTAGGCTAGCCTAAGGCGTCACCCTTTATCCAAAAAATACTCATTATGTTTTAAATTTTTTAATACATTTTAAAATTTTGAAATGTACATTTTACATCTGTATATAATTCTAAAAATATGCATTTTGTTAAGGTCTACTGGTGAGTTAACATATCTTCTGATTATATTTTTATAAATGTTCAAAATATCTCTTTTATAATAAAAGATAGAATGAAATGGAAAGAGAATAAAACTAGGTCTTTATATATTTAAAACTCTTGTAATATTACAATAGTGGTGAATTATGGCATTCAAAATTTGTAATTTGACCCTAAATTTGATGAGCATAGTTGTAATTACACATATAAGCTAACAGAATTTACTAACATTTGTAATGAAGTGGATATGCTTTGGGATTAGATGCAAATATAGTGTGTATATTTACAATTTGTTAAAAAATGTAATGAGTATTTTTAGTATTAAATCAAACATAGTTAATATATTTGAGAAGACCCTACATAATTTATCTCTTACGTATGAAGTTTCCGAGTATGTTTAGCTACACCAAAAGCTTTTTCAATATAAACTTTTTGTTATTTATAACTATTTTATTTTTTAATTATTTCTTTTGATCTTTTAATACAACTATTGTATTTTTCAATCTTTTGAATATGATAATTTATTAAATTAATTAATTTATTTTAACTTTATTATCTTTATTTCTCATCACTTCCTTTACTATATTACACTATTTTCTTATATTTCACAAACTTCTCTTTCATCTATTTTAACTTTATTTTTTCCCTTTATAAAAAAATTGTCGTTAAAATTTTTTATCACTCCCCATGCATACTCGATGATAAAATTATTTCCCATGCATACTCGATAATAGAATTCCTTCGGTATGCACACTTAATAATAAAATTTCTTCCCCTCGACGGACATCTATAGCGTGTGGTGATAGAATACATTATTCTAAATACAATGAGTGGAGTAAATCATGATTTCATGATCATGTGAGGTCCATTTTCGGCCCACTGTACCGCTGTTCAGGTGCAGCATCGCTGCACCTGAACAACTCTCATATATATATATATGGATTTTATTCTTGTACAGCATCGCTGTAATGGGCTCCACATGATCATGAAATCATGATCTACTCCACCAATTATATTTAGAATAATGTATTCTATTACCATATCAATTTTCATCCCAATCAGATATGTATATGGGCTCCATCTGAAAATGATACAAATCCAACGTAATAAAATAGTTTGATGTAAATAACAACTTTAAAGTATCTGATTGGGATAAAAATTGGTATGCTAGTATAATATATTATTCTAAATATAATGGGTGGAGGAGATCATGATTTCATGATCATGTGGGGCCCATTTTAGGCCCACTGATGCTGCACCGGAACAGACCAATATATATATATATATGTTGTAATAATAAAATTCCTTCGGTTACTGAAATTTCCGTTTACTGTCCTAGGATTGGCGCTACAGGAGTACAGCGACGACCGAAGCGAGAGGGCTGTGGACTGTTTCGTGGAACTTGCAAGATGGGTACTGGAGAGTGCAGACTGTAAGAATTTGTTGTCCATCTACCAAAAAGTAATCGCTCCAAACATTCACATAGTTTCGTCAAAAAATGTCAACGTTCCTGATCTTCATTGAGAAAAACAAAAATTCCAACTCTCACAGCGCACATCACAGGACATCATATCACATTTCGGCTTCGTCAGAATAATCTGCTGATAGGGTTAGTGGGCCTGGGGAGTGGGTTTGCCAAACTATGGGTCAGCATTGTAAATAGGGAAACGGTATGGGAGGAAGGGGAGACTGTTTTGAGAATTGTTTTGTTGTTTCGTTCCTTCATTCATTGTCATTGATGTAGAAGATAGCTTAGGGATAGAATAATTTTCATTTGTTCTAATTGTTGTGGAAAGGGAGGTTTTCAACCTAATGCTCTGTAGATCATCGTGTGGTTTCAATAAAAATCTGTGAACCGAATTTGGACCATATCATCCACATACCACGCTTCTCCTTTACTGGAATTTCTGTTGTTGAGCCTAGTTTTCACATCCATCTGCCGTCTTCTGTTCTTCCCTCGCTACACCCAGGGAAGACAATCTTCTCCGTTCCTGTGTGCTGCCGGCAGCGTCATGGCGCAAGCAGCACCGAATACTTAAGGTGGAGCAGCCATGTCTGCCAGAGAGAAGATTTGCCGCATTTTTAGGGGTAACTTCGGCATTTCGAAAATACCAAAAATCGAAACATTTAACGGCACCCATACGGCATGTACAGGTTTGGAGGAAAATTCTTCCACATAGCAACAATTTTTTAAAATTTATGATTACATAAAGAACGGAAAATTATTAAGTACTCGCTGAGTGCATCATAATTACGATGCAATCTACTGCGATCGGGCTTCACATGATAATGAAATTAGCATCCCCTTTGCCAATTATATTTAGAATTATTTATTTTAATATCACGTGATTTTCATTCAAATCAAATATGTGTATAAATTACATTTTAAAATAATATAAAATCAACGCAATCAAATAGTTTGATATAAATATCAATCTTAAAATTGTATTTTCAACATCTAAACCATCAAAAACATATTTTTTTACATAAATAAATAATTATATAAAATATTATTATATTTTAATACATGTGGAACTCATTTTGCAGTGATCTATCTATACAGGATAGGTTCATCGTAAGAATTATGGTAAAAATTTACAAGTATGTATGTGAATTTCTCTAAATAAAATAAATGACCTTTTGCATTTATCACCTATATAGTTTCTATTTTATAAAATTTCTAAAAGTTATTGATTCTGTACAAACACTTCCTTTGTAATTTTTTTAAAAAAATTTACCGCAGCCAACATTTGACTGATCATTACCAGCCAATCTTGACCTTATTTTGTGGTCCACTTATACAACATCGGGACAATGGAATTTTGCTTTTAGAGCGCGCTATGCTTGGAACTCATGATCAGCGGATTAGATGATGGATCAGAACCCTATAATTTGTAAAATTAATTGAATAAGTTTTGCATTTATCTCTTCATGTTCTAATAAGTTTGTTTAAAATTTTTTTTTACAATATCACTCAAATTTTATTACAATTTAAACATAATTCACCAAATTCAGCTTAAAATATTCATCTTATATATTTACTCTACTAATAACTAGTCTCCTCAAATCAAAGACACGATGCTCTAGTAGAGATCGAAATTCTACAAATCATGGCTTTTATCAACATAGTTATGCTTGGGTTGGCTAAGTTTGTTGTTTTTATCCAATAATTATTAATTTTACAAAAAAATCATAATTAAGCAAATCTTTTGCAAAATCAGTAAGCTGATTATATGGATCACAAAAGTCAAAAGAAAAATGATGATGGAAAATTCAAATTAGTTCTCGTTTCTAATTTTTTTAAAAATATTATAAACAACTTAGGCAAATATAGTGAATATGAGCATAACTCATTGATTTCACGTGTCAGCATTTCTGATGCATATCTAACCTTACATTTTTTCCTCAATTAAGAAGGTGTTTGTTTATCCTCAAGACATTTCAATTTAAAATTTTTCACTTTTTATAATTATTTTTTTACTTTTTCATATATAATTTTCTTATTTTTAATTATTTTATACACTTACTCATACATCTAACCTATCTATTTTTATTTTATTCTTTTTACTCCTAATCATTATCTTTATTAGATTACATTATTTTCTTTTATTTTAATAATTTTTACATTAAAAATTTTTCATTAGAGATTTTATCATTTTACCAACGCAAGTACCCTATACAGGAGGAGGGCAACACTTTTCAAAGGGCAGACACATTGAATCCTGGCCGCCTAGGAACAAGGGCAGGACTTTTACCCAATAGGCGTTGCCTTAATAGACATGATTAGTGAGCTGCGTTGAAAGATTTAAAACTGTAATATGTGAACTTATTTCAATCCATAACGATAATGAAACATCTGTGGGAATTTTAATTCAGGTCCCATAGAATTCTTACCTTACTTGAGCCATCTATATTTATATATATATATATTTTTCCAATTTTGCATTGGGCACAAGCATACAGTTTTTTCATATATGCAAATTTATATTTTTTGATTTTGATAACTAAAAAGTCCTATTTTATTGGCTCATGAAAAATGGCTGTTTTTCTGTTTTGAAATTAAAAATGTAAACTCGAAAATATAAAAATTCATGCCTAGGGTCATACATGATTTTCAAAAAATGGAAAAAAAAAAAAAGAATAGCTCAAGTGAGCGCACGCGTGCGTAAGCATTGTATTGAATCCATTTTAATTATACTCATCATATGAGAAAACTTCCTGTACTTGCGTTAATTAATTTTTTTTTACCACTATATCACCACCTGTATATATTTTTTTTTTGACATTATTCATATTTTTTAATAAATCATTGCCCAAGTCCAACAGGTTGACCCACGTCCAAGGGCGCGAATTGCAAAATCGCATCGGGCCCAGCAATGCATGGATGCGGATTGGAAATTTGGAACAGCGTGGCAAACGTTCCTCGTGGAAAGATTCTCAACGCCTCCGCCCCCCAGCTCCGCCCCCCACACCACCCCCACAAAAGGTGTCTCGCCCCCGGTTCTAAATTCTGATCGGGTCGCCGGTGTTGTATAAAGACGCCGTCAGTTTGCTTATTTCCTACCGCTGCATTATTCCAATCACTTCGTAGGCTGTTAATGGCGGCAGTTTCCCACCAGCAAGGCGAAGTAACCGAGGAATTCCTCGACGTTCTTACTGCCGAAGGCCTCAAAACAGGCACCTCAAAGCCAAGGCAATCTCCCGTCCTCTCTCTCTCTCTCCGGGTCAACGATCAGTCAAGATAAATGTTCTATTGGATCTTGCTCTCTTAAGAAAATAGAGTTCGGACAGTGAATTTCTCGCTCTTCCCATACCAGGCATTTGCGGAATTTAGTCAACTTTAGCTTCGTGCAGAAAAACAACTGCAAAAACATGTTATATCAATGCCTTAGTACAATCCATTCTGCTTGCTGTTGTAGGCTCAGACTGGAGAACATAAACGCAAGTCAGGCTTTTCAAAGCGTATTTTTTCTTTTTTTAAGCAAATAAATTATTCTGAGGAATTATTAACACTTTAAACTAGTAGACGATAAACTAAATTATTTAGTCATCATGAGTTAGAAATCTGCTGGGCCAGGATTCTTCTGGTGAATAGTCACAGTGGTTGTGTCTTTTTCTATGTCACGAGGGCTAAAAATGGTTAGGAATTGTGGGACGTTATCTCTGCACTTGCTGGACTTGTTTTCGATTCTGGTCTTTTAACTAAAAAAAAAAAATCATGATTGGTGCAGGAAACTTATTCATATTGATGGGAATTATCATCGAGCAGTCCATGTTTGGATTTTTGCAGAGAGTACCCGAGAGTTGTTACTGCAGAAACGTGCTGGCTGCAATGACTCTTGGCGGGGGCTTTGGGACATCTCTAGTGCTGGTCATGTGTCAGCTGGTGAAACATCCCTTCTAACAGCCAGGTACTGGAAATAATTGCAAAACACATTTGTCGCTTTGAAGGAAGCTTTTTTAGCTGCAAATAACATACTGCGCCTCTATTAAGAGGATTCATTGGCTGTCTAACTTAACACTGCACAGATTGGTCCAGGACACTCCATTAGTAAGACCATGAATTCCATAACCTCGCAACTTTATTAGCAGATAAATTTAGATTGCAGCATGGAAAATTCAATATGCTGCAAAGAATTATCATGTGTATAGCTTTTTGTAGAATTTGGCATTTGTATGCGCATCCAATATATCATTGAGCTGTTCATGGTGTTCATTATTGTGTTATTTGACATAAATACTTCTCCTGAAATTAATTGGCATTAGTTATTTTTCAGTTGTTATGTGTTAACTGTGTTGCACTACATCTCATAAATCTTTTATATAATTACAGGAGGGAACTTCATGAAGAGCTTGGTATAAATCTTCCAAAGGATGCCTTTGAATTGTTATTTGTTTTTCTTCAGGAATGGTTGGTTGCCCTGCTTTCTCTTACCCATATAGCAATTATTTTAGGGGCTGTTTGGATACCTATTAAAGTTGGTGACATTTTTTTCTCTTTTAAAAACTCCATACATTAAACGCCCATTGACCATAGTAAGCTCATTAAATGTGCCTGACCGGCCATTTTAATTATGGATCAATTTGGCTGAGAACATCTAAAGTGCACATTCACTTGCACTTGCACAGTTTCCGAAGCTTTACTTGCCTTCCTCAGGTACGATATTGCACAACCCTGCTCAGTTATTGAGAGATGCAACAAGACATGATTTGACAACTTTGCTCACATCTCGCTCTCTTGCGAGTAGTTTTACATTCGAGCATAAAATTTTCACTTATCCAAACAGCCCCTTAATTTCTGTTCTTGCGATGTGCTTTCTAGTTAGGTTTAATATTAGAATGCTTAGCCTGTTTAAGATGAATTTAGCATACTTTGTTCTCCTTTGCTCTTATTGTTATGCTTGAGAAGTTGGTGAATCTTTTCTTTTTTTTAATTTAAATAACCATGGACAAAGAAAAGGATAACTGATAGGGAACTATTTAATTTACGATGTTATCACTCCTCGAAGGTTCATATATATTTGTTCTTTAGTTAGCTTTTTAGTTTTTACATGAGGCTTTTAGAGGCAGGCTGAAAATATAATTGTTAGGCTTATGTCAATTTTTTCTACTTCAGGGTATCTTTGTCATCCTAAAACTGTATTCATATTTTGTTTTGCATTGAAAAACTTGAGATTAATCAAGGGGTGGCTAGCACATGATGAATGGTCAAAATTTTTTGATGGGTATTTATATACACTATGACAACTTATAATACATTCAACCACATTCAAAACCCTTACACAATGAAAGGAAATTTTCGATAACACCTCACAATGAGGAAAATTGCAAATACCTTCATGAAAGGGAAGAAATAGAAAAACTCCCATACCATATAAATGAGGGAGGGGAGAGCCGAACTCATGATTAGCCAACAATGGACTAGCATGAGTTATCACCAGGGTACACCCCTAGTGGCATGAATGAATGGTCAACTTAAATGGTTCATACATTTTATATTTATTTGATTTCAGTTCTTACTTGGATGGCTTAAAGAGTCATAGCTGAATTGTTTTTTTTTTTTTAAATCAATTCTTTGTTAGTATCTTGTTGACCCTAACCTATTTTGGGTTATTCCTTTGTGGAATAGAATATAAATATTTGATTTAGTATTTCCTCACTGCCTGACTCTTTGGGGATTATTCAGATCATTAGCATTTGATATTAAATTAGCTTTTACATTCTAATTTGATATTAAATCAGCTTTTACATTCTAAGTTCAAATTGTCAGAAAGGACTACTTAGGGTAGATTGATGTCCCAAAAAAAGAAATGCTTACTTTTAGCTAGAACGAAGGCTCTTTCAAGTGGTGGCTGCTAAAGATATATATATATATATATATGAGATATATTCTGGTGCAGCATCGCTGAAATGGGCCCCACATGATCATGAAAATTCATCTGGTAATAGAATACATTATTCTAAATACAATGGGATTTTCATCTGGTAATAGAATACATTATTCTAAATACAATGGGTGGAGTAGATCATGATTTCATGATCATGTGGGGCCCATTTTTGGGCCACTGCACTGCTATTCCGGTGCAGTGACGCTGCACAGAAACAACTCTCTCTCTATATATATACATAGGAATATATTCCTGTGCAGCATCGCTGTAATGGGCTCCACATGATCATGAAATCATGATATACTCCATCCATTGTATTTAGAATAATGTATTCTATTACCATGCCAATTTTCATCCCAATCAGATATATATATATGGTCCTCATCTGAAAATGGTACAAATCCAATGTAATAAAATAGTTTAATGTAAATAACAACTTTAAAGTATCTGATTGAGATGAAAATTGGTATGGTAATAAAATATATTATTCTAAATAGAATAGGTGGAGTAGATGATGATTTCATGATCATGTGGGGCTCATTTTGGGCCTACTGCACCGCCGTTCCGGTGAAGTGCTGCACCGAAACAAATCTCATATATATATATACACGTAGGGATTTGTTCCGGTGCATGCAACTGCACAGTGCAGTCCATGCACCGTGGGCCTCACATGATCATAAATAGAAAATCCTCCCCACTCGTTATATTTAGAATTGTCCACTTTATTAGTGTACCAATTTTCATCTAAATCCAACATGTTTGTGATCCCCATCTTAAAATGGTGCAAAATCAACGTAATAAAATAGTTTAATGTAAATATTAAGTTTAAAGTGGTATTTTTAACATCTAAACTGTCTAAAGTATAATGTTTATATGGATAAATGATTGTATAAAGTTTCATTGCGATCTAATATGTGTGGGGCTCATTTTACAGCGTACTGCACCGTAATTACGTGCCTAGCTGACCACTGAATTTTTTTAATTGTTAGCTTTGGCCACTACCAATGACATGGAGCTACATCGGTTAATTTTAGCCAATGCACGAGAAGAAAATTGAAAATGGAGATTGTCTTATCTCTAGAATAATGCTAGTAAGTAAAGATAGAACGAATATCTCTTTTAGAAAATAATCATACCAGACGAAAGATAATTTTAGATAATTTTTTAATGAAAATTTTTTTAGATAATTAAACGTTAGAGTTATATTTTGATCAATGTTCAACAAACTAGTTTAGGATGAACCGATTTTAGCCCTTTTAAGACTCGAATAGAACCGATTTTTTAATAATTTATAAATTTATAGAAGATATAGCAATTGATTACATTATATATAATATATATATTTTAGAAAACAAAATAAAATATAAATAAAAAATACATACATGTCATGTGTCGTATAAAAACCCAAAAACAGAAAGAAAAAACTGAACTGATTGTAACTTGTAAATAGTGACATGTAATGGGCACCAACTAGTGGACGACCTCACACTCTTTTTACGTCCTCTCTCCGTCATTTCCGACCAGCGTCAGATGTTGCCCTCCGGTACTTTGTCTTTGTAATTTTTGCAAATATGCCTACAAAATTTGACCAATATTATATTCACATCCATAAATTTGTCAATATCACAAATATGCCCATAAAGTTTACATGAATTTACAAGTGTGTCCATTCCGTTAGGATATCGTTAAAATTTTCAATAAAATCACGATAATGTCTTTTAAGCTAAGTAATACGCTTGCAATTTTTCAAACATTGTACACATATTTGTTATTTTTATATATTTTTACATATATTATTATTTTAGATTTTTCAAATATACTTAAAATATTTGCAAAAATTACAAGTGTACCACTTTACTTAAAGGGCATTATCATCATTCCACAAAAAATTGAACGGCATCTTAAAGAAAAGAACACTCTTGCAAATTTATATAAACTTTGTAAGTATATTTACAATATTAACAAACTTAAGGACACGGATGCAATCTTGGTCAAATGTTGTTAACATATTTGCAAAAATTCCCTTCTCTTTGCATCTTCACAACAACTTTTCTATTTCTATTTTCTTCCCGTCTCTCTACAAGAACTTCCCTTTCTATAACCGGTTTAACCGGACGATGATTCCAACCGGTAGCTTGGGCAGTTCACTGTTGAACCGGATGGATTGGCCATTCCGATCCATTTTTATAACACTGATTTTGATGAGGTAATGAACTATTTACATACTGAATTTTGGCAATTGATAGGAGATCAGCATCATATGTAAAACAGCAAACAAAAAAATTACATTGAAGAGATCTCCAGCGTCTGAACTCCACGTAAATCAACAGTAAATTTGATAGTATACCTAGTCAGAGAAAACTGAGACTTAAGTGAGTATAATTGGTATCATTCAATGAACCCTCTTTAAATAAAAGTGTTTATCGACTTATTATCCTTTTATGGTTGATAAATGGAACCTTCACTATTCTAATCTCAGTAGAAAAATACCTCTAATCAATTTGATTTTATAAAGTTTAAACTATTCATCTTATTTTTGAAGTATTGGTTTATGTACTGTAAATAAAAATCATTTCAAAAAATGCATACATATATCAAAATTCTTTTAAAATTGTTAATAAGTTTACATGATCATCATATGAGATTACAACAAATTTTCTTAATTGCATCAATTTATTTGGATGCATATGCAGATAGGAATACTGGGTTTATTCAAATAAAAAGCAACAAGAGAATCAAAGAAAGACCCAAAAAATGTGGATAAAAGCAATTGGGCAAACTACGAAACTATTAAAAATTATTTAAAAGTTAATTATCAATTGTCATGAATGGCGTAGAGCTAACCCCCACTTGGTGAAAAATAGCCTAAGATGATGATTTTTAGCTTCATTTAATGTCATTCAGCAGCAAAAAGCACATGCAACAAATAAATTAGTGCATATTCAACTACATATGAACCGTTCCATATCAATAAAGCTACATATAAGGTTATATGCAACCAAAATTTAGCAATGCGGCAACAATTTGGCGACAAATGTATTTTTTATTACAATGCAATTGTATTAAGTCTGCATTTACCATGCATTATCAGTAACAAAATTTATATTTTACATCATATAAATAGTTTCATATAAGAAATTGTTTTTAGTGCGATTTGAATTTATGCTGCGTTATCATTATTTTGTAGTTGAATCTTTTCCTAACTCTGATAAGCTAAACCTTTTTAGTAGTTTAAATTTCACAAAATCACTCCGGTGGAACTCAAAAAATGCTGTAAACAGTGGAGGATTTTTCACTCAATTGTTTCCATGCATATATCTAGAAAATACTTCATTGTGCAACTCCTATGTTGGGCCTACATTGATGATGAGTCAAAATCCAATCTACCAATTCATTTAGAGTCATTTATTCAACTAGTAAATCCAGTTCCATCCAAATAAAAAAGTGCATAGCACCATGTGAAAATATATAAAATCAACATAAAAGGGTATGTAATGTTAGTATCCAAACTGTCTAATTCGCCATTCCTACAATTATCTAAACATAAATTCTTTGCGTTGAAATAATTGTTGGAGCTGCGATAAAAACAAATAATTTTAAAGAATTTTGATTTGATTGTCACATTGAGGCACAATGTGTAAGGTCGGTTCCTCTGAAGTGGAGCCGTATAGACATTTTTTGCAAGGGAGGAGGTATATTATTATGCATTTCTTGGCAGACCGGCTGTATATATGGGGGATATTATCCTATGCATTTTGCCTACATCGACACAAGCGTGCAGCGTGCAGACCGCCCCTCCACCCATTGCTGGAGACGGGTAAAATCTTAGCCATGCGTTTGTTCTGCGAGTGTAGAAAAGACTGTTTTGCGTGTGTCCTGTTGGGGCGCACATTCATGCTACCAGACGCAAATCTCGTCAGTTGTACAAGCGGAAGTGATGAGCAGCCGATTTGGGGAGGCAATTTCAAGACTTTCATATAAAAATTTTGCTGCGTGTTTGGTGGTGGTCGTCTGTTAGCAAGCAACGGCTTGAGGAAGACGATATTCGTATGTGAATTTCATGCAGACATAATCTGCATGCTGATTTTCGATTTGGAAAAATCTAGTGTTACATTTGCTTGTCTAAGGTATAATACGCATGCATATTCAATAATTCGTTTGCTAATTTTCGAGTTAAAGGTACATTTGTCCTGTCTAAATTATAATACGCATGCGAATTTTATAATCTGCATGCTGATTTTACGAATTAAAGAAATTCCAGTGGTATATTTGATCCATGTAAGTTAGAATATGCATAATCCTCATGCTACGAAAATAGCCAAGGTATATTTGGCCTTCCAAGTTAGAATACTCATGCGGATTCAATAATCCGCATGTTGATTTTCGAGACAGAAAAAGTAGAGGTACATTTGACCTGTGTAAGTTAGGACACGCATGCGAATTTCATAATCCGCATGCTGATTTTTGATTCACAAGCAAGATATCTCTCTTCTTCGTAGGCGGCAATCTTCCTTGTCTCAAGCGGGCAGCTCTTCTCTTCTTTTTTGTGCCAAATCGTGTTCCTTTCTTCTTGTGATTTTTAGAGCTGTTTGGACCGACTGAAATAAGTGAAGATCAAAGAGTGTTTCCGTCAATGCCGACGGAGTTTTTCGGGGTTGGGGTTTTTCTACTTCATTCGGGCGGAATGTGGAGGGGGCGGGAATCCGAAGGATTTGGAATTCAAACGGGAGACGGAGAGTTGGGGAGTGTGTGTATCCGCGTTACTTGTCGTTGATGCAGGCGGAATGCAGCAGTGGAGATCTGAAGAGGCAGCTTCAATAGGTTTCTTCCTGTTCGTTAGAGCTCGCAAGCAAGAGAGGAGGTGAACGGAGTCCTTGTCGTCGGAGTGCACAGCGAAAAATGAGGCGATGGAAATGGGCGTATTCCCCAAAAATCAGTCTTTTAGACCGCATGTACAGCACTGCTCACGCTGCAACTTGCATTTTCTACACGACCGATTGACTTCTATGGTTAGGACTCACCGGCATGAAGCAATGACTGGATGGGCGATCTGCACGCTTGTTTCGATGCAGACAAAATGCATGAGATAATATCCATATATATATATATATATTAAGGAATATTCGGATACAACACCGCTAAAATAGACTCCACATGATGATCAAATTATAATCTATTCCACCCATTATATTTAAAATAACATATTCTATTACTATATTAATTTTCATTCCAATAAGATATGTGTATAGACTTCATCTGAAAATAGTACAAATTCAACGTAATAAAATAGTTTGATGTAAATAATAACTTTAAAATGATTTTTTCAACACTTAAACCATTTGTTATAAAATTTATATATAAATAAATTATTATATAAAGTTTCATTGAATTCTAATATATTTGGGGCCCACTTTTGGGTAAATGTACAGCTGTTCGCTGCACCGCAACGGCCCTGGATATATAATGCATGCGGACGGTCAAAATCAAAAGATCAAAAGCAGTCACCATTCAACCTGCAGAAAGAAGAATTGGTAAACAGCCGGAAAAATCCCCGATTTTTCTGACTACTGCAATTTCTAGCAGGATGAGGCCCGGCCCCACTGGAGTTGAAATTAGCACCTACCCCACCACCATCCACTATAATCAATATTCAATATGTTGCCTGGAATGCACTAGATCGACCACTTTGTGTGATATGCTTCATATGGTCAATAACTACTCGAAATAATGAGAATTGAAAAGTTCAAAAAAATGAAAATAAAAATATATAGTGGAAATAAACAAATATTTATATAGAAATAAGAAAAACGGCTATTCGCCTGATACGGAAAATATTAATGTTATTTAGATTTGTATATAATACATAATAAACTTCAATGCATGAGGTCGTTTATAATTATATTTTTAAAGATTATTAATTATAGAAGTTTTCAATTCACTTATTTTTTGTGTACTGACTAAATACATAGTTTTAAACACATAAAATATTTCTCTTCTAATAGATATATCTATGTCGACAAGTCAAAACTCTTGAATGGAAATTTAACTGAATTTTGTATTTCCTATCTAAACAAAATCATGACTGTAAGAGTCTAGAAAGGTTGTACTTTAGTATTCGTCAAAGTGAGCAGCTTGTCGGTAGCCAAGGTCTTATCTTCACTTTCATGGAAGAAGTGAGAAGTCCAAGTACGCGTCCCACTATGACTTAACACTACCGGCTGTCTGCAAGACCGGGCAAGGATCACGGAAATGTCATGCATGGATCTTAAAATGGCTATCTTTAGATGGTATCTCATTTCACCTGATGATCCGTTAGATAGTGGGCTAGATGATATTTATGATTCATGAACCCATAAATTGAAGATTTGATAGGATGAACGTCCTTTAATGTGTTTAATCTTTAGTTTGGATATGAGATTTTTTTAAAAAAAATTTTGTTGTTGTCACGTCCATCCAACTCTCGTTCGCATGGATCACCTGGCACCAGGGCGATCGGTGCAGAAGTGAGCTATGCCTCGATTAGTTCATGTCCCTTGCTTTGATTTTTCCCTTGGCTGTTTGTATTGCACAACCCTTGTCCTCATCTTCATGGATGGGCAACAAGGGGTGGAAACAGTTGGCTTTCGCATGCGGGCGCACCCGTCCAACTCATACGCGTTAGGTCTCCTTTCACTGAGAGGCAATTTGTGCGAATGTGAGTTGTGCCTCGATCAATCCTTGTCCTTTGCTTCGATATGTCCGTCGGCTGTAGGTATTACACTGCCCTTGTCCTCGTCCTCATGGATGGGCCACGTAGGATGGCGACAGTTGGCTTTCACATGCGGGCACGTAAAGTCTTTTGCTAATGGATCCAAATTACTTGAAGTGATGGCAAAAATTCTTTCATGAACGAAATAATAACTAGCTTAGTTGTATACATTTTCTACTAAAATAATCAAATAATAATTTGTAAATATACGAACATTGTTTCAGAAATTATAAATTATCCCACATAATTTGAACATAATTACAAATATACTCATGTTGTTATGACATCGTTGCTACATTATTACAACATAGATATATTTGCAAAGGTATGCAAACTTTGCGAGTATATTTGCAATTTTAAAAATTAAGTAGGTATATTTAGTTTTGTAAATATACCCACTTACTTTACGTATTTTTTGTAAATATATTTATACCATAATAGTGTAGTAATGATACCATAACATCATGAGTATATTTATAAATATAGTAAAATTATGTAGAGTTATTTGTGATTTCTGGAACTATGTTTGTATCTTTCAATTGTAGTCAAATTAGGTAAGTATATTTACAAGTTATCCATAATCAGAAGTAGAATTAGCGATTAAATAATAACCAGTTGCTTGGAATAATTTACCTATACGGATTATACTAAAATTGTCAGACTGTAGAATAGGAGGTCAAGGTAAACAAATGCCACGGTCACCAAGAAGATGTTGAATTCAAATGACTTCAGCTGTAGCGTTAGATAATCCTTTATCATTGTCTTGGTGTTTTGTATACTGTCTATTATTGTTCGTAGTTTTTTGGGACCAAGAAAAAAGTGATCAAAGCCAACAAGAGATTACCCATATTCACTAACATTTTCGGGACCCACATTAGAAAAGGTATAAATTTTCGAGCTAATAGCTGCATAAACTAATTCATGTAAACTTTAAATGCTCTTTTTGGGTTGTTAGGAAATGGAGAAAAGAAGTGCTCTTAGCTTTATTCTTTTTATATTTTTTTGAGAATCTTTTATACAAGTGTCAACCTAGGTTTATTTAGCATATATATCAATTTTTTACCAATTTTGAATGCTAGTAGATGTTTTTAATTTTTTAAAATCTCCACTAATTTTAAAAAATTCGAATAATCTAAAAATTTCTACAATTGGTAAAAAAGTATACACATATTAAATACATCTATATTAACGGTTATATAAAAAATTTTAAAAAATAAAAAAAATGGGTTAAATACACTCAAGTGCATTGAAAAATGTCATATTTATCACATACATTGATAATCTTAACTAACTATGTCATCCAGCTTAACAAGCTATTCAAGATTAGAACAGAACGGGGGGGGGGGGGGGGGGGGGGGGGG
>JAXCLR010000092.1:11354962-11367189 GCA_035584095.1 Annona squamosa | reverse complement strand
AACTAGATTAACATGTTTATAAAATTATTTTTCAAAAAAAAATAAAAAAATATATATTTTTTGACCGGTCGCAAATCCGGTGATTTGCGACCAGTCGTAAAAGATCAGGCCTCTTTATAATAGAGTTGAAAAAAAATTATATAACCTGATTCAAATTTGACTTATTTTAAAAATAGGTTGATTTGGATTAGCTAATTATCAACTGACCCGATTTCAAAAGTAAGTTCATTTGTGTTAACTAAATATCAACTCGATCCGACTTGATTTCATGTATTAGTGTAAAATATAATAGATTACTAATAAAAATAGTACATAGAAATTATACATTAGTATATAATTCATAGAAATTAACCAGACATTATTGCTTTGAAATATGATTATTTAACAATTATATTATTTTATAAGTTATAGATTAGAAAATATTCCAAATGGATTAATTTTTATCCTTTTATATAAATTTATATTTTAAAAATAAATTTAACCCCATTTATATAATGTTTAAATATTATATATTTATTAACTTGATTTTTAACTCGAATTAAACAGATTTCTATAAGGTTAAAATAAAGGTTTAAAATAAGATTAGATTGAAATTTTACAAAATGGGTTCAGTTTGTGTTTATCCCAACCTAATTTACCAACCTAATTTACACCCCTACTTGAAGCGGCTGCTAATTATTTCCGAAATCTAAACCTTTGCTTTTCTCATATACTAAGTTTAATAATACTTGCAGAAAACTTAGGAGCATTCCCCATTTATATGGTTGACAGATCAACCAAGAGAATATTAAAATTTCTGTCTAGATAACATGGCCCATAAATGAAATGGAAAATTATTGGCTGAAACCAATCTCTTAATTTTTTAACTAAAATTGATTTTTAAATACATCCAAACCAACTAGTATTAATTAATAGATTTGTTTGCGATGGTAAAAATTAGTTTGATTGAAAACTTGCACCTTTGAAAACATCAAAATTATTTGACAATAAACATACGACCTTTAAATTTGAGAGTAATCAAACACGAGTTTCCAATATATATGATTTTTAGTATCTTAGACTAACATATAAAGATCAATATTATGATTGGTTGGGATTCGAGCTTGCATGCACTTCCAGCAACTTAAAATTCCCCAGCTGACCTCCTTGTGTCCCCGTCGACTCCTCCCAATTCCGTGTCAACCGAGAAAAAAAAAAAATCTCCTCCCAATTCTCCCTCCTCCCGAGTTGTTCCAAAACGAGTTATGGGGCTTTTTTCTTTCACTCGTGCAGTGAGCCTGCTCCCCTGCTAGCTTATCCCTCATTTTCTCTGCTTTCATCCATGCAGCAAATTACCAGTCAGCACCTGCCATCAAGACCACACCAACCATGCACTCACGATCATTTCTATGCCTTGCTACGTTGGGAGCAGGGCTTCGACCCCTAGACGAGAAATACCACATTCTCCTCCTGGAATGCAAGTGACAATGATTGCTGACCTTGGTATGGAACAACTTGTGATTGGTCTACTCGTCATGTGATAAACCTCAAGATTGCTGAAAAGTGCGGTATTGGGTCTGGTAGAGGTGGCAGTCTATTGCTTGAATTCGCGAATATGACCCATCTCAGCTTCTCGTATTTTATGGCCAAATCCCCCAAGACGCATTTCACCTGAAAATTTTAGTTTGGCTCTTATCTTTTTGGCTCCTCCTCCTATCCTGAATCACTGCCTTTACAGCTTGGAAGCTCGGCCCTCTCCATACTCTGTCTCGATCGGAGGCCTGGGTCATGAGGGATAGATGGGTAGAGGCTTTTTCTGCACTCCCTAATCTTTGCAAGTCCAACGTGCTCGATTGTTGTCTTTCAGATCCCACGCATCCCTTGCTATCGTGGCTCCATTTCCTATCAGAACTCGATCTCAGCTACAACACTCTCTCCTCCGTAGTGCCCATTTTCATAGCAAGCTTCTCTTACCTGACAGGATTGAGGGCGTAGACAGTGGCTGGCATGCTAAATTCCCAGCATGTATTTTCAAATTGCCAAACCTATCCTACGTTGCAATGAGTGATAATTCAGACTCATTCTCTCTTTACCTGGGTTCACCCAAAACAGCAGCCTCCAATGATTGAAATTGACCAGGACAAGCATTCAACTGAAGAATCTGAATTCACCATATTCTTAGGTAACAGAGTCAATCCAAGATGGTGGAAGGAACTCAATATTTGCAAATTCCTCCACTTATGGATTCGTCATTGCATTCCTGCAGCCTCACTGGAACTCCCAAGGCCTTAAGAAAGGCAAGTTTCTCGTCTAGATATAATGGTGAAATACCTCACTGGATATGGAGTGCTGGAAGCCTGGAAGTGGAGATTTTGCTTACTTGAATCTTTCGCACGATGAATTAGGATTCTCAAGCCCATTTTCCAATCCTTCATTGGGTTCATGGGATCTCACCGACCTTAGATTCAACAAGCTAAAAGGCTTGCAATCCACCCTTCTATATTCATTTCCGAACAAAGTTTTCGGCGACGTCCCTCGCAATCATTGATCTACAGCCGCTTCAACAATACAATTCCACCTGTTTGTGAGAGCTTCATTGTCAAATTCTGGTCTCTCAAAAATCATTGGTCTCTAGAAACACTCTATCCTACCCCAACTCACGATGTTGAATTTCTTTCCCGCAAGCAAGTGGAAGCCATACCTAAAGGCAAACAGTTTCTGCCTCCAGCATGATCATTTCCTTTCCAATTCAGGATCCCTCCATTGTTAAAGAAGTATGCGTGGCAAGACCAACATTCTGCCACCATTGTCGAAGCAGTGGGTAAGTTCCATTGGGGCTTTGTTGACACCTCACCCTCGGGGCCCAAAGATGGACAAGTGAAATAAATTTCAAGCCCAAGAAAATTCAAGACAAAAAGGAAGTTCAAACAAGTTAAACAGGCGTTTCTAAACTCAGTCCACAGGAGCGAAACTTCGCCAAGCTTCGAAGCAGGCTTTTCAACAAACTAGGTTCGGCCCATAAAGAGCGAAGCTCCTACAGGCCACCTCAACAGGCTCCATAAAGCAGCCCACTAGACAAAACAAACGGGCTTAACAAGCTCTAGCCCACTAAGCCTCAGAAGTAGGCTTCTCTACAACTTTGGGTCTCCACAACGGCCCACCCAACAACAACGGGCTTAGCCAAGCTCAAATCCACCAAACCCAAGCATATGAACCAAGTCCAAAACCCTTCAAGTGGCCCAAGGCCCACGATCTCAACCCAAGCTCAAGTATGTGGATCAAGTTCAAGCCTTCAATTGGCCCAAAGCCCATGATCCCAACTCAAGTCCAAGCCCATGGACCAAGTCCATGACTTTAAGTGGCCCAAAAGCCCACTCCTACATCTATAAAAGGAAGAGCACCGCCCCCTCATTTGAGCACACTTGGAGAGGCATCTTAGAGGGGAGGACAGGAGTCTGCAGCAATGCCCCGGCGTCCCGGTTTTCACACTCTCCAAGCCACGAGCTTTTCCTCCACGTTTCCCCCTTTCCATCTCTCCCGCTCTCTCAAATCTTTTTATTTTCCCCCTTTTACACTGTGTAAACCGTCTCAGGTTGGCAAATTTTTCTATACTTGCTTCAACTCGAAGGCTGAAACTTAAACTCTGTATTACTAGTGTCTTATTTCGTCAAATAGGGACTGATCTCCCTTTAAAGATCGGTGACGATTCCGTTTTTCTTTATTTTTGTGTGTGTTTTAGCTGTCGCCCTGGCAAGGTGGGTGCACGCAGGTCCGCGGATTTCAACATAGTACGCTGCCGTTATGCTGTCAAATTTGTGACTCGACCCGTGTACGGAAAGCTCCGTCTTAGCCGTTATGCTGCCAAAATCACGAGAAAATACCCACATGCCAACTTTCCTAAAAGATATGAAGCATAATGCATTTTACCCCATGTGAATGCAGGAAATCTAAGCCCAAGTAGCTTTCAAACACGACCCAGATTTTCAAGGCCCGAGAAACCATTTCGAGTCCATCGTAGCGTTCGCGGCGGGTGCTACAGGCTTCTTATGAAGTGGCTTTGTTGTGGATCATGAAGAAGCAATAACAAGGCAAATTCCATAGTGTGGATAATTTTATTTTATTTTTTTGGACTCCGGCACTTTGGACCTATGCCTAAGACAATTCATCTTATTTCATCGACAAGGTGCTTTTCTTTTTCTTCTCTCCTCTTCTCCTGGTAGATACCATTCACGGCATTTCGCTGAGTACAAGGGATGAAGAACTAGTAGAACATGCAGTAAGAAGCAGAACCTATTTTCACTTTACCATGCCATATATGTCTGCCCTATCTTTTTCCACCGTACTAAGGTCTGGCCTACTACGTATCATCTTTCATTGAACGTGCGTCACAACTCACAAGCTTCACATGCCCTTCAGCAGCTCCTGAGTCAAGAAGTAGGTTGGAAAAACCAAGATTGAGTATTCATTAGGCCAGAAACTTGACCCCACCAGGCACAATGGGGCCTCCCTGTATGGATTTCACAGTCTGATGTAGAGCTGCTCACAAAGACAGACTGCACCACGAATCAATGAATCTAAGGATTCTCAAACTTCACCAGCTGTTGTTGGCCTTAACAATGATGCAACTATCTGGTGCGGGGAAATGTGGAACATTAGCAGAAGTGAACACTTTGGCATCGTTATTTTGGTGCTGTGAAAGTCGGGCAGGAAACAGACATATAGAAGACAGAAGACTGAAGACTCAATAAATACATACAGATGATGCAATTGATGTGCCATGGGAAGGGTCTAGTAACATACTGATTTAGTCTTATGAGTTCCCATGAATGAATTACAGCTGTTAAAGAGTGTCAAATGTATTTACATAACGTTTTGAATAAGAGGCTTTGGTATCAATAATCCACATGAGAGCATGTGGATTTCAACCTTGTAAAGAATTAGAGTCAAGAATTTTTACGGGAGCTATAACCAATCTTTGAAAAGCATGTGTAATTTTCAACAGTGTCTCAGGTTTACATAGATAAACCCAATCACCAGGCTCTGCAAAGTCACTTGGCAGGTGAAGTTTCGCCCAGCCACTTGGCACGGAAACCTGTGCCTTTACAATCAGCACAACAGGTAGAGCCCTGGAATAAAAATAAAGAAAATAGATAATTCTGTCATGAACAAAACTCTGATAATCATGGTGGATTACATCTGTGAACTCAATCAGGAGGAAGGCACTGCACCCATGCCCATAACCAAACAAGTCATAGACAAGCAGGGTAGATAATCATGCTTAGCTGTGAGGGATTGCAGACGGTTCCTGATGGTGCAGACAGATGAATAATGGTGGACAGATGAAAATGTACTTTCTAATGCTTCTCAACTATCCTTTTTTTTTTTTTTTGGGTGTAACTGCACGTGGGAACAAAAAACAGAGTAAAGATGGACACACACCTTTCCAGCACATATCACACAGGTTGTATTCCTGGAAGGGACCTCACAGAGCATATTATCTCCAATGATAAAGAAGCCTGTACCCCCACACCATTTGCATTCGACATAGCCATTTGAGTCACAAGAAGTGCAAGCAACTGGCCTTGGTTGCTGCACACATACAAGAATTTTGATTGATTAAATAGGGAAGTGGATTTACATAAAAAACTATAGTTCCCAATTTATGCTACTTTTGGAAAACAACTTAATGGGTAGGAAAATGCTCAGAATACCAGCCACTAATCTTAAAATGTTACCGCTGATACAGCATGATCAGAGAACTCAGAATACGAGTATAAAAATTTTAGGATATTTTGCCTTTTTTCTTTAAAGGTTGACTTTCTGGTCAATTTCAACAATATATGCCACATTTTGCTTCATATACACTGAAAATCACCCAAGCAAGAGATGTAGCATTCATTCACCAGCAATGCTGTGAGACAGTGATAGGTTTAGCACCAACTTATGAATAGCCAGAGTCAAGCACACTTGTGACTTGTATTAGTAGGAGGACCATATATAATCCAATTCAATGGAATGGCTTTTAAGCATGTGTATATAAAAATATAAATAAGTAAATAAAAACTTTGCTAAATTGAAATACATTCTAAAGCAACTGCAAGCTTCTAAATTCTACAAGTTTTATATGGGATTTCAGGGAAGGAATGCATTCCCATTACCCCCAACCTCCCCCCCAATTCAAGAAAATTTTGAATGTTTGAAGGTAATAATCTAAAAAAATAGGATATAAATTTCAATTCAAAAGTGACACAGTTATGTGAGAGTTTCTACAATCCAGAACTGAATAGTTCACGAGGGAGTGAAGACAGACAACAATACACTATGTTACTCTCTATATATGCAACCATTAGAAAAGGCGATGACCAGCTTGGCAGTTTCCTTTGAGAAGTGGACATCTGAGCTCTATATAATGTAGGAGATGGGACTGCTCCAAACACTACTCAGGAGAAAAAGTAATATTTTAAAAATCACCAACATCAGAGTCGAGTTAGAATCTTGAATTATTCTCTGCAGCATCGTCGTTGACTTGCAAGTCCCAGCTAATGAATTTTAATCCTTTAGAACCAACATCCCATAACCGCCTTTGATAAAAATAAGTACAACAATAACTTATTCAATATTAAAAAGGTTAAACTAGACTTAAGCGATGAAAGATGCAAACTTTGACTAATTAGAAGCATTGATATTTGATAACCAGCAATACTATAACTCTGGTGAAATTTCAAAAAATAAAAAGAAAGTTGCCGCAATCAAAAAAAGTTTTGAAAAGTCGGAGGAAGGAATAGTGAATTCCAGCTGGAAATCCGATCCCTCAAACCCTAGAAGTTAGAAATTTACAAAAAAAAAAAAAAAGGTGGATGGGCTTGCGTAATGTAGTAGTAGTTAAGGCTGCATTTAAGTAGCGCCTTTTTTATTTCCAACTAAATACCTGAGAAATCATCCACGCCTGCTCCGTGCGCTTGACGAAATCGGAGTTGCTGTCCTGTGAATCCACCGCCATTGACGATGTCCGAAATTGCTTCCGCCCCCTCCGGGAAAGAGACGGACCGACTACTAGCATCCTGCTCGACGAGACCGGACAGGAATTAATCCCCTTCAAAGAACTTTGTACAATCAATACTATGTGGGACGAGCAGATCGACATTTGCCGCAAGATGGAGGAATCACTCTTTCTCGTCCTGCCCACGGCGACCGATGTATGGCGGAGCTGGCGAAGAGAGACGGATGGAAGTAGGGTGTAAATAGGGTTGTTCTCGGCCCCCCCGCCCCCGCTAACCCAGTCCTATATTATATGATTACATGCATCATATCATGTATTTCAGTTTAAAATACAATATTCATTTATTTTATTTTATTTTTTTCTTTTTAAAAATTTTTCTTCATAAATATGCTCCGAAATTGTATCTAAACTAGATATCAAGTTTTGCTATTTTATAATACTTTTACATTTTTATTTTTTATTTTTTAAAATTCAAGTTTTTTAAGGGGCGAAAAAATGACTTAAATGCCCCTAAAATAGATGATTTTTTACAAATCAAACATAAATATTTAAAAGTATTATAAAATGGAAAAACATGATATATAGATTAAATATAATTAGAAAAACATATTTATGAAGAAAAATTAAATAAAAGTAAAAATAAAATAAAATAAAATAAATGAATGATGTATTTTAGCATAAAATACATCATAATGTATATAATCATACTCCCTTATTATAAACAGGTTAAGTATTTTTAAAAAATTAAATCACATAATCCGACTTGATTTCAAAAGCAAGAAGATTTTGGTTAGATAATTATCAACCCCATCTGACTTGATTTCATATATTAGTGTAAAATATAATTATATCATTAAAAATAGTTGTACATTAATATATAATATGTAAAAATTATTACTTTGAAATAAGATTATTTAGCAATTATACTATTATATTAGTTATAAATTGAAAAGTATTCCTATAAAAATGATTAATTATTATTTTTTATATAGATAGATTTAATGAAATAAAATATTTGTAAATATTATATACTCATTAATTCGATTTTTAACCCAAACCAAACCGATTTTTATAGGATTAAAATAGGGTTGGGTTCAATGTGTGAAAAATAGTATTAAAAGTAAGAATGAGTTGAGATTTTACAAGATAAAGTAAAATTGAGTTGATATTTTACAAGATAAATTAAAATTGTGTTTATCCAGATTGTTGTTGGCTGGTCACTTTGGCATTTGAACTCGGGTTCAAAGTTGGGCTCCGACTTCTTTCTCGTGACTTTCATTCTACTCTAGTTAAACACTGTAACAAAGGGTGCAACCCATTCGAGTTAGGCTCGAGGTTAAACACAAGCCTTAACTCCAACTCTAACTCAATTTTTCTTTTTTTATTTGAAAAATTGGAGCGCTTCTGTGAAACTCTTCCTCTATATAATTTCTTTCATTTTAAAATTTTGATAGTTGATGAAAAATCTACTTCATTTATTGTATTTAACATCATTTCTAGTATTCTAAAAACCCTTTTATTTTTTTTAATTTCGTTGTATATGAGTCTCCTCTATAAAAGTGTGAAATAAATGTAATAAAATGGTTCGATGTTAAACTAGGGCCTTTTGTTTGGAACCCTAACCAACAGCCCCCCCCCTGCGACTGCATCTTGTCGGGAGGATTTTGCTATAGTTTTTCTTTTGAGGCGTTTGAAGTTGAGATACTCTCTTTTTTATTTCTTTATTGTTTGCAGAAAATGGAATTTTTTGTGGCGATTTGTTGATTTAATTGATTTAGAGATCAAACATCATTCTTTCAGGGAAAGTTATTTCTAATTCTAATAAAGATCATTCTGTCTTGAAGTAGGAAATTCATGAAAGCATTTTTCACGAATCCTTTTCTTACTTTATATTTATAAATCTTAAATGGTTTTAATAGGACTCCTTACGAGAGTTGTTTCTATCTACTATTATCTAAAAATAATCAAGTTATTAATGACCGGACAAAACCAAGAAATAACTCCTCGTGTGCGAAATTATAGAAGATCTCCTTTAAGACTAAACAATTTCCATTGAATTGAGTATGATTGTATGTGTGATAACATCTCCTGTATTGTTAATAATAATAATAATATAAACTGAACTGTTATGACAAAAAAAATTGATTCCAAGGGAGAGAAAGAAGCAGAAATTGAAAAGGAAATATCATTTGATTCGTCAAGCTTCAAAAGAATAAATAAGCAAAGTTTCGTGCGTAGTGTGTGACTCGTTGGTCTTTCTTTAGGGTTGGAAATCCAAAAAATGCATTAGACCCTAACTAATAACTATAGAACTTATAACCAGCTCATAGTTTTGTATTATTGATATCCAAAGAACCAATTACTATATGATGTGTCAATCATATATTTGTAGCAACTGAAATCTTTACTTTAAAGTAGTTTTTTAAACATCTAAACTATCTAAAATATCAATAATATATGGATAAATAATCTTATAAAGTATTGTTATATTTTAATATATATATATATATATAAATGGATCTAAGTATTTTTCCTAATTTACACATGAATGTACTTATTTTTTAGTAAATGTAGTCTATTCATATATTGAATTTGAATGAAACTTATCTCCTTGCTAAACAAATAATATTAAATACAATGTGTGAATTGATTTTTCATTAAATATCAACATCTCAAAAATAGAGGGATTACACGAAATCTTCTATGTAACTCGTGTCCCTTTGAAAAATTCAATTCTATTTTTAGAGGCTTAATCCTAACCGTAACTTAATAGGACAGGTTTGGGTTAAATTTGGTTCACATTTACCAACAAAAAAATAAAATATGTTGCAGTTGGAATTATTATTATCTTTCACAGTAAATATACAAGATTTTTTCCATAAAAAATAATGAAAGATGTTTGATTCTACAGCTTCACATGGATGGGGAAAGCATTTTGTTATATTCTCGTCTTTATGAATGAAATAAAATATTTTATTAAGAAATTTAATTTAACGAGAAGTGTAATTAAGTTGATTGAAATAATTAGCTCGTTGTCAAATAGATTAGAAAGCGTAAAATGTGTTTTCAAACAAGATAAAAGGCAAGAATTTTCCTTGTATAATATATAAATCCCTGAGCCTTTAAGATGAGTGTTACGAAGAAACTTTAAAAAAAATTGATTTTGGGCGAGTTTTCAGTTGGTAGAAGAGCATGTCTAAATGACTATGGAGGAGTTGCAAGGATTATAACATATTAACAAAAAATATTTTTCAGTCCGTTAACATGGAAACTCAAGTGGAACTGCGTTAAGCATGTTTTCGATATCAGAATCCGTCGCATGAATTCAAATGATTGGAGTTTTATGTAAAGTTATTTATTATTTATAGAAAATTGTGCATTTTATTATTTTTGGTAAAATGAGCAAAGTAGAACATTTCATAATATTACTCGCGTATAGATTCTTAGTGTTAGATTTATTTGTTCTCTTCTATAAAGTCATAGCTATTCTTATTATTTGGAACTTACCTTGAATGACATTCTAAAAAAATTACTTAAATTTTATATTTAAGTTTTAGTGTTGAAACTTGTTTATAAATCTTAAAAATGTAGTTCCGGTTCGCCTTATCATCACACTTTTCTTGTTGCATTACAATCTTATACCATATACAACTTTTGATCTCTTTATATAGTACAGGATAACAAATATTACAATCCGGTACATTCCAAATCCTCACAACAGAAAAGAAAGTTCTTATTAAACCTGAGCACTAGGAAAAATTATAACCCCACAACTAGGAAAAACTAGGGGTGGGAAAGATTAAAGCCTCTACCTTTGGACAATCGTACCTAACATGTATATCGGTCACCAAACCACATATAACTTCAATTGATATGATTTTTGGCATTTTAGTATAGTGTTGAAGATAATATAAAAAGTAGATTTGGCATAAAGTAGCTAGATAGTGCTCAAAATTAGACAAATTACCAGATCACCTCTATAAAACAAATGTGTGAAATATAGCATTTTATATGTATTCTAGTTATCATTAAGTACAGGGTTCAAATGTACCCCACACATAAAGTCCTAATGCACATACTCATTTTTTCATTTTTAAATTTTTATACCTATGCAGGCTCTACCTAGATTGTCCACTTTCTAAATTTTGGTGAATTTTTACATGTATTTGGTATTTCATTTTAATTTCATTTGAACAAATTCAAAAAAGTAACAAATTTTAGAGGGTCAATGATTTAGGTGTGCCAGTATATGTAGAAAAAAATTTAAAAACTGAGTTTGTACGCATTGAATTCGAACCCTTGATTATTTAGCTAAAAATATTTTGCTACTTTTGAGTTTTGACATTTGGTTATAATATGGAAATTTTTTTATATTAAATACAGTCAAAAGTAGTTAGAAAACTTTGTCTCTAATACTAATAAAATTTTGGATATACTTTTGTGTAGGATTAGCTCTATCCGGTGCAAGCGTAACCAAATTAAAATTTAACAGAGAAAGATAACCATATATAAGAATTATGCTGCAGGCAGAACCTATCTATTTTGTTTTTATTCTTTTTATTTTTAATATTTATTATATTATATTATATTATATTGCTCTCCTACTTTTTAAATTTTTTTGAACTTTCTTACCTTTTTTTTAAAAACTTGTCTCAAATCATACAAGATTTTTGAATTAAATTTATATCAGATATGAAAATATAATAAGATATATATATATTTAGAACGAGTAATGTTGTATTACCCCATTGATCATAGACAAGGGCACAACGCCCTCATGTCCATGATTTGATACTTCCTTCCATGGGAGTGTGAAACTTTATTCCCGTGGAGTGGAGTGTTGAAATCGTACTTTGATTTAAAGATTTTATATAATAATAGTTGTTCTCTTGAACTTGAGGATAACCATAGATATACTTTCATGGTGAAGTTATAAATATGTTTGTTTTGTAATATTAGAATGTTTTAGTATATATAAGGAGTAATTATAGATATCCTTTTACGGTGAGTGTTGTAAACAAGTCTGATTTGTAATATTAAAATGCCTCGTATGTATAACATGAATAAAAAATGTTGTATTGGAAATGAGTAAAATTATATTAAAAATTTTTAAAAGTATCTCGAAAACGAAAGATTATCTTGGAAATGTGTAGCACGTGGTTTTTAGCGCGCTACGATGGGTCGGCGAATGGGCCTAAAAAGTGTAAAGTAGGCTCATAAAATATATATAACCGTGAACTAAAATGTG
>JAXCLR010000092.1:11332984-11346599 GCA_035584095.1 Annona squamosa | reverse complement strand
CAATGACATATCATTCAAACTGGTGTCACTATCATTTTTGGTAGAATCATTAATTTTAATTTCAATGCGTAAAATCAGGATGATGGTGTAGATGCATGAGAAGGCAACTAGTGATTATGAACATCTGTTTTCTAGGCAATGACCAGACAACTAATGTTATTACATTGAGGGTGTGTTTGAGAAGTGATAAAACTTTTGATGATAAAGTTTTGAGAGTAAAAGTTGTAAAATGATATGATATAATAGGGGTAATGATGAGGAGTAAAAAGAATGGAATTAAAATACATTAGTTAGGTGTATGAGTAGTTATGTACCAATGATTGGAAAGTAAGATAGTTGTATAGGAAGATGCAAAGAAATAATTAAAAAATATAGTAGTTGTATAAAGTGAAAATTTTAAATTGAAAATTTTTACGGATTGCCAAACACTTGAATCTAAAATGCCAATTGCATCTTTCTAGAAGTGTTATGCTAAACACGAACTAAAAAAGCGAATGGGGAAAACAATGAAAGAATGAATTCCAGAGGATTCCAATAACATTTCCGAAACTAGAAAATGTGGTACCTGCAGATCTAGTAGTTGAAATATCCAAATGCTTTGAAATGATTGTCGTTTATACACTTGACAGCATCTACTAATATCTTTGCGTTCAGGTTTTTGCAGGATTTGTCATTGCTAACCTCTCCACTTGGTTCTCGCATAAGACGAACTCATGACATGTATTACTGTGGGAGGTTTCGAGGGCAACGTCAGCTTCTGAGCTCCGACTCATTAGACGAACTCCTTGATAGTTCTGGTGAAAAATGTATTTGCAAAGTTTAATGCTTCTGAAACAGGAGGGAAGAATTGCATGCTGTAGCAGACTGTAGCTTGATGTTTGATGCATGTAGAGATTTCCTAATTTCAAACATGTAAGCATGTTGCACGTACTTTTTAAGCAAGCATCCAAGCATGTAGACCATGCTGTGCAATCTGAGCTTTCTTTCAGATAACCACGCTAATCGCATTTTCTTGCTAAAGATGTCAGCTGGATTCCGCCATTGGTTGTCCCAAAATACAAAGCAAACGTGGTGATGAAAACTCGATTCTCTTGGAATGTGTTCCACCTGACGGTGAGAGCTCAGATCATATATATGCACTAGCCTGATGCCATCATGTTAATACATGGGCAGGTTCTGCAGGCGTCATTGGCTTTTTATTGTATGTATGTGTTAAAAAAACCGACCTTCAATTTCGGTGTCTGACTATTCTCTGACTGACTGCAATCCTTTGCAAGTGCTCGACACCGTCTAAAAGACTAACTGCAAGAGTTAGAATATATTCAGAATGGTTGTTGTGGAACCAAACAAATAACCTCATCTCTTCTTGGCTCTTGGGTTAGGTTTTAGTATTTTCTTTTTTCTTTTTTTTTTTTTGAGAATTTTCACCACAGATTTATACGTTTCTTCAATTTGAATCCAAAATAAAAAATAAAAAAAATTCTATTAGGGTTGTACGTAGTTGCTATGAGACCACATCCAACAGTCTCATATGATGTGATTTTTGATTTATCTTTCTTTAATGTTTTTACCTTTTATGATCTGGGTAGGGTAAAAGAGAGGTTAAAAATAGGCGTGAACCCAAAAAAAAAGTGTGTGTGAGCGTGTGGAAGACGTCAGACATGAACTAAAGACAGATAAAATAGATTAGACAAATGATTGGAAGAGTCCATAATAATGAAAAATTAAAGTTACCAAAGAGAATTTAAAATGGTTAGATGTCATACAATGAGGCCATGGCTCCGTTTGGATATATGGTGGAGGGCGAAAAATTAGAATTATTAGAGAGAATTAAAATGGTTAAATGTCATATAATAAGGTTGTGGCCTCTTTTGATTACATGGCGGGATAGAAACATTGATTTAAAAGTGCTTTTTAAATTATCATTTGAATAGATAAGCACTATACACAAAATTTTATGAGTTTTTTTGTTATCATGTCACCCAGGTTGGATGATCAAGCAACAAATGGAGGTGTACTCCACAATAGGGGCGAATAAGATAAATGCATCAATTCAATTTCGAGCCCTAGACTTTCAACTTAGATACTCCTTATATACCCATGTCAACGACTTAATCATCCAAGTGATAGAAATTCTATGCATTAAATAGCTTGAAACGTGATACCGGAGAAAATAAATTGAAATTACTTCCTCATAGAAGGTTTACTGTACTGGCTGGGCATCGAGCAAACTTCCTAGTCAAAAGCTTATATGAACATGTCCTTTTATCATTTTATAACTTTTACCCATAGCTATTTTTTATGCAAAATATTCTGAACTTCTCTTGAAGGACGTTGTCATCATCATCTACCTTGATCGCTATTAAAATCGTGTATGACCTAAGGGTACTGTTTGTATGATGCTAATCATATCTGGGTAGGCATACAATTCAATCAAAGTTAACAGTGGAGATGTTTCGGCAAACAAAGTTCATTCATACGTGCGAACTCTTTTGCTAAACAATAGTTGTGAATAAAAATTACAAAACAGGAAAATGAAGGGGGAGGCAAATGCAAATAGGCCTCGGCACATAAATCAAGATGTCCAACCAAAGTCGATCTTCCTATCTGATTTAACCAAACCCCAATCCGATTGTGATAACTACCATACAAAATACAAACGAAAACATGGTTATGCTTAAATGCACTTTTTTTCTTGAAATTTTTTTACAAAATTGTTAATCTAAAAGTATTTAACGTATGTATTAATTTTTATCAATTTTGAAAATTTTAGGTTTCTTTTATTTTGTTTAAATCGGCCATATTTTTAATGATTTGAAATTACTAAAATACTATTAATTTTAAACAATTAAAAAATCTCAAAAATAGTAAAAACTGTTAATACACAGTGGCTATAAATGAATATAAATGAAAACATGGTTATGCCTAAATGCATTCAGGTGCATTTAACCCCTTTTTTTTGAATTTTTTTTACAAAATTATTAATTTAAGCATATTTAATAAATGTATCAATTTTTACCAAATTTGAAAATTTGAAATTATTAAAAGGCCACTGATTTCAAAAAATTTGAAAATATCAAAAAATGTAAAAATTGATACATATGTTAAATATACTTAAATTTATCATTATGTAAAAAATTTCAAAGAAATTACAATAATAGAAATTTGCACATGGTGCACCGAGAATAAGTGTGTCTGGATGCATAAAATCAGGCTCTATGAAAACGACTCCAATAATAGAAAATTCAGATAGAATTTGTACCATTAAGATCTAATATGTCACAAAAAATGATAGATAGATGAGATTTTATTAAAAGGGAACATTTCATGTCCTAATAACCAAGAGCCAATAGACGCACGCGAGGTAAGAATTTGATATCTTTTGTATAAAGATGTGGAGTTTGTTATCGTCTTTAGTATTTTATTTTTTTTATTAGTTATGACAATTAATATTACAATTAGTCACCTTCACAATCTTTACACGATTTAAACTTGGAACAAGAGGGCCAGAACCACAAATGCATTCACTGCGCCTCTGACGCTGGATTCTTTCGTATCGTACTTGATTGTAATACAAGGATCAAATGCAATATTGTGTAACCAATAAAAGAAAGTGAGAACCCCAATCAATTTCTAGGTATGATTTTGGGGCGGGCCAGCGCATCGGCTGTGGTCATCCTCCCGAGTAGTGACGTCCCAACATGAACATTGAAATCCCCGGAAGAGAATATGCTTGCCGCTCTCTGCCTCGTACTTGCGCAACGGCGGCAGTAGAAGAAGAAGAAGAAGATGGAGAAGGGAAAAGGAATCGCTCGCCGATGGGCTATCGACTTCACAGACAATCAATCTGGCCGAGATGTTCCAGATCCTCTTGGATTTGATCGATCCTCCCAAGATCAGGTGTGTCTCCTCTCTCTAAATCTTCTTTCGATATCCTGTTCTTTCTTCAGCTCGGATTCCATTTCCAGCGTTCGGTTTTGCAGAAATTTGCAAACTGCGTACTTATTTTGTATTGCTTGTGCATTTTTCTCCTGCAATGGAATTCACCGGCATGATTTGGCTTCGCATCTTGTAATTGCTGTGCACCCAGCTGCCTTTGGATCGGACGATTTCCTACGCCTAGCTTCTTTTAAAGCTGGCAACGTCTTCTCCTGCATGTTTGCGTGCTTTAGATCTTCACAATAATAATAGCCGTAGAGGGGGTCATACCGTTGGCATACGGAAGCATGTGTCAAATTCATAAAGCCTGGAATTTTAAGAAAGCAGTGGAGTAACCAATCATTCCCCATTTCAACTATTCTCTCCTACTGCGAATTTTGACCTCGTCTTGTGGATGATCCTAACTGGACATGACTGGTGGGAAGTACATGCCTGGCTCTGTTGTGGCCTCTTGGAGGCTTTGGATGCGTGTCTGTCACGTTTGGCTGCATACCACTGATTTTTTCTGGCTGTATTATTGAATGGCTAAGATAACTGGTCTTCTCCTATCCAAATCCCTTGCATCCTTGTGGCGTGTCATTCAAAACCACCATGTCAAGCCACTGGCCCACTAAGCCCCAGCTGTCATAAACCCTATTTTACCTATGTTCAATATTATTGTTATTATTTTCTTGATTTTAAATATCCAAAATTGGAAGAAAGATGGAATTATGATCATCAATGTTCATTGTCAGTCAATCTTTGGCATTATCACGTCCACATACCACCGATTTCCAGTCGGATTTCTGTAAGTTTCCATTTTTTTTCTACTACAAAGTATTCTTGATACTTCTCTTCACTGGAATGCCGATGAAAATTTCAAATATAGATGATCAATTTGGCTTTTCAATTTCAGCTAGAACAACAGCAAATACGCAAAGACAATTGGAAGTTCTAAGCTGAAGTCTTAAGCTTTGGAAATTCCAATCCAAATTAGCCTGTCTGCAACATCAATAGGATCTCCATTAATCTAAACAAGGAAATAGATTTCAGCAAACATTCTGAGTGAAGCCTTTTATTATTAATGACAGGGATTCCAGGCAACTAGAAAGGGACTCATATGGATCCCTCGGAGTAACGACTATTTTTTTGACAATGGATTTTCAATGGCTAACTTTGGATGATTAAGTGTCTCTAGCACAAGCATTCTGTATTATAAAACGTGAGCTGTCCCATGATAATTACAACAACAATGTTTTGCTCGCTTAGCATTTGGTATGCACACAATGCTCGTTTATCATCGTTGTCGTCATCGTCGGTGGTAGCACCACCACAACCTCCTCTTTCTTTTGGACTTATGCCAATTAATTGAGACCTAGATGAGTTGAAAGTGAAACTGCTTGTTCTTGATGCTATTGATCTGTTAGTTTGGCCATGGTTGAGCAGTGTGCGTCTGTAGCATGTGGTCTAAGTTCATTTTTCTATTTACCATAGCAATCTGTCATGAGTTGAATGAGCACTAATTATTAAGTGACAGAACTACTTTTTCCCTTCTATATCTTGTAATTACTTGTCTTGTTTGTTTGTTTGTTTTTTTTTTTATGGTTATAGGATGAGTCAACTGTCAGTCGTCAAAAGAAGGAATCAGAGGCAACCTGGAAAGCGCAGGTACTCTTTTCACACTTGACATATGTGAATCTATTTTGTTACCAATTTGATCCATATTATGGTTCAGCCTTTTTTTTTTCTTCCTTTTAAATCCATGCTATACTTTCTCCTGTCTCATAGAGTGATCTCTTAAGTGCATATTTATATCAAGAGTACTAGTGAAATGAAGCGAGAAATTTCCTTTCGTGTGCAGTGTATTGATGTTTATGAAACTTTAAAATACGGGAATCAGTTTGAAATTCGTCTTCTCTGTTAAAAGATTTTGCAATTAAAAAATAGATCGCTGTGAAATTTTAACAGATGCATTGGTATTAATTTGGTATCTTCTTCTTTCTCTTTTCATGTGAGAAGAAAGCCTGGGAAGTGGCTCAAGCTCCTCTGAAGAATTTGTTCATGATGGGTTTCATGATGTGGATGGCTGGAAACACAGTCCATCTGTTTAGTATTGGTATTACTTTCTCAGCTCTTTGGCAGCCCATAAGTGCCCTTCAAGGTGTTGGAAAAGGTAAAATACCCTTGATTTATGGTATTCAAGTAAGGATTCATAACCATGTTTCTTTTGGTTTGTAATAATCTATCTTCCAGCAAGAAACATATGAAAAAAGTAGAAGTTTGGTGGAAAAAGATAATACATTTGATGAACAGCATAGATGTGATCTTGCTATCCATTTTAAATTTGCGAACCTATGACTGTTTTGATGTAATTTATCAATTGTTTATTATCACCAAGGCAAGTTGCGTGATTATCTATGTAAACATATTAATTGTAATACTGGATTTTTTTTTACTTAAGATTGACATGATATGGTGATCCCTTGACCTTATAGTAGATTCTTATTGGTTCATTCATGTTTTATTGCATCTATTGCAGTTTTCGAACCTTACAAGGATTCAAGAGTAGATATTCTTCCACCGAAGCTACTGTTCATTCTTTTGAACTTGGTGGGGCTTGCTTTGGGCATTTGGAAGGTTAGAGTTAGAGCACTTAAATTTAGGGCAGAAGGCCTCTTCTTTTTATTATAGGTGATTTGCATGCAGTGCCTTCTTAAATGTTTCATATCACAATGTTCTTTTTATTTGCAGCTTAACTCCTTGGGACTTCTTCCAACACATCCAGCAGATTGGGTTTCATCTCTACCCCCTGCACCAGTATTCTCTCTCCCCCCCTCTGTGTGTGTGTGTGTGTGTGTGTGAATGTGTCAACTTGAATCTTCTTTGTATTGTCTACATATCAGCTTGATGTCCCCGGTCTGGATTGTTATGTAGTAAACAGTAGAGCCTTAGAGCCCCATCTTTGACATGCTTGGAAGGGTTGTGGTGGTTGAGGATGCTAATTAGACTGCCTTTTGTTGTCCTTGGTTAAATTTTGCTCAGGTTCTATGCATACCTTTTGCGTTCCCACCACCCCCCCAACAACAACAACAACAACCTAGAAAAGCCTTTTCTTTTTCTTTTTTCCTTTTTACTGTTAATTTGAAGTTTGCCTATACGATGGCTATGAGTATGTGATTAGTATGACATTTTACCCGCAGGTTTGGGTGTTATGTTTCATGAGATATCACACACTGCCAGTAATGACTTCTTTCCTTGGCGCGCACACACGCACAAAACATTGAACTTGGTAGCACATGCATTTAATGTGTTTTTATATATCGGTATGATAGTATGTACTTAATTTTGCAGAATTTTAATAATCAGTACCTTACTATACGTACATATTCCAAACTTGGCAAAGAATTGTCGAATTTAATAGCGGGAGTCATTTTAAAGTAGAAATCTGCATCTGAAGTCTTCAGGCATGATCATGGAAATTTGAAATTTTCCTTGCTTGCCACCGCATGGAATTGATTACTTTTAATGAACTTACATCCATGCATCCTGTGCACATAAATAAATGCATATGCCATTTATATTACTTTCCATTCATGCACCATAATTTATATGAAACCATGTATTATGGTGTGAGAAAACAACAACAACAACAACAAAAGCAGCTTGGTTGTTGATGGCATGTTTGTGATTTGTTGTGCCTGGTTTGGAATGCAATTTATACCATTAAAGGATTCTACATGCTTAACATTCGTTTGATGTCCTTATGCCAGGAAGTTGAATTTTCTGGTGGTGGTGTTCTGTATCATTGATGTTTGCTTAGTTCAATTGCTAAAAAAATTGACGAAGATTGGTGATTACTGCCAACTGAGGAAGAATTCTTCACTTGCCACCTAGGGCGATACTGCCCGTGGAGGCCCATGTCACATGTTGCTGATATACTCAGGGCGCTCTGGTTGATGCAGCAAGAAACCGCACTTGTAATGATTTAATGGTGAGACAATCATGGTAGCAAACAGTTGACTTTTATATCAGTTTCAGTTGTGCTGTCCCCTGTTGGAGTTGAAAATAGATGTTTATGATATTTTTCATTTTGGTTCACATACTGTAGCTCAGGTTAGATCACCTCTGTTACGCAACGCTTCAAGCTTTATATGATCGAGTTTGAATTCCACTTGTTTAATGGATTAGCATATGGTGATGGCCTTACAATCTTATTTAGTGCATTAATATAGTTCTTGACTTCTTGAAACCCAATTTGGAGGTTTTAGCTACCTCGTAGTCTGTTCCATTTTTATGACCACGAACCTGATATATCAACAGCCAGAGAAATGAATGTCATGGCTATTTTCCAGAAAGAAGGCATCACAGAAAGTCATTATCGTGGACCAGAAATCCAGTTATACTTACGAAGTCTTCCTGCAAATTATAAAATAGCAACATCTTCAAATTTCCACGTCGCAATTAATTGTATGAACTTAACAACGGGTAAGAACACAGACTTCTTCCCAAAATGCGTAATTTAACCCACTATTTCTTTAATTTGCTCACTGTTCTGCTTTTTGTGAAATGTTAAGATTCTATATTTCTGTTCCACTGGAGAAGAATTGTTCATCTTGATATTGAAGACATATACTTCGAGAATGGATGAATTAGTATGTTGCATTTGCTGAGATTTGCTCTTGATTGCTCATAGAGAAGATGACAGATATATATATATATATATATATTGGTCCCGTTTCTATATAATTTTTATGTAACCGGGTTATATAGAAGCATACTTATGTAACCATTTTAAAATTTAAGATTTTGATTCTTAATGAAAAATTCAATTCATTCATTGTATTTAAATTTATTATTATTTATTTAAGAGATCAAATTTCTTCCCAATCAAGTATATTTATGGGTCACATTTGTTTATATATATATATTTATGTATAAATTATGGATCACATTTGTTCAAATATATATATTCATGTATAAATTAAGAAAAATACTTAGATTTATTTACACATGTATTAGAATGTAATAATACTTTATAAAATCATTTATTCACATAGAAATGATATTTTGGACGATTTAGATATTGAAAATGCTAATTTAAAATTGATATTTTAGCATTTTTCATAATTTATACAAGAATGTATATATTTTCTAATAAATGTGACCCATAAACATATTTGATTGGGATGAAACTTGATCTCCTAGGTAAGTAAGTGATGTTAAATACAATGAATGAATTAGATTTTTTATTAAAAGTCAAAATTTTAGATTTTGAAGGGGTTACATGAGTCAGCAAGTGGAAATATATGTGTAGCTTTACTGTATTAAAATTATTGTGCAGTTGCCTCAAAATGGGCCTCATATGATCATAAAATTATAATCTACTCTACTCATTAAATTTAGAATTATGTATTCTATTACAATACTTATTTTCATTCCAAATCTTGGGCATACCAATTTTCATCCTAAATCTCGGGCTCGAGTAATGAAACATTACTATAATGATACCTTATTAAGAAGCAAAAGACATGAAGATCTGCCTACTGCAAACAGGTTCTGTGACAGGGAAGACTAGTGATCGACAATATAAACAAAACATGCAACACTCCCCATTATCTAAGCACTCAGCTGAGAAAACATAGCGCAGCCGCAGGGATTTCATGCACCGTTTGAGTTCGAGATGAAGGTATTCTCAGAAGAAGCCGGAACTAATTCGGATGTATGGGGAACGGGACCTGGTCGCTCAGGATAGTCCGTTGGTGGGGGATCATAGTAGTAGTCTAAGGAAACGATCTTGGAAACTCGAAGAGCCTCCCCTGCTACTTGATTCCTCTTCCGCCCTTCAAACAACCCTTCTTGTTCTTGGTGAAACAGGTCAAAAGCATGAGAGAGAGAAAAGGCATTCTGGGCAGTAAGAACTACCAACATTATCGTCACAGGCGTTGGGCATGATGCCATCCTCGTGGTTGTTGGATGTAAGCCCACCAACTGGAATTTGGTTATGAGGTCTGAACTTGGTATTTATATACCATGGATTTTGTGGGTTTTCTGATCCTCCTTGTTGAACTCCACAGGGATAGCTTGGTCATGCATCTTTTGTGAACATGGGCAAGCAGTACTAGGCGTTTTGGTGAGGCATGCAGGATTGAAATTCAGTAATTTCAATAACGTCTTACCTTGATGATTCAGACGTAGGATATTGATTTTGGAAGTGACAAATGCCTGGGCAGGGATCTGAACTAACCAAACTACCCATATGATTCATAAAAAAGATGAAATTTGACTCGAAAGTGATTGATTTGTTATTAGATTTTGAATGGTGGTGGGAATGAATTAAACCCAAAAGAGAAATATTAACCTTTTAGTTGGAAAATGATTTGATAATCTAATCGTTTAGTCTACTGAATCCTATGGGCGTGGTCCATGCATGCATGGTTGATAGCATCCTTTGAAAGATTTGATTTTGGGTTTTAATAATGCCTCTTATGCATGAGAAGCGTATGATCGTTCAAACTCCTTTGAATCATTATTGAGTAGGCCATGTCTGTTAGTAATACTAAGGGGAACAACTTGGTACCCCGATCTTAGCATGGAAAAAGTTCCAGATATGCAGGGATGTATGTGAAGCATTTGATCAGTTCAAACCTTCTTGGGTGGTGCTTGCTGGATCGAACCGCATAAATTTCGATCAATGTTGCTGGGGAATTTGGGGAAGGTGTCAGAATATTGGAAAAAATAAGGGCGACAGGATGATTTTGAGGGGAAAATGGTAAGAAAATTCCAAGAGGTAGTTTATATAAAATATATACATATACTATTTAATTTGTGGGAAGCAGGGTTTGAAGTTACATTCCAAAGATGCTTATGCATATATAATTTTACGCAATCTGCTATAGTGGACCCAATTTTGCTGGTTATGCATGTAAAAGACCTGTCAATCTAATGAACGATTCACTAATTCTTGACATCATCATCATCTACTTGCTCTTTCTATATTTTTACATCATTTCTGCCCAGCCACTTGTCTCCTTCCCATGTGTATGCACGCACATCGATCCCAACATTAGCTTTGTGCATATTTTCTATATTTTTACTTCATTTCTGCCCAGCCACTTGTCTCCTCCCCATGTGTAAGCACGCACATCGATCCCAACATTAGCTTTGTGCATGTAGCGAAGGCCCGGCTAGCCCTTGAATGAATGCATACATGGTTGAAGCTGTCGCCTACAAGTGCCAGCTGCTGCCATGGGATGGCTTACTGGCTAGAGAGGCCCGGGAAATATTCCTAGTTCTTGCTGCTAGTTCCATCTTTGTATCTACAACGCAAGTCACAAGCCCAGCCACATAAGTGCTACTATGCATACCCAAATTAAATTGAAGGGGAAATACTTATGCAGTAGCTGGCTAGAAGAAGAAATATTGAAGATAGAAGTTCCTACCCACTCCAAAGGGCACAGGGATCTATAGTATCGAGCAAATTTCTCACATTCTGCTGCTTCCTTCCCCTTTGCTTGAATACACCTGCAATTCCCAAAAAACAATAATGATTAAGTGGATGCAAGACTTCTTTGCTTACATTCTCGGATCGGTTGTTGCTTTCTTACCCTATTATTTATTTGTTTTAGGCGAGTTTGATATTTAATAAAAGTTTTTGAGTTGTGAGAATGATGTGAAATGCTAGAGTTAATGTAAGGAGTAAAAAGAATAAAGTTTAGATAAATAATATGGTTGAATGGGTAATTATAGAGAAATGATTAAAAAGTCGGATAGTTGTATAAAAAAATACAAAAAAAATTAAAAAATAGGATAATTATGAAGAATAAAAAGTTTTAGATTCACAGGTTTTCATGATTGTCAAGCTACCCTTTCTCACCAATTTTATTTTTTATTTTTTATTTGTTGAGGCATGATTTTATTAGCTTAGGCTAAGGCTAAAAAATCTATTAAATTTTTTTTAATGATTTTTGCATGAACTTATTCATCTCGGTGTATTTAATATATGAATTTAGTCCTGACATTTTGGAAGATGTGCATACATTTTTTTAAGTTTTTAAAGACAGGATTATTTTAGTCATTTTAAACCATTAAAATGATTAAAATATTCTTTATGTTCAAGAAATCCAAAAACATATATACAAAATGGTAAAACTAAAATCCAAAAAATATGCACATCTACTATTTACATATTAAATAACATCTAAATTAACAATTTTATAGTTTTCAAAAAAAAAAAAAATTAACAATTTTATGAAAAGAAAACATAATTTAGTTTTTTTTTTTAGCTTGGAATGTCTATCTTGAATATATTGCCTCGCTATAATATTTTTCTAACATAATTTTCACATCCGTTGCTACTAATATCAGCGGCCAATGCAATCAATGGCTTATTATACAACTGATCATCATTAAAGTACGTATTGCAGTGTCATGCATGATGAAAGTACATATGCATGGTTTTTTTTTTATTTGCAGATTAAAATGGGTTTGGGTTAATCAAGAAACGATATGGTATGGTACAGATTTTTTTGGCCCGGGGGGGGCTCGAAATATTGATGCATCTATGATGGTTTTAAATATCATGGACACGAAATTATATTGGAGAGGAGCAGTGGACGAGTCACACTCACCTATGGTACTCGAGATAGCGAGTGTAACAACGACGGGTCTGATTGGCGGTGGGCAAGCGAAAGTCCGTTGGAGCTGTTCGAAGCTCTATCGCCTCCTAATTCATTGCACGAGTCCCACCAGATGTATCCACAGATGATGTCACAAGAATTAACAAAATCAATTAAAAATCCATCTTAATTAATATATAATTCCCAGAAGACTGAAATGATATATCAGCACGTGCACACATGGTTATAAAGCACGGACTTACAGGTCATGAACCAGTACCTACTGGTGTACGGAATATCAACATACGTACACACGTATTTCATGAGTTTTTTCCCTTTTTATGCTTTTTTTTTTAAATTTTTTTGTGTATTTGGGCATGTATAAAACTTTTAATGAGTAAAAGTTGTAAAGTAATATTATATAATAAGGATGACGATGAGTTGTAAAAAAATTAAAGTTAAAATAGATATATTAGTTGTATTGATATGTATATAGAAATAATTGAAAAGTATGAAAATTGTATATGAAAATATTAAAAAATAAAATAGTTATGAAAAATGAAAAGCTTTAACTTGACATGTTTTGCACATTACTAAACACATTAATTTTTAAATTTATATATCTTTTATAAAATTTCAAAAAATTAGAAAATGTCATCCACCTCCCCTCACATAGAAAATGGCAATAACAAAATATTCTATTTTTGAAATTCTATAAATATAAAGAGTACGAACAGGCATAAAAATAATAAAAAAGGCTCGAAAACACCTAGAGGCTCGCAATCATTATCCATGTATCAAAAAGTGTGGGAGCGACCTGCATATGGAGAGATGATGATGAGAGAGACAAACGTAGGGTGTAGGTAGGGGTGCAACTTGGTCTGGGTAGGTCCGGGTAGGGGTCTACCCTACCCTATTTTAGACCGGGTCGGTTCTTGGGTTACCCTACCCTGTTTTTCAAGGTCGGTTCTGGTTTCGGTTCCGGTTCTAAATCGGTTCCAAAAATAATATGTAACATGCTCCATCACCTTATATAAATATCTACAAATAAAATATATAAACAGTTGAGTATGAGTCAGTAG
>JAXCLR010000092.1:11295293-11325385 GCA_035584095.1 Annona squamosa | reverse complement strand
TCTAAAATACCCCAAAAATGGTAAAAATTTATACACATGTTAAATACACATATATTAACATTTTTAAGAAAAAAATTCAAAAAAAATATAAAAAAAGAGGTGTGTGCGCCCGGGAGCAGGGAGTGCTGCCTACTCCCGAGCGCAGGAGATTGCGATCCCTAATGATTTGGATATAACTCCAATGACAAAGAATGCTATAAAATCAGCTGATTTTTGTGGATACCAAAAAATAATGACAACATTGTATAAAACCAGGTAAAATTGAGCCATTATTATTTTTCAAAAGTGTTAATGGTCGTGGTTAACTCATCTATCCAACCCGTTTATAAATGATTTTAGATTGAAATTTTTGAATAAATGATTTATGATCTGCCAACCCTTTTAAATATTTAAATAAATAAACAAGTTAGGGTTGGAATTTTACAATTGTCAACTTGTTTAACCAATTTAACCATCAACCCGTTTAACGTGTTTAACCATCAACACATTCACAATTTGCTAAAAAGGGATTTATATGTTTTCTAAATTCTAAATTTATTTTCTCCATTTTATTTTTTATTATCTATTTTTTTCCATTTCAATTTTTTATTTTCTTTACCATGTCTATAACTCTACCGTTTCTTTTTTGCTTTTGTGCTGTAGTTTATTATTGTTTTCCATGCTGTTGGTAAGATTTTTCTTCCTTCTTTGTATCTCTTTTCTTCTCTCCATATTTGATCATTTCCTTTTTCATATTTCTCTTCTGTTTCCTTCCTTTCATCTCCCTCTCCATCTCGGATTTTCTCATCTATATATGTATTACCTTTTTCTCTGTCTCGTCAAGTCGCAACTATTCTTTGGGCTAGCGTATCAAATATACATCTCTCCTGGTGAAGATTTAGTCATGCTATATATTTCAACGGTATACATTAATTCACCATAGTAATTATAAACAACACACACTTAACTTCGAATTAGTTTGGTTTTAATTTGTTTGCAACATATATAATTTGTTAGTTACCTATTAATCCGTTTATTAAATGAGTTGTAAATAGATTAATATTAAGTTTTTTAAATAGTTTAATAAACGGATCAAGGCTAAAAATTTTCAATAAGTGAAGATTAGAATTAGGCTTTAATCGGTCAAACCGGATTTGTTAACACCCTTGCTATTCTGTCATTGGATTTTAGGTGGTCACAGTAATAAGATACACCGGCGGAATACAGATATATAACAACCGAAAAAAAAAAATTAAAAAAAAAATAAATAAGGGAAAACGCTGCTTTCTCAACTCCGGTACTCTCCAGCCTCCACTCAATTAATCGTTTCATCTGCGTTTTTTGCAACCATCCAAAATTACCGAAAATCTTTCTTCTTCCTCATCCGGAGCAGCTCTCGCCATGGAGTTTACTCTGGAGCAGCTGAAGCAATTTGACGGCTCGGCTGAAAGCAAGCCCATTTACGTGGGCGTGAAGGGCCGCGTCTTCGACGTTTCCGCCGGGAAGAGCTTCTACGGTCCTGGCGGCCCCTACTCCGTTTTCGCTGGCAAGGAGGCCAGCCGTGCACTGGCGAAAATGAGCAAGAACGAGGAAGACGTCTGCGCTTCCCTGGAAGGGCTGACGGAGAAGGAGATGGGCGTCCTCAACGACTGGGAGAAGAAATTCGAAGCTAAGTATCCGGTCGTCGGCCGTGTTGTTTGATATGATTCCTGAATTTCACTCATGTGGATTGTGTTAAGATGATGACGATGATGTAAAAGTAGGAGCTTTTCATGGGGTATGGGGTTGGTGGTAGGGGTCATGTAATTGAATAAATGGAGGTGAAAAGAGAGATTTTTCGATCTGGGTATTTTCAGTGGGTCGTGAGGTTTCGTGGTCGGAGCTCAGCTCTGAGTGAAATCCTAAGGAGTATAGTTCAGATTTCACGCCCCCTTCGAGCTGGGGCTGTTTCTTGTGATACAATACCAGGTCTGTTTGTGTGTCTGTTCTGTTTGGGTGAATCCCAGGCAAAAAGCTCTTGTTTTCATCTTGTTTCAGTAGTCTTCTGGTGTTTACAAAATGGTCAAGCTCCAGTACTTCGTGAATCAATATTTTATCTGACAATCTCATTTGATAGTACTTGTGAATCGTCTCTGACTTTTTGGCTATAAACAGCACTTATAGTCATTCAAATCACAAGCTTTCCGCTCAAAATTTTTCCAATTATATTGCAGTTAATTTCGTAAGTTTCCATCCATGTCTCAACAAAGTGCTGTAAAAGCTATCATCAAAATGATATGAAAAATGGTCATGAATTTATGCATGACCAAAAATGGCTCGACGAAATTTTATCTGGCAATTTCATTTGATTCTTCTTGTCAATCATCTATTACTTTTTGGCTAAAACAACACTTAGAATCATTCAAATCACAAGCTTTCCGCTCAAAAATTTTCCAATTGTATTTCAGTTAATGTTATACTAAAAAAATGTTGAAAGCTTCCAACCATGTCTCAACAAAGTGCAGTACAAGCCATCATCAAAAGAATATGCAAAATGGTCATGAACTTGTGTATGAATCCATAGATCATATGACTACTGGAACCAAAGATGGGTTGAGGAAAATTGCATGGCCATTTTCCTTTGGGGAGCTGCTTCAATATCATCTATTTACAAACAGAGTCACTTGATTTTCAAATTAGAAGATTTCATAGGAAGTGTTATGGCTGAAAGGTTTGATTTCAAAGAGAAAGTACTTTTTGACAGCTGAGGCTGATCTAGGGTGAAATTATCCGGAAATTATTCCAATTAATTCCAGCTATTTTTGTCTCTGCCATGGTTCTCCTTTATTTTTGTTATGAATGTCTGTTTGGTGGTAATATTGGAAGTTACAGTATTTTGTTGACTGGTTTTGTTTGCTGCATGTGAAACATAGCTGCTAACATGATATTTTTCAAGTGTTATCTGCCATAGATGGCTATAAATTTTTTGGTGTCCTTAAATTAAACCATCTCAAAATCTTCCTGTACTTTTTTGTTCATGTTATTGGTTTTCTGTTTAGATATTCTATTGTATTTGTGGTGGATGGATGTGGCCTCTGCTTAGTTGTTTAAACTAATGAAATCTTTTGTGGTTTTTCACACCTGAAAGGATTAAAAAATTTGGATTCTATACTTAACAATTGAATGAACAGATAAATTAGTGTGGTTTTTCATACTCAAAAGAAAAAATTAGCGTCTATTTTATGTTATGATTTGATGAAGTACTCTATCCTTAATATTTGAATGAATGAATGAAATTCATGTGTCCTTTCCTACCAAAGGTATCTGTTTTATGCGTGATTTAATGAGGTTGGCAGAGCCCACTATGATTGTTATTTTATTTAATTTTAGTGAGATCTTAGCCAATTTTCCTATTTAGATCAAAATCATTCAATAGGAATACAGACGATTGGTATTCTCTTATCATCTCTAAGATCCATGAGTATTAAGTGCTTGTTATAAATTCTGAAATACTTTCTCATGCAGATAAATGATTCTATCAAATTTTGGGGATGTTTGGCACTAAAATTTTTTTTTCAAACTAAAACTTTTCACTCTCTATAATTACCCTATTTTTAATTATTTTTTCACATCGTCCTATATTGTTATCCTATCTTTCAATCATTTTTACACAATTACCCATACATCTTACCTATCTATTTTGAATTTATTCTATTTACTCATTATAATTACCCCTATCGTACTACATCATTCTCTCATTTGAAAAAATTTTCATAAAAAATTTTATTACTTCCCAAACACACCCTTTACAAGAATTTTTATTTGTATGGCATGAGTGATTTCAATGTTTCCCACATAATTTAATACATTTTCAGATAGTGTGGTTTACATTGAACTCTTATAGAAATAATCTGAGTATTCTAATTAGTGCTAAAATTGATGATTGGTTTAGATCTTATCAAAATTTTCCTACTGCTGAAAGCAAAAAGCTTCACCCCAATATTTCTGTTCCTTTTTGGCTAGTTTTAGCTAACTTGTAGCTAATTTTGTTCGAATCAGAGAATTGCAGTTCTACTGTCTTTTACTTTTTAGACGTACTATTTCTCTTTCTTTCCATTTTTCTATGCTGTTGTATTTCTGCCCTTTTTGTGAAATTCACTTAGCATTTTGGTCCTTTTTTTTTGTTTTTTTGAGAAGTGGTCATAGGGGGTTTTATTTAGTGATATGAACTGTTGGGTGGAACTGTAGTTTTGTTGGTTATGACGAGGGTTGAGGATTTGGTGTATGGCTGGTACTATCATCCTACAAAATTCTCGAATGCTACACTGTATCAAGGTATAATTTTTTTTATTTTTTATTTTTTTATAGAAAAGTAGAACTCACATCGGAGAAGCTTGTGCATTCTACCCATGTATTTTGGTTATGTATTGTCTCTTGGTCTTTTATTGGCAGGCATTATGCTGGTCTTTGGATCATATGGCACCAAAGAGTTGGGATTTGTCATTGAGAATAGCTAGTCATGTTGTTTTATGATCGGTGAACCGACCTTGAGCACTGACATTCTTAAAGCAGGGGTTGGTGGGAAATGTGGGCATGAAATCTACTGTTTAAAATCTTCTCTAACAGTCAAGCAGGTCAGGCACAAGAAGTTGGGCATGGACAATCTGAAAACAGAAGGCAAAAAACAGGCTTATGGTTCAAGGTTTGGGTTATGTTGGATTCCATATCAGAACTTCAGAAGTGCTGAATTGAGCTACAAATGTGAAGAGTTAAGAAGCATAAGCATGAACTTGAACTTGTTAATCAACTAAAAAACGAACAAGCCGTAAATCAGTGTGGAGATGGAAGACTTGGTATTGTTTAACCATAATTAGTGTTGTTTTTATCATCGTTGCCAATTTTCATTTTCCTTGCCTCAGGTTCCTCAAGATGCAAATCCTATCTTTACTTATCCCTTTTTTTAATGCATTTACTTATCCATTTTTAATAGAAGGATATGGATCCTATTCTTTCCTGTCCTCAAACAATAGATAAGCAGCTTGAAAAGCACGCCCGTATGATGCATGGTAACAATTTGGCAGCTAATTAGGTTCATGCAAGCTACAAGCATAAAGCCAATGTTTGGCTTCACTTGTGGTTGCTATGAGGCCCACAGGATACCACCAGCTCCAGCTTTAAGATCATTTCTACTTCGTTCTGATGAAATCCTAATAGTTCTTTACGGCCACCAAGTCAAGCGGAGCAATTTTTTGGAAGTAGGGATTTCAAACACCAAGGTTTTATATTTTGATTGTTGAAACATAGTAAAGTTCAATGCTTCAAATCCAAATTGGGTTGAAAAGAACTAATTTTCAAATACGGCAAAGAACACTGTCAGAGTGTAAGCTGGGGAAAGTTTATGCGACATATCTTGTTCATCCATTCTGAGCCTTGGTGTTTTGAGCAGACTCAATTGGAGGATCTAATAACCTCCAATGGAATTTGGCGTGAGGAGAGATTATTGAAATCTACGAGTTTGGCACATTTCAAAGTGGGCCATTTGGAGCGGGCAGAGTTCTGAGCAGTTAAGAGGAAATGGCAATGCCATTATCCCATTGGCTGCTGTTTGGAATCATTTCTAATCATACCACTGAAGTCATGCGTAGAGATGAATGAGGGCTACGCCCAACACACCATGCTGTTCAAATTCCTCTATTTCCATATTCAAGTGTCAAAGTATCGGATCTTTTTGGCACGAATTATCAATGATGAATTTTGGCCTCCTACTAACTTGGTATAGAAAATTCTTGAAATCACAAATAACGTAATTCATGCTCCAATGCCCAATTGAAGGTGCTAATCTCGTCTGTTAGCTCATTTATTTTTTCTGCCTACTGAATTTTTGTAATTTCATTAATTTGGCAAAAAGAGGAGTGTGGACGACATCGAGGCTAGGGTAATGATTATGATGGTTAGCATGGCTGCATAAGAAAGGTCTCTTTTGCAAAGATGGGGCAGTGCGTGATTCCGATGATTTTCACTTTTCCTGCTTTATTTTTCTTTGTCCTCTCATTTCTTCAATTGAGTGGGGAAGCATGCATGGGTATGTCACTCCCCAAAGGCATGTCCGACAGTCCGAGCAAAGAGGAGAAGTGGGTCCTCTTTTGTTTGGGAAGGAGATTTTTTTTTTTTTCCAGGAAGAAAACCTTTGATTAAGCAAGAAGATAGCTTCTCTTTATTCCCCTTTCTCATCTGAGTAGATCGTCGTCCAGTAGGCGGGCCAGTGAACTAATGCTTAGATGGATAAACTAGGGGGATATTTGCAAAGCAAATAATGTAACTTCGCATAATTGCAAATTAGCACATGCGTTTTAGATATTTGTGGAATGGACGCTTTAAGTTCCATAATGTTGCAAAATGTATCCTGTTAATTGATGTAGCGTAAACGAGAGCCGGATTTAAAATGCGAATAGAGAAACTGAATTGATCTATTTTTCAAATTAACCCCCAAAATAGATAAAGAATAATAGAATTGTTTTTTAGTTTTTTTATCCCTTTGCTATTAGGTTTCAACTCGTCGACCTGTACGACGATGTAATTAATTCACTTAACCTGGTTATAGCCCGTTTATATAGATGTGTGTTTAAACTTTTTAAATTAATGCAAAATTTTACTTTTGATATATCTGTCTAAAATGACAAAAATTATTGTTGTTAGACATCCATTGTTCAATGTTGAGATTTTGACAAAATATATCTAACTTGTTCTGCCTATCATGTTTATTTCAATATATTAAGATTTTTATTTTTAAAAGTATATTATTTGTTTTATTTCATGCAACTGATAATAAGCAGCTTGCTTTTAACCCATTTACAATCCGTTCACAAACTATAGACGGTAAGTAAAATAATTTATAAACGGATTAAGGTTGGGGATCTGTAAAAAGTTAATAAATCGATTAAGATTGAGATTTTGTAAATGAGATAGGATTAAAGAAGAACTCCTGACCCTGCCAACGTGATTGGTCAACACCTTTAAGGTACATAGGCTAGCTAGTGAAATTGTTAGCTGGACCCATGCAAAAATACATAGAAAATATGCTGCTAGAGGGAAAAGCCCTGAGTTTTTTGGTGACCTGATGTCCAGCAGGACTGGCCTGTTTTCCGGTTTAACTGGTTCAACTGCAAGCACTGTCTGCCAACGGTTCAACCACTGTCCAGTTCTAATTCTAGTAACGGTTGGTTGAGATGGGGTTTGTCTCAATGCATCCTGCTGTAGATCCCATTTTTATTTATTATTTTTGAATTTTTTTTATAAAATTCTTAATTTATGTGTATTTAACTTATGTATTAAGTTTTATTATTTTTGGAAATGTGCAAATGTATTTTTTATTTTTAAAAATAAGGGTGTTTTAGTCTTCTGAAAAGGACTAAAACCCCTTTATTTTTAAAAATAAAAAATATATATCTACATTTTAAAAAATAGTAAAATTTAATTTGTAGATTAAACATATCTAGATTAAAAGTTTTATAAAAAAAAAATTTCACAGCTAAACATCATGAAGGTGTCCCCACAATGCGTTGAAACTTAGATCAGATAATGAAGCAATAGAGCCAAACATTCAGTCGACCAGTTCTCAATTTAATTGGTCCAATAGACGGGTTTGGTAAGATTTTAATAATAGTGCTTAAATTAGTTTGGGTTGGTTGAATTTGGTTTTAACCAATCCAACCAGCTGCACCCCACCCACGTAGACGACAATCATATGCTTCCTGAACTCTTTAAATTCAGTGGCCTGCCTCGTTCCTGAATTGACCTGCCCAAAAGCCAAGGATTCCAGATTACTTTTTGAGGTGTACGCCTGACCCACTGCTCACTAACTCCTGATTTTGCTAATTAATTTTGATTAGCATGATTCAATGGGAAAGGCCAGAATAATTCTTCGTGAAAATGATATTTAATGGATTTTCTATCAAATATTAAGATTTTTGCTTCACTCATTGTTTTTCGCATCATTGGTTTAGCTAAGAGACTAAATTTTATTCAAATCATCTATGCACATATCTACATATGCAGAAAAATATATATATTCATATGTAAATTATAAAAAATGTTTAGATCCGTTAACATATGTACTACAATGACATAATACTTTATAAATTATTTATCCGCATAGTAATAACATTTTAAATGTTGAAATACAACTTCAAAATCTATATTTAATGTAAATTATTTTATTATTTTGATTTTATATATTTGTAGAAAAAAATTAAAATAATATGATTAATGTTAAATAAAATATATGGATTGATTCTCCACCAAAGATCAAAATATTAAAAATGAAAGTACAGGAGCAAAGTCTTAATACTAATGGGCAGATTTGTATTTTGGTAAAGGATACAATCGGCATTCGTGTGTTTTAAGTGGGTCCCACAGAGTCATGAAGAAATGGGTTTACATGTGAATTACGATGAAAGCCCGTCACAAGAACAACAAACAAGGCTGCTGTTCAGTATTGCTAGAGCCAACTTGCTTTGACTTGACTAGAAGATCAGGGGCATGTTTGTCATTTCAGAAGAGAGAGTAAAATGGGAAAAGCGAGGATTACATGGCTTAAAGGTCCAGCTTTAGGCGATTTATTTAATAAAGTTATCATTCACCAACTACGTTGCCATCATCTTTATATAATAGCAGCCACACAACCTGTGAATGGTGTACACCCATAGTCGACGTATTAACTTTTGTGGTGGGCTTGCGGCACATTCTTACAATTTTGAACCACCTATCAAATGGGTCATGAAAATCACCCTATTATACCATCCTCTGTTTTCTTCATACATACATTCCATTTCATTTCATATTGGAGCATGTCCAACATTGCCATCAAACTGAGTGTTCGCATACAAAAAATACAAAGTCAGTCATGTGATTTTAGGGTTGTTTGTAAAAATAGTTTTGCGAGTTTGCCTACTTATGATTTTAACCTTGCAAATATAATTCTCTAAATTTTTTTTATTGTTCTAAAATAATACTGTGAGCATGCATTATATATAACAAATATGTCTATATTATATCAGTTTTCATGTATGTAAAAAATATCATATGTTCGCTGTCTACTTAACTGTCATTCTTGAAATCTAATTAAGCTTTCAAAATTATTTTTGCACAACATCTGAAATTAAAAGGGTTATATTATAAAATATTGAAACTACAAGGTTAAAATCATAAATAGGCAAAGTTATATGGTTATTTTTACAAATAATTCTTTGATTTTATGATGCAATTAGCACTCTTTCAAAGACTTCTTAGGGAGTGTCAATCATTCTCTCCTTTCATGATGAAGACTCCATGTCCTTTGTCTCATTTTTTTTTTATCTTGCAAAATCAATGGCTCATGAATCTCATTCCGCATAGTGCATCTCCTCTTATTTCTAATCTTTTACAAATAAAGATTTTCATATCTTACTTTCAATCTCCTATGTTATATAAACACAAAGACCACTTATCTTTTAATTTTTATCTGACCAACAAAAAATATCAAGCTACTTCTAGATCTAACTTTTGATTTCTTATAGGTTCAACTTTAATCTTTCTCAAATAGATTGAAATATAATACTATCTTCACACTTGCCTTTTGATTTCACACCACTATAAAAGATGACAATCACTTATTTTCTAATTTTTCACAAGCCAACAATAAAATATTACAATTTCGTATTATTCTTCATACCTATGCCTTTTTCATAATCAAATGTATACCTGCATCTTTTTCATAATAAAATATATCTTTTTCCACAGGTGTAATTAAAGATCTTCACAGGTACTTTTCAAAGTAATTTGGCTCATTGAACTAAATACATGTTTATTTCTTGAGTACTCTCTAAAGTAGAGCCACAAAGGCTCCTCACCAATCAGATGCTTTAACTTGACATTAACAACCTTAATCAGTGTTGATGTGCTTTTTTTTTCTGTATCAACATAAAGCCATTGTTTTAACTATTTTATAACTTCCTCTGGTGATTTTTCAATGCAAAACTAAAAAAGAAAAGTTCAACATTTACCATCCTTTTGAAAGTTCAACATACTATTTTTTCCTTGGTGGTTATTTTGAAATTTAGTTGAATGGGCTCTTCCTATCCTTTTGGCCATTTGCAATTTTCTTCCCCTAACTCTTTGATTTTGTAAAAATGCACTTAGTTATAAACTTTATTGACAAAATACTTTTCGTTAGCTTTATCAAAACTTGTGGGCGATCTAAATATGATCAAGATTCGTAGAATAGTATCGTTAAATTATATTTAGCTTGATCTTGATGATAAGCTGGTCAAATTTTAACAAATTTCATTTTGTAAAAAAAAAAAAAGTCAATTGGGTTTTTTTTCAGATTCTTTTGCAAAATAAATATTTTTAGGTAAAAATTGTAAATTTATGATAAAGGGAAGGTAAATGTAAATATTTTATATTTTCAATAAGTATCCATATATCTTTTAATATTATTCTTATTATGATTGCCACACCCTTAGATTTACCTCTGTAAAAATCCATATGTGTTTTAATATTATTAATATTACAGTTATCACAGTCTTGTATTTACATTTACAATTATCATCCATATATTTTTTTGATACGATTCATATTACAACTTTCTTCACATTCTTCTAATGCCAGTTTTCTTTTCTTTCCAATGCTATCCTACCAACCAATGATCCAACTGGTTTCATCATCACATTCAAACATAAATTTACGAGGCCAATGAAATCTTTTTAAAAATAAAAATTTCCCATGAAATCTTTTAAAAATGAAAATTTCAGTTGATTGTGTGCAGCCAATCTTCTCTGACAACGCATATCTAACCGATCGCAATCAACATCAACCTTCCCAATCAGGCGAGACAAGTAATGAATCCACCAGACTCCAGTGTATAATCAGGCCTATCTATCTACCAACAAACATAGTACTGGAGCTGTTGTTGCCAGGGAAGAGGAACAAACGGTGCAGAATTCCATAAGATGTATGCATATTTATAGGTTATTGAAATGTGACAGAGAAAAGACCAGAAGAAAAACACAAAGTCGGCCACTACAGTGTACCTTGCAAAACAAAATCAAAATCGCAAACCCCATAAAAAAATGGCACCTTTCACGCTCTGATCTCACATCCTCCTTCAAATCAGCCCAAGTCATTGAAGAAACAACGATTCCCATATCTCGGGATCATCCCCTATACCCCCAAAATCGAAACTCTGTTCCAAGCTCCAAACGTGGGGAGAAATATTGGGCTTTTGCTGCTTGTTCTTCAAGAACAGCTTCCGTTTCATTTCGATCCAAGCATGTCGAGCTACGCCAATCCAAAGCCCTGCCCTCACCTTGTAGATTACAGGCAGAAACATGGCCTGAAAGGCTACAATTCCCTCCAAAAGAGCCTGAAAGCCGCTCCCAACGGCAGGACAATCATCCACAGGGAGAAATCCCAGATACCCAAATGCTCTTTTTGCTCTGGGAATCAGGGCCGATTGTATTTCTGCCTGATCTGCTCTTCTGTCTCCTGCTGCGCCCCTCCTGCCTCCAACCATGCCCTTCTACATTCCCAATTGGAGGCAGGCCATGATATTTCCGTTGATATGGAGCGGGTTGAGCTGTTCTGCTGTGCCTGCGGTGATCAGGTCTATGACCCTGATTTCGATATGGCGGTCATGTTCAAACAGATCAAGGGGCTGCCAAAGGATGGTGTTGTGAAGGTGAACCGTTGTTTTTCGAATTCAAACAAAAAGAGGAAGGTGGTTTTAGACCGCCGGAACTCGATGGAGCTGACCTTGAAGGCTGGTCGAGGCGTGCCGGCATCATGCTTCCCATTGGGGTTGAGGGGGTTGAACAACCTTGGCAGCACATGTTTCATGAATTCTGTCCTTCAGGCATTGCTTCACACGCCGCCGCTCAGGAATTACTTCCTTAGCAATCGGCACGATCGCCAGATCTGCAAGAAGCGACCAGTCACGAATCGATTGTGCCTCGCTTGTGACATTGATGTAATCTTCACAGCTGTTTTCTCTGGCGAAAGGACACCATATAGCCCAGCCCACCTTCTATACAGGTCTGGCATTGTTGTAGCATTGCAATGCCATGGTCTTTGTTATTGTTTTATTGGATTCTCTTTTCAAATGGATAGAAATTGACATGCATTTTGGAATTTGGAGTTGGTTGAATTCTAATTCTTTGTTGGAATTGATCGTCCCTGCTTGAAATTGCTCTCTCTCTCTCTGGATGGATGGATGGACTGGTGTGATTCAAAATTTCTGTATGGGGGAGGGAGGGTGGGGTTGTGGGAAAGCAAAAAAAGAAATCAGGTAGTCCATCCATGCCAGGTTCATCTGTTATCAGAGTATGGTGATCCATTAGATATAGAACGTTTTATTGCATTTTTGGTTTTTGTTTGTTTTCTTGTCATCAAGATTCTGTATTTGCTGGGCATATAAAATCACTTCTTCTGCAGTTTGTTTGCTGCTCAGCATTCTTCATCTTGTTAACGTTATGACATAGTTTTCCCGCTCCTCTTTCGTTGCCTTTGTTTCATAAGTGGAGAATTTTGGGGGGGAAAAAAAACAATGTCAGAGCATGAGCGTTTGTCTATGTCATATTGTTTCCACAATGGTTCTATGGACTCAGCGCCATCAGGTCCAGATGCTTATCCTAATATGTGAAAATTTCTTTTTTCTTTTCAATAAACTGAACTGAAATGCATGCTTGGAGATCTCTGACTGGAAATTTCGCAAACACACGAGGAAGAGTGCATACAGATATTAGGCCTTCTTTGTACGTGTTGAGGATTTTTCTGCCATAATGGAACAGCTGATTAGTGGAAAGTTGCTTGTTTTTTGATGAATCTGTGAATAGTATGAAGTTGAAGGGTGTTGCCCAAATGTGCCATCTAACTTCTAGGAAACCATTTACGCTATTCATATGTAGGGTAGATTGATTTCTTTTTGAACTCTACAAGCCCTCAACAATTAATTTCAGATGTTTATTTCCTAGATTATTACTAATTATCATTTGGTGTTGATTCTATTGTTTTTTACTCTTGTTGGTGCATTGTTTCCTTCTTTATCAATTTTCTGTCTGCTAAAGATTTCGAATTCTGAATCATTTTCTGTCAAGTTCATAATATGTGTGGATCTTCATGTGATTTGGGTTTTCCTTCCAGTTGGTGGCAGCATGCTGCAAACCTCGCCAGCTACGAGCAGCAGGATGCTCATGAATTCTTCATCTCAATGCTTGACAGGATTCATGAAAGAGAGGAGCAATTAAACCCCAAAACCAAAGGTAACTGAAATCTCATAAATAGAAATAAGAGTGGAAAGCATGTTTTGCATTCCCTATAGGTACAGAGCCATCTGCTATCACATCTGCTGAAGTGTTTTCTATTCTAGAGTCAGGCCAACAATATTATAGAAATTAATGTGGATGGGGAACATCCTGAATTTGCAAAATTGTGGCTGCAGAGGATCAGCATTCAACCATCAAGCATCTATCCAAAATCTTTCCCTTTGTGAAACAGGATCCACAAAGATAACGACAAACAGATTGTATTTTGATTTTATTCTGTGATTCCCAATGTCATAATGATTCTTATCCATGTTTTAGTGCTCATTGCGATATGAATATTGTCAATGGAAAACTGTTTGGATTGACAAGCACTTACATCACATGTAAAATTGAGAACTGCAACTATATTAGAAATGGTAGGAAACCATGCCTACTGTTGACTCAAATTGAGAGGCATGTATCCCCTCTTGACCATTTTTTTTTTTTTTTTCCAAGTGATGGTCTTTTATACTGTCATGTACAAATGATTGCAGAAGGAAAGCCTTAGCCTTTGTTTGATAAGTTCACTCGTGAATGTAGGTAGTGGAGATTGCCTTTGCATTGCTCATCGCGTATTCGCAGGCTCACTGAGATCAGATGTCACATGTACAGTGTGTGGATTCACTTCCACCACATATGATCCATGTGTGGACATATCTCTTGACTTGGATCTTAGTTGCAGCCCTCCAACCACTCCTGAGAAGTCAAACAAATCAAATAAATCAAGCAAAAACATGGGAATATCCACTCTTATTGGTTGCTTGGACCTCTTCACAAGACCTGAGAAGTTAGGATCCGACCAGAAGTTCTATTGCCAACATTGTCAAGTAAGACAGGATTCACTGAAGCAGATGTCAATCAAAAGGCTCCCCTTGGTGATGTGCTTCCATATAAAGAGGTTTGAGCACTCCCCGATAAGAAAGATGACAAAAAAGGTCGATCAGTATCTTCAATTTCCATTTTCATTAGACATGTCACCATACCTATCCTCCTCAATCATTAGAAAGAGGTTTGGTAATCGGATCTTTGCATTTGAGGGTGATGAGACAGACTTGTCAACGGAGCTATGTTCAGAGTTTGAGCTCTTTGCTGTGGTTACACACACTGGACAGCTCGAATCTGGCCACTATGTTACTTACCTGCGGCAATGGAATAAGTGGTACAAATGTGACGATGCATGGATCACTGAAGTAAGCGAAAGGGTTGTAAGAGCTTCACAATGTTACATGATGTATTATGTGCAGAAAATGCTTTATCACAGAGCAAGTGATGACATGAATTGCATTCCTTTGTCTCCTGGAGAACGGAACCATTCAGCGAGAGAACCACTCCTCTCAACTTCTGGTTGTTGCTAAGGAGTTGCTAAGGAGAACCTCAATTAAAGTTTTCTGGGTGATGAGATGCTGCCAAAATTTTTAAGAAAATTTTGGAAGAAAATGAGGGCAATCTTTGACCAATGTCAGTGTTTCAGAGACAGATGTGGACGAAGCAACTTCTCTCTGCTTCCTTGTTGGGATCACCCTGACCTGTGAAGAAAATACAGAAGCCATTTTTATAGTAGTTGGATTTTGAATCCCACTTTCCCCTCATGTGCTACTGTGACATTTGTTTCAGATTCCAGCCATTCATCAGGTGGGTGCTGCCGTAGGTAGCCTAACCTGACAATCAGGTCAATCCTCTTAATGACAATGGTCATTACTCCCAAGAGTTGCCAATGCTCACCATTTGAAAAATAATAATTAGATATGCCCTGTTTTCAGGTTCTGGTATCTTATAGTAGGTGTTCCACTTGATGAAAAATTTGGCTGTCATGCGCATTGGCATGTGTGGGGAGGGCAGGATTTGAAACCCAGCTTTGGTGGTGGGCCATAACCAGTTCAATTGACTTGGAAGTCTCTAGTTGTATGTCCTCAGATCCCATTCAGCCATCTTATTCAGCAATCAATTGAAATCATCTATGCTGGATTCTCTTCTCTTCCCTGCCTTGAAATAAACCAACACTGAAGATATTTGGAGAAGTACGTTTATTCAAGCAATCACGGGCAATGCAATACTTCAAAGCCACATTCAAGTTAGCATTGCTGAAGAACAGGTGTGGATCATTTCCCATGTGATGTGTAGTACTCACGGGCTTATTTATTTGGAGTTTCTACTAACAGACAATGATTGATGCAAACAAAGGTACTTTCCGATCTAAAAATTTCTATTCACTGGTGTGGCAACTGGTGTGACCTTCTGTGTTTTTCTAAGAAGGTTGAACCAGAGCTGATTTTCATTATATTGTTGCTTCTTTACTGTGTACATGAATACAACAGAAGACTTTGAGCTTGAGTTGATGTCATCCGGAATTCAATATTCTTCTGATCAAAATCTGGCATCTTCCCCCCCACCTCCCTCTTTTAAATAATTTTGGTATGTTTGAGTGGATTCAGTTGTGTTCTACTGACAAGTTGCTTGCCTAACCATCTTTTTTTTTTTTTTGATGGTAAGCCTAACCATCTATTTGATCTGACCAAATTAATACCGTGTATCTTATTCATGCTTAGTACCATCACTGTAACAGGGTCAAGAGCCTCGCAATTTTGGAGCCTCAATGACATAGATTAGCTACCCAAATAATCCTAACTGTACCCATGGTAAATGTCATGGCAATCTCAGCCGTGCTTATATTTTTGTTAATTATTACCTATAATTTCGATCATTAGGACTTAAAAGAGTCTTGAATCATCCTTGTAATTTCCTTTCATACCAACTAATTACACCCTTCAGTAATCCTAGATGAATTTGTTGAGCAAGTCGGATTCAGTGGTTTGGAATACGTTCCTCTTCTTGTTTTTTGACGTTTTACCTTGAATGATGCATTTTTTTTTTTTTTTTTAATTCCTGTGAAATCTATGAATGCATGCATATCAAGTGCCATGTAATGCCACAGAGTAGGATTTTCTACACGCATTTGCTGAGATCATTCATGCACATCTCTGTCAAATCATTACCATTGACCTCCTTTCTTGACTCCTTGCACCAAATTTTTTATTTTTTTTTTAATTATCTGCCTTGCACCAAAATTTGATGGAGCAGTTTGATTGTCCATGTACGGTGCATATGCTAGCCTGGGTAATTTGACAAAGGGTTATGATATTGTTAGCCTGGGCTAACATAAGTATATATATTTGCCCGTTTAAAGGCTATATTTCTTATTTTTTTTAATTTTTTATGAAAACATTTTTACATATATAAATTAACAAACATTTGCAATTTCTGATTTTTTTTTTAATTTTTCAAAAATCAACTCATTTCGTGGGGTGTACGGTGTACCAAACGGATACAATCATTCCTATACGAGTTATGATATTGTTAGCAAGGACTTAAAGCCCTTTTTATTTTTTTAAATAAACTTATTAATCTAGGTATATTTAATATATAAAGTAAATTTTATTAGTTTTGGAGTTATATATATATATTTTAGATTTTTAAATATAAGGTTATTTTATTCATTTTCAACCGTTGGAAATGATGAACATCTCTAAAAATGGTAAAGGTTAGTTTATAAATTAAATACATCTAAATTAACAGGTTTATTAAAAAAAGAAAATGGGCCTGTTAGCCTGGGCTAACAGGATCAGCCCTCTTCTTATGCGAGGGATAATCTCACAAGAAGACATCGAGTGGTAGGACGGTTCAACTACTCGTTTTAAATAATTTATATCTTCCTTTAATAATGTCAGCTGAGCTCTTGCTGTCGTAATCTCTAAAGTTACTTATTTCATTAAAGTAATAAGAATCGCTTCGTTTGGCCTGGATTATAACCAACTCGCAGCCAATTAAAGTAGAAAATGAGGAGGAATGCAGTTTCAAATTGTTTTCCTTGACAATAGTTCTATAGACTATTTATTACTTGAGATTTTCCGCTGCAACACTCGTTTATTTCGATGAGTTTTTTAAAAGCAGTTGTGAAATTATACTTTGTAAGGCACCTTTTGATGACGTGGTTAGGAGGGAGTGAGAAAGTAAAAAAATATATATTTTTGAAAAATGCGAGAATAGCGTAATATAATAGAGAGAAGGTAGTTATGATTTGGAGCAAATGACTAGAATAGGTGTAAAAATGTGGAAAAAAAAATTGATGGTTAGATAATTAAAATGTGAAACATCTTTTGAAAAATAACCCCGGCCTATTGTTACTAAATGGTAGCCAGAGTTCAACACACTGGAGCCAAACGAATTTTAAGAGATTCATATTTACACCTCCAGGCGAATAAAAAAATATATATAGTCTTATTTTATGGGCATTTATGGGCCTTTTTATGTGATGATATTGATGATATTTCATATTCATGTTCCTAACAAAACAAATGTCGCTAAAAATCATAATTAGAATAGAAAATGAAAAAAAAAAAAAAAATTAGTGGCATTTCCCCATGCGCTGAGAAGTGAGAACCACCTTGAAGTGGATATTGAGTTTGTCCTCATGACTTGGCCGATTCTTCCAATGGCTTTGAGATTGGGTCATAAAATATTAAGGGAAATAAATAATGTGAGGCTGCCGGCAGCACCTATGCATCGATGCGGTCTTTAGATTTGTTGGCCCTGTATGCTGATTTAATTAGATCAAAGCCATTGATTATTATCATTAGTATTTTCTGCCAATAGACGAAATCATCAAAGTTATTTATTGATTATTATTGGTTTTCATAGTTTTAGTTATTATACAAATATTCTTTTTGGAAGAGAATATACAAATATTTAATTCAATTGAGATTTAGATGGATCATTATAATAAAAACCTTTTAAGGGCATATGTAAATGTAAATCCATTGAATCCATTTTATAAATGTTTAGCTCATTCAGATTATATTTCATAGAAATAATTCATTGTTTAACTCGTGATGATGGCTTGGATTCAAATAAAAGAATCATTATTAACTAAAAATGAGAGCTGCATTCATGTTCGATGCCTTTAAATAGCATTTAGTCAAAAAAAATTTTGAGGTGCATCTATTACAACTCATTTTAACTTCTGTGAAACTTCTTTTCTACTTAATTTTCTCCATTTTCAACGTATGAAAAGTTCAAACAAAATAATAAACTCCCATCTCTCATTTAAAAAAATAAACATGCTTCTGTCCATCCACTTGAGGAAGAGAACAAACTTAAATCAAATCACTGTATAAAAATTTTTTTAAAAAAAAAACACTTCGCCTTTATTGGTGCAATATTAATTAATTAAAAGACATAATTTTCAAGGTAACCGCAGCCCAAAATTATTTATTGGTGCCAGCTGCCAAAAGCCTATTAAATGCGCATCATTGGATACTACCGAATAATGAATACTGAGTACGGAGTCTACTGACCGGCCATTGGCTGTTGTTTTTTATTTTCAATGCCAAGTGGCAGCGGAACCCATAAGTCATTTGGATCTTTAACTTCGTAGCTTCGATTTTGTCTTGTTTATGTTAGCTTTTATATTATTATATACGATAGCCGTTCCATCCGTGAAGCCGCTTGGAGTGGCTTACTCCGTTATCGGGAATGCTTGCACGAAACTCGTTTTCCGGGAAATCCGTTTTATTTCGAATATTTCGATTGTCGATAGAAATTTTATTTTATTTATTCTGTTTAGTATTATTTATAATATCTTAAAAATTCATTGACTTATTTAATATCACTTGCACGAAGCTTGTTTAATATCAATGTGCATTGGTCCTCCAGCAAATGTGTTAAATTAATATAATAAAATAATTTAAATTAAATATCAATTTAAAATTATATTTTCAACCTTTAAGTCGTTTAAATTGTCTTTTCTATGTATATAAATAATCTATAAAATATTATTGTATTCTAATACATATGTAAATAGATATATGCTTGGAGTGATAATAGCTGCTTAAAAATATGTATAGTTATGAATCAATTATAAAAAATACTATGGATAGCTTGAAATGTTATAATAATAAGTAAAGTCGTCCGTCCACGTAAAAAGAATGTTTTACATAATTTATCTATTGAATTGAACAAATTTTGAAATTTGATATGTAAATTAAACAATTTTGTTGAAATAATTTCATGTATATCTTGGGTGGAATCCATGTACATTTTTTGACTTAGGTGAAATTTAGTTTGCTAGTCAAGAAAATGATTTTAAATATAATGAGCTATGGAATGAATCTCACGTAATGAGTAAAGTGTGCCAAAATAGCTTGAGGTGAAACTCATGTTGTGGTGTAATATGGGTCAAGTTGAGCTCAAATTAGTTAGCCAAACTCAATTTTTAAAAGTGTTAGGATTTTTTTTACAACCCAAACCTAAGAAATTCTATTTGTAAATATAATACAGTTAAAGTTTAAGTGAACTCGAACCCCAAGAACTTAAGCTCGATTTCCTATTTATTGTTTATTATAAAATATATTATCTACATAATATTTAAACAATTTTTTAATATTTTGTGTATTTTATATTATTTTTATTTATATTTGAATAAATGTTCGGCATATCGTAATTATATTATAAATATATTATATTTTATTTCTATAATTTATCTTTACATTTATTAATTTTCTTCCTTTATTTTGTTTTTTATATTAATTTTTTGTCTAAAAATATTCTTTTTATTTGTTTGGCAAATAATAAAAAATGTCAGTTAAAACTTTTTACTTTTCATAATTATCCTATTTTTAATCATTTTTTCACATCTTCATGTACCATTAACCTTTTTTCAATCATTTTTACATAACTAATCTATCTATTTTAACTTTATTTTTTTTACTCCTCATCATTACCCTAACCATATAACATCATTTTTTTCAATTTAACAACTTTTATACTAAAAACTTTTCATCCAAAAGTTTTATAACTTCCCTAACAACACACCCTTTATGTTGTCATATTTCTTAAAAGTCTATCGTTTGATTGAATATTATTATATTTATTTACATGAATTATTATTATTACTATTATTATTATTATTATATTCATATGAAACTTTAAACTTGTCACTCTTAAGTAAAATATAAATTTACTAACATAAATTTCAATCGGGGACTCAATCCCAACATGATTTTTAAAAATAAGATTAGAATTTAGGTTTTACAAATAAGATTATAGTTAAAATTTTATAAATAGATTTAGAGTTATGACTGAAGTGAACCCAAAATTCATGAGCCTAAATTGCACCCTTAAACTTATGTTTATGTAACTCAAGTAACCTAACCTCATTTTTTAAATTTAAATCTTAAAAATAACCATATGTATATAAAAAGTAATGATACAACACTTACTCTAAAAATTAAGCTCTGTGCTTACCCTTGTCTTTTTAGTTTAAGATACTTTTTAAATCCAAACAATTTATCATGTCTATCAATGCATATTTATTTATAATTTTTAAAACTACATGTATTAGAAATTTTTATTATTATATTTAAATATATTTTCAAGATTAGAAAAATTCTCATTTAAAAGTTGGTATATGATTAAACTTACCTAGTTGTACATAGTTTTGGTACACTCAGGTGCAAAAATTTTATTTTTTTATTTTTTAAAAAATATTTAATCTATAAACCAATTTTTAGCATTTTAGAGACTTGTAAATATTTTTTAATTTTTAAAAACAAGGGTATTTTAGTCATTTTGACTAAAATATAATATAACACTATTTTAAAAATTAAAAACTGTTCCAAAAATAGTAAAACTTAATACATATATTAAATATATTTAGATTAACAATTTTATAAAAATTTCAACAAATATAAAAATAAAGTTTTGCACCTAGATCCACTGAACTTAAGTACACTCAAGTGTATAGGATCCATGTCCTTAAAAGTTAATAGAGACAAATTTAAATTTTCATATAAATATAGAAGTAACAAGTCATTTAAGCGAAAATAATAATGTGTAGCCTAATAAACGTGGTTGGCTCAATGGCTAATAAGTCAAATCAAAAGCGCTTGCACCCTTAAGTAGGGTGCTCATAATAGAAGTGTAAATAGGTTGCCTTCACTCCGAATTTGATCCATTCAACCCAATTTATAATAAAGTTAGGTTGAAAAAATAGACTATGTGACCCAATTTAAACCAACCTGATTTAAACTAACCCGATTTCAATAATGGATTGGTTTAGGTTAGATATTTGTCACTAAATATAAGAGATTATAAAAAATTAGTCATATATGATCAATCATATTCACTATTAGTTTCAAAATGATATATAGAATTATATGATACAAAGGCATTAACTAAACATCATTTCTTTAAAATAAGTTTACTCATTAGCAATTATGTTACTATATAAGTTAAAAATCTGAAAGTATTACTATAAAAGGTTAGTTCATTTTTAATATAAATTTTATATTTTAAAATTAATTTAATTAAGCAAAAAAATTTTAAATATTATATTTATTAATTCGATTATTACTTGAACAAAACATATTTACATTTAATTTAAGATTAGATTGAAGTTTGAAAAATGGGATTGAATGTAAGCTCAGGTTAATATTTTAAAGATAGAATTAAAGTTGAGAAGACTTCAACTTGAGTAAACTCGACTCAATCTAAGCCTCTAACTTATGATAAATAACTCACGATAAATATTTTGCAAAAATCCCTCATAAAAGCTAATGCATGTACTCTTATGGCCGGCCTAGCAAGGGATGCAATTTGGTTTGACTTGAACACACTGTAATGGAAGCCTATTCATATGCACTCGAGTGCATTAAGGCTTAATGCACCTAAGTGCATATGACCTATTTTTTAAATTTTCTTTGAAAATTTTTATGAAATTGTTAATATAAATATATCTAATATATGTATCAAATTTTTACCATTTTTAGAGACTTTTATATTTTTTAAAATTTTTTAAAAATCAGCGGTATTTTTAGTAATTTTCTATAAAAAATGATAAAAATCGATATTCATGTTAAATAAACTTAGATTAACAGTTGTGCAAAAAAATTTCAAAAAAATAAAGTAGGTGTATGCACTAGGTGCGTACGACTAGGGCCGTATTTTTGAGGCTATGATTGCAAATTTATGACTTCATTTTTTATTAGTGTACTTACATCACATCTCATTTTTTAATCTTACTATCAAATTAAAAAACTTCTACAATTATCCAAGAGGAGACCACTCACTCCTATTTACCATTTGAGAGACTAGGCATTCTCGAATTATCAACAGGAAGACTAAATGCTTTTACACTGAGGATGAGTTTTGAACTCCTACCCCCACAAGCGCATGCCCAACTCCCTTACCACTCGTGCGACCTCGGAGTGTTGCTCAAGTGGCAACTTCGGTTTTGAATTTGCATTCAATCCAAACATAAATTGAATTTGAGATGGGTTTGGGTTGGTAGCAACTCAATTAAAAACCCATTCACACACGAATATATGTTAAGAAAAATATAAATTTACGTATATTTCTTTTTGATATCTAGTTCATTTAACAACTATCACATGAATTATATAGGTGAAATCTTTATCATATATTTGTTCTAAAGACTAAAACTTGAGTGTGCTGGTTAACCGTAATGAAAAAGTGAAAAAGTTACTGTGAAAGAAGTTTGGAAAATGTAGAAGAGTGATGTAATCAAATCTTTATCACATGCTTATCCCAAAGGCCAAATTATATTAAAAATGTGTTCCACGCAACCAGAACCATACTATATAAAACTAATGAATTGTCCTGAGAAAGATAACTAGATAACTGTTGTATAAAGCCACAAAACTAGGCATATTATTAGTATATTTTACTATGAGAATAAAATATACCTAATTATTAACTTGTTTACCAAAATAATTCTTATTTTTATATAGAAATTTTTGTAAATATGTCTATAAAGTTTGATTAATATTGCATTATGTTTTTAAAATTATCAAAATTACAAATATGCCCACAAAGTTTGTATAAATTTGCAAGTGTATCTCTTTTGTTATGACACAATTAGATTTTTCAATAAAATGAAGATAATGTTATTTAAGCCAAGTATTACATTTATAATTTTTGCAAATATTGTAAGCACATTTTGTAAAATAATCTAAGATAATACTATAAGTAAAAATATATAAAATAATAAAATAGTAAACATGTCTGCAATAGTTGAAAACATTGCAACAGTATTACTTGGTTGAAAGAACATTTTTGTTATTTATAAAAAAATTTAACAAGGTCCTCACGAAAAGAGATATGATTGTAAATTTATGTAAATTTTATAAATATATTTATAATTTTAGCAAATTTAGAAATACGAACACGATATTAGTCAAATTTTGTATGCATACTTGCAAAACTCCTTTTTATATAACACGAATTTAGCCGGAATCTAAACCCAGACCTTTAATTGTATACCTTGGGCCCGGGATTAGGGTTAGGGCTCAGCTCAGCACGAACTCCCAATCACCTGAGTGCACCCTAGGCCCACCGTAGGGTCCGATTTTTTTAATGTTTAGTCAGACGGCTTCCATGGTCGCACCGCACCGCACCGTGACTGATCAGACGGATTGACTAACAAATACACAGACAATGAAGGCCCGTCCATACACGTGCGCACATGAATTTTGAAAACGTGCATAAGGCTCCCTTAAAACCTTCTACAAACACGTGGCCGTCTCACTGAAAAAAATTCTTTAAAATTAATCCAAAAAATGAACGGTACTAATTTAAGAAAATGCACCAACAAAGAGCTGACAAGAGAAACTCCGAGTCTCCGACCCCACTACAGCTGTACAGAATATTAAAGATTGTCCCACAAATCGGACGGCTGAGATTGATGACGATGAAGAATGCATTTTGGTTGGAAGGGTGGGTGAGGATGGTCAACATTCCCTACCCCAGAACAATTAATTCTACTCTCTCAGTTTGAAATGCTGCCCGTCCTGCGAAAGACCGTACTTGCACGGAGCCAATCATCTTTCTTCGCCAGGTGAAATGGCTGGGCTTTTTGCAAATTACTCCTTCACTTTTATTTATTTTTAAATAAGTGTGTTTCGCATTTCATAGAACTTTTGAAAGAAAAATCTTAATAGTAAATTTTTCTGAAATGGAAACAGTGGTGTGATAAGATAAGGGCAACGTTGGGAAGTAATAAAAAAAGATTAAAATAGACAGGATAATTATAGATCAATAATTAAAAAGCAAGATAATTATATCAAAAATATAAATAAATGATTTTAAAAATTAGTTAAAGGTATCAGAAAATTTTAGATAGACAACTTTTTGTAATTGCCAAATACGCCTTACGTATTGTAATAGCTCCTAGTTACATGGAAGCATTTTTATATAATCTCTCCCAAGAATTGTATTTAACGTCATTTGTAGCTAATGATAGGGTTGATTTATAATTAAGCAAATCCCAAGAAGTATTTTCCAACAATCCCACCGGTGGTAATAACCAAAGAGTAAAATGGAGTCAGGTTTAGTCAAGATTCAACCATTTTCTTCCTAAGATCCGCGAGAACAGTCTTTTGTCTGGCTTTTTGGCTGCACTTAAATCCCTTTTCATGGATTTGCAAGTTGCAACGCCCACTTAACAGTAGCTCTTACTGTTCTTTTGTTTCCTTCCTTTGGATTTTCTTCCGTGAGCTGTTGGTTCGCTTGGCAATCAGATTTCAGGATTTTAGTCAACCCAGCACCACGAACATCGATTTTTCAAGGAATCTCAGACGAAATCGAGACCCCCAATTCCAGCTGGAGTGCAGGTCTCTTCTTCTCTCATTTCCACCTGCTAGGATGACTTGTCATTTTTTAACGAGGAATTCAAGTCAAACTCCACCTACCCCATCTTGAAAGAACCCATTTTTGGATCTGTAACATCGTGGATTTTGAGTTCTGGGAGTTATCGATTGCTCAGTATGGGAGAGGCAGCGGAGGAGAACGTGAGGCTCCAAGATGGCGGCGCGGAGGAGGAAGAGCAGCAGCATAAGAAGAAGCCGCCGCCGCCGCCGCCGCCGCCGAGGAGCGCATTCTTGGATTTGCTGTGGGCGCCTCTGAATTGGCTCACGATGCTCTCCAGAGAGATGCATTGGAGCTCATTCATGGGGATCATCGTCGTCTACGGCGTCAGCCAGGGGACTGGTGGGTCCCTCTCCCGCGTTGCCGGCGACTACTACTGGAAGGATGTTCAGAAGGTGCAGCCGTCTCAGTCACAGGTCTACCAGGGGATAACCAACATTCCTTGGATCGTGAAGCCTCTCTGGGGGCTTCTCACTGACGTTCTCCCTATTGCTGGTTACCGCCGCCGGCCCTACTTCATTTTGGCTGGTAAGGGATCTTTTTCCCACTGAAATTGATATCTTTTGCCTGTGTTTGTATTAATCTAGAGATTCGAGAGTGCTTTTCTTGGCTTGGACATTGGTTTGAGGTGGTGCAATGTTTGTTCTGGGGGTAGAAATGTAGGAGAAATGATGATTCCTTTGGATTTGTCTCGCAGATACTGATAATAATGAGGCCTACCTATGGATTTAGCTGACAGTCTATCTGGTTCCACAACCAATTGCAATTTTCTGTTCATGTAACCAAACGGCATAAAAACAAAAATGCTGATATATTCAGAGCGTGATAAGCTGAATTGGCTACATTATAAGAACTGAAGGGTGAAATGATAAATGGTGGGCATTGTTTGAGCATGAAAAGTAGGCAACCGCACAAGGTTGTATTTGGGAATTGCCCCCCTTTATTTTTCCACCCCTTCTACTTGATGTGATATTCAAATTTCACTTTTTTTTTCCTCTATTTTTAACTTTATTTCCAAATTTCGGGGGAAATCTTGAGTGCAGAAATTAAAAGTTGGAACACACTACCATTTTCTAGTCCTTTTATCTTGCGGGGCGTTTCATCTGCATTTCTAAGCCTGGCCTTCCTAGTTACACTTCTCTGTTGCGGTGATTTTGTCTGGTGTAAGTTGCAGTTTCTATAGGTCACTTATTCAGTTACCTGAGTTTATAAATTGTTGTCAGATAGGGCTTCAAAGAAAAAATAAAAAAGAGATCTGGGATGTCGGCTGGTTCTCATAACTTTCTTCAGGAACCTGATTACGATATGAAAACCGTAGATCTAGTGGGACTCAGCAGTGACAATAGTGATAGTATCAATCCAAGAAGGATGAGGCTTCTTACTAGCACGTACCACTTTCATGTCACCATAATGAAGTGATTAACCAATCGTCAAGATCTAAGTGAAATGAGTGAACTAATAAGACCCCACTAGTGAAAAGAACAACAGGACGAGAAGGAAGATGGGTCAATTCATGGGCCACGGCTGACCACAGTCAGGAAAATACAGCAGAAAGAGAGAACTTTGCTTGGAGGTGAATTCCAAATATCTTCCAAAATCAAGGAGATATTACAATGCAATGCTAGGAGATGTGGGCTGGTTCTCATAACTTTCTTCAAGAACATGGTTAAGATGCGAAAACCATAGATCTAGAGGGATTCTGCACTGACTATGGCGATAGTAGCAATCCAAGAAGGATGAGGCTTCTTACTAGCACATACCACTTTCAAGTCACCATAATGAAGTGATTAACCAAGCATCAGAGATGCTTCAATTTGCAGCTGAGCACAGTCAGGAAAATACAGCAGAAGAAGAGAACTTTTCTTGGAAGCGAATTCCAAATACCTTCCAAAAATCAAGGAGATATTACAATGCAATGCTTGAAGATGGAAATTGGATAAAAGTTCTCCAAGAATAGTTTTATGCTTGATAGCATTGCCAAATTCCTTGGAGCGCAAGTATGATTTTAAAATGGTAGTAATTTCTCACATCCACTCCACTGTCACAAACACCTTGTTTGGATGTTAACAGAACAAGAATGATCGAAAATATAATAACTTAGCTAGTTAACTATGACTAATTAAGGAATCTTAATGACAGCGTTGCTTCAGAGGATTTAATGATTTATGAATATGCTATTTATTAACATTGCAACCGATAAGCCTCACGCTTCTGTTGCAAAGTCTGGTAGACATGTGCTTTCCTCATATGCGGCATTATGAAGCACTGGGTACTGCATAGGGGAATGCATCAAATTAACTAATTACAACTTTTTGATAATCATGAATTTTGATATGTATCTGTCATGCAGCCAGAACTTTCTTTCTTTCTTTTTTATTTTTATTTTTATGTTAAGGATCTCATTGAGTACAGAACCTTGTCAGAATAATAATAATTTTTCTGCCACAAAAATTAAGTAACATAGCAAATTTGATGAAAATTTGACAATGATGCTCATCACAACCAAGTCACAAGTCATGACTTGTCTCTAGCTGCTCTCATCTCTGTTCCTATAATTTTGCTAGTGAAACACTCATAGCTGAGGACCAGGCTGCCTTTACCCAAGCACGAAAAGCATCCCAACATAAACAAGGACCAATAGTGTTTTTCTTACTCAATTGTTGATGTGACTTTTCACCGCCTTGACCCAATATTTCGATCAGAACCTGATAATTGACTTTCCTAGGATTTTCCTCTGAAATTCTATGATATTTTAAGCTCAAAATGTTCATTTGCTTCAACATAATTACCTGGTGTAGCTTCTGCTTTGTTTAAGATTCATTTCATTTTACCTAATTTCAGGTCTTCTGGGGGTGGCCTCTATGTTGGTTTTGTCCCTACACCATAACTTGAGCGTTCTGTTTGCATTATTGTCTTTTACGGCTGGAAGTGCGGCAGTAGCAATATCAGACGTGACTATCGACGCATGTGCTGCAGAAAATAGTAGAACTCAGCCTGCTATTGCTGCTGACATTCAGAGTTTGTGTGGTTTCAGCTCCTCCATTGGGTCACTTCTGGGTTTCGTAATCAGTGGCTGGCTTGTTCACTTAATGAGCCCTCAGGTTAGCTGGTACTAGGAGTGTATATTGTGTGTGTGTGTGTGTGTGTGTGTGTCAAAGTCAGAAAATAGCTGTGATAGAGTCTTGTCAATCACATTAAAATATTTTCTGTCATTAAAACCATGAGTTAAAGTTTCAGACATTTCCATCAACTTTCGAGTGTGGAAGAAGTTGGATCCTGTTTGGCCACCAGGTCACCACATTATTTCCTGTCCAAAAAATGTCTAGTTGGGTTGTTTATCAGGTGAATCACAGCGGAAGTAAGAAAGAGTGAATATAAAAACAACCATCTTTATGGTACGTTTTCACCTACCTCTGTGTGCAGTTGATTGACAGGCAATAGCATGTACACACTTATCTGATGAATGGCCTTTATTTTGTATGTCTATAACAACATGATAGTTGTGCCGTGAAGGCTTGAGGGGTGTACACACACACACACACACACACATACATATACATATATATAGAACCTTTCTTGTGCAGTGAAATTGCATCATAATTAATTGTGCATTTGACTTGAAATGGGCCCCACATGTACTTGAATGTATGGATACTTTATACAATCATTTATTCACATATAAATTTTATAACAAATGATTTATGTGTTGAAAAAACAACTTCAAAGTTGTTATTTACATTAAACTATTTTATTATGTTGAATTTGTACCATTTTCAGATAGAGTCCATACACATATTCAATTGGGATGAAAATTGGTATGATAATAGAATACATAATTCTAGATACAATGTGTGAAGTAAATTATAATTTTATGATCATATAGGTCCCATTTGAAGATAACTGCACTGTAATTGTCATGCAATGAAGCTGCACTTGAATATTTCTATAATACACACACACACACATTCATCTACCCATGACTCTCTCAGATATTTCTTAAAGTTCATTTCATTTGAATAACAATCTTAATGTAATCTTTATTTGTTTTTAGGGTGTTTTTGGCTTGCTTTGTATTCCTGCAGTACTGTTGTTTTTGGTTGGAATTCTGCTAAACGAATCTCATGTCCCTAACTTTGCCTACCAGGAGGTAAGATTTACTGTTATCCTCTTGATCTCCTGTTATGCTCGTGCCCTCTTTTGTTCACCAATCACTCAAAACCTGTGAACAGGTGTTTCAGAATTTACGGGAGGCCAGTCAGGCTATGTGGACCACTCTTAAATGCCCTGACGTGTGGAGGCCATGCTTGTATATGTATATATCATTTGCTTTATCGTTCAATATCCATGAAGGACTGTTCTACTGGTACACAGATCCAAAAGCAGGGCCGGCTTTCTCTCAGGTATGTTTCCTAATTTGAGTCATGCGCTGTGGGAGATGCAATGGCTAGGTTATGGAGATTGGCTGTTAAGCTGTAAGAGGAGAACTACCGCATTTGCTATGGAATCAGATATTAGCCATTTATTATCTGGAATCAGAGAGAAAGAGTAGCGCGCAACCGAATCAGAAAAATTCATGCTGCAAAAACTAGATTAAAGAAATGGAACGAAAGACGTCTGGAGAGTTTAGCCCTTGGATTTCATTGGTTCTGCTTCTGCGTTTGGGTGAAGGGATGGTTTTCTAAATCTTTCCTTTTTCCTTGATAATGCACTTATCTACCACCACAGCCAACTTACCTTTTACACGATTAAATATATCCTTTTCATTGTTAATTTTGTTTATTTTTATATAAAACATGTATATGTAGTTTTATTCACCAACTTCATCTTTACTACTGCTAATATTATTTTCTCCTGTTTTGTGGCGCCCTGAACCGAGGTGTCCACGTAGTCCTTACCCCGGGATCTTATCGATTGGTAAGTGTGAATCAGGATTGTTGCCCTGATCACGCAGCGGGTACTTAATTGGATCTCGTCCAATTTTTTCATCTCTTTTTCTTTCGTTACATAAACATATATCATCATCATTCATAATGGACTCATCCATAACATCATAAATCATCAACTTCTCATATTATTCAT
>JAXCLR010000092.1:11281662-11295193 GCA_035584095.1 Annona squamosa | reverse complement strand
ATATTTTATTAATATATTACCTAGGGTTTACAACCCTAGGGTTTCATACATGTGTCTAAGATCGGGGTTTCACATGTTTCCTCTTTCCTCACCCCTTTCCCTTCTAACCGAACACCCCTAGGGATGACAATTTGTAGCTTCATTAATATATGTCTTCTGTATGCAGGAGAAAGTTGGATTTATATTCTCCATTGGATCTGTAGGGTCTCTTCTTGGTGTGCTTCTCTACCAAAATCTCTTGAAGGACTACTTTTTCCGTGACTTGCTTTTCTGGACACAACTGTTTTATGGGCTCTCGGGGATGCTAGACTTGGTCCTTATCCTGCGCCTGAACTTGAAGTTGGGAATGCCTGACTACTTGTTTGTAGTTTTTGACAAGAGCATCACACATATGATTAGCCGTATCAAGTGGATGCCTCTCCTGGTACTCAGTGCCAAGCTCTGCCCATCAGGGATCGAAGGCACTTTCTTTGCATTGCTTATGTCCATTGACAACTCTGGCCTACTCACATCATCATGGTTTGGGGCCCTCCTCCTCCACATCTTAAACGTCACACGCACTGAATTCCATAACCTTTGGCTGGCTATCTTGATACGAAACATAATAAGATTGGTTCCACTTGCTCTGCTGTTTTTGGTGCCAAAAAGTGACCCCAAAGCAGCTGGCATTCTAGTTGACATGGAGGCGGCCGAAGAAGAACAAAGTCATGAAACTGATAATATTGAACTGGTTGCCCTTGTTGACCACAATCACAACATTAGATAGAAGTTAACCAAAATCACAGCTCATTTTCAAAGAACCACATCCTCACAGAAATCATCAATTTTGGCTGGTGCTGGCAGCCCTATTTAAACACCAGCCAAGAGCACTGGTTTTTGGTGAGAAATGCTTTAGATCTCAATTTAGGACATGTAGTGCATGTGCATTAGAAACTCCTTGCACCATCTGCTACTGAAGAATTCATTGATTTTTACTGTAATTTAACAAAGAATGCCATGCAGAAAGATTCTTTTATGATAGTCTTATGCAAATTTTACTGCATCTAGATGTACACACGGTCTTAAACAGGATGGTTGAGATGTTGCAGATGAATTCTTTTTCTTTGAAAAAAAAAGAAAAAAGAAAAAAGAAAAGGAAGAAAGGCAAAAAAAGAGGCACTACCGGACACAAAAGTGGATGGAAGATCTGTATTGAAATTTTTATGTTTCTGATTCTGGGAATGTAACCTACTTCTCTTGATATTATTCTGTTGCATTTTGCTTCATAGAACTTAAGATGGAAGTATAACGAAATGATTGGAAACCTAACATTCATTGCAAGGAAAATGAAACAGATTCAAACTCACGTATTTCACCTTGTTGCATCCTAAATTATTGAAAAAGAATTCTACCAGACATTAAACACGAAAATGGCGTGTAGAATTTCTTAGGATTGCAATTTGGTGCATAAATAAATGAAACTTGACAGTGAACAATCACACTAGCAAGCTAATATACATGTAAGAGCCATTATGCGGCCGGTCGCGTTACCATTTTTAAATTTTTTTTTATTAACATGTAAAGTTATTTGTATTTAACTAATAAACTGAATTTTACCATTTCTAGATGTTTTTAAGTATTTTTTATTTTTAAACACAATGATATTTTTTGTAATTTTCTAAGTCAGAAAATGCGAAAATGTTATAGTGTTTAACAATAAAAAATACTTGAAAGCATCCAAAGAGGATAAAAATTGATTTATGAATTAATACATCTACCTTTACTTGTTGATAAAAAAAAAAATCAAAAAGTCCTCAGACGTCCGGCCGCTCCCAATCACCCTTTTACATGTAAAATCGTTCTATATGTTATTAAAAACAAACTAAGTATAATCTTTTTAGAATATTGAAGGAGATAGTTTGTGTTTTTTGGGGAGGGGGAATATCTTAGCAAATTTACATAATTCCACGGGCAATCAAGATAAGAATTTTTTTTAACTTCTTATTAAGGATTTTTCGGTCTATACGTACAAGATTTGGTCCAAATTACTGACATGTCGAGACTTTTGCAAAATTTGCATCTATACTTACACAATTTGCCAGAAATTGTAAACATAACACAAAACTCTAAAATAATGAAAATACCTTTGTAAATAAATATGATTGTAAATTGCAAGAAAATATCTTTAAATAAAAAGTACTTTATTTTTAAAAAATATTACTCGCATTAAATAATCAGAATATTTTTCAAAATTAATTGCTTTCTATATTAAAGTTATTTTTTGCGTTTTATAATTTATTTATTTGGGGAAGTATTTCCGTTATTTTTTTAATAAGGGTTTAGGATTTGTAAAGATGCGTATAATTTCAGCAGAACTTGTGATTATAGAGACAAATTTTACAAAAATTATGTTACGTGGATCAATACTGTGGTTACATAAGCAGATTTCCATTTGAGGCGCCAGCTGCTTTCTTAGAATTCGGAACATGCCCGGAACCGTGCTCCTAAAACGCTTGATTGACTCCCACCAAATGAACGGTCTTGATCAATCAATGATTATTAGGAGGCGGAGATCCACATGACTCCTAACCGTGCGGTCAAACTTGGAGAATCCGTAGAGAGGAGAAACGACAAAACAGGCTGTAAGAGCTGGAGAGAAGATTCTTATCCATAAAAGACGGCCGACATCTGACAGCAGACACGTTTTCATGGCCAAACATCTTCCTCTTGATCGACACGTGTCATCTGTCCAAACCTGTCCTTTTCTTTCATCTCCACCAACCATCTCAAATAATAAGTTATTCACAGTACACACGCGCTTACACCTTAATTCCGTGATGGATTAAAGGTTTTGGTGACGCCGGGGAAAGTGAAAGTTGTAGAAATGTGGTATTTGATGGGAGTAAAAAATAAAATATTTTAAAAATTGTGTGATTGATATTAAATGATAAGGATAAAAGTTGAAATAAATAAGTTTATTGGAAAGTACTTAATAAGAAAAATGATTGGAATAGAAATAAAAGTAAAAAAATATGATAATTAGTTGATTAATGAAGTGGCTTAAAATCTGTGTACCCATCATTTTCCACCCACGTTTTCCACTATCCATTAACAAACATTCTCTTAGACAGAATTGGAAACGATTCTCACGTGCTTTCCTCAATCCTCTAGAATTTTCACTTCCCCCGTCAAATTTTTTATATTCTAAGCATGCTAGCTTAAAGTTTAACAAGTACAGTCTTACCACCTATGAGTAGAGTAGGTGGTCAAAGAAAATACCTCTAATAGTAGAGATCTTGGTATCGAATTTAAGTTTTATGGTTTTAAAATTTGTTCTCTCTATTAATATTTAAGAGCTTAGAGTCTCCTTGTTGTTATTTGGGAGCTTATAATTTTTTTTAGAAAATTATAAAAATTGTCTCAAAATTTTAGTGTAATATAAGTTTAGATATGATGTAAATATACTCAAATAAAAAAAGTATAGTATTCGCCCTTTCAGTAATATACCTTTAGTTTTCAATTAGAAAGACAACAATGACTTTTTTAAATTTTATTCAAACCTTTGATTGACTGTCATCTTTGGTTGAACTTTTTTTGGAACATGTTTTTGTGAATTTAATTCTTTCTAGAAAATATTTTAAATTTTAAACAAAAATATTTATTAAAATATCCAGAGGCTCTTTATTCATTTGAAGTCAAAAATTAGTAGTGTTATTTTTTTATGTTACTAAAAAGACTATACACTAAAATTTTAAGTTATCTATTGTAAATATGAAACTTAAATATCAGAAGACATAAATTTTGCAAAAGGAGATAACATAGATCCTATTTTGGAAGAATATTTTAGAAATATTTCTAATTGCTAACTTTCTTACAATACAATTAAACAGCAATCTTACATAAGAGATAATATCTCTACTCAAAATTGAACCTGGGACTTCTAACACTATGGCTAGACATAAACACCAACTGCACTATGCACTAGAACTTAATACTATAATTATCTTTGATCGAATAATAAGAATGTCAACGCTAGCCCCAATAACCATATTGTCGACCAAATCAATTTCACGAAATGATTTCCCTTCAATATTTGTCTATAGTTAGTTTGTCCCAACAACTTTTCCCCTTAGCTTTGAAGAATATTTGTATGTTAAAATTGAATTCTTTTGTAGTTTTCAACATGCATGCATTTGAAATTGCTGTTCATTAGCATCATCACTGCTTATTAGTTTAATGTTCAATAAAAGTAGGTCATATATTTACAAATTATATTAATCATTCTAACTATTTATTTTTTAAATTTTATCTATTTTATATAAAATTCAATCTAATTGAGATGCAAAGATGTTTCATGCTAAATAAAAACATTTTTCGTAAATTTATTGAGCCTTAAATTTGTTTTTTAAGGACAAAGGTCCGCCCTCAGTACGTTTGGACTTTAGTCTTGGTCTAGCGAGTTTGCCTTCCATTTCATTTAAGGAGCATCACATTTTGTTTATACCCATTCAGCAAGATTAGAAATATTGAGATACTTGAGTTGTAATTATAAGACATCAAAAAATTTTATTTTTAGGTGCGAGGTGCGCATGTGCATTCTTAATTAATTTTGGGGAGCAAATAAATGAACCTTTTAACCTAATGTAGTTGGATGGTACATGATGAATTAAAAACCTCAAGTTTGAAATAATAACGTTTTAAGGTAGGGCGAAATAGATCGGGTCAGGTCAGGCAAAAGAAAACTAATGCCGCGTCCTTTTAAATTCATCACGTAGCCATTAGCATCTGTGTTAAAATGGGTTACATTGGTCGGATTCGGGTGATTTTACAGCCTATCTGGGCCTCTTCAGACAAGTAGCTTTAGTGTACACACACGATATGCATCCAATCGGGCCCATCCATCCTGCAGAGATCTATCATAAATGGTCTAATTGCATTTCCCGGTACCAAACTTGGCAGATGGATCGATTCCAAAAAACTTGTGTTGTGGTGGTTGTGGCTTCCAAAGGACTTGTTTCTTTTTAATTTTACTGGGTTAAAATTCACCCGCATTTTCAATAAGGTTGTTCTGAATTTACTGTTTCTTAACCCATCAGGCCAATCATGCTTGAATTTAGGGTCAGTTTGGGGATTTTTGCATTTTAATTTCTCTAACTATGCATATTTACTTTTTAATCAACCAGTTTCACGTATTTTCTCTTTAAAACTGGTAAGTTTGCACATTTACATTTTAGTCCCTGCTTTCAAAACACCTAACTAACGGCTATTGTCTGTCAGTGAAAAGTCTAAGATGCCCTTATGACTTAATTGAGTTAGTTGACTCATCCACTCATATACGTAGCTAATGGCAAGGTTAGTTGACTCATATAGTCATTTAACGGCAAGGTTTCGGACATGCATTAACGACAGAAATTAAAATGCAAAGAAGGCAAACTAATAGTGTTTAAAAAGGAAATACATGAAACTCGTGTATTAAAAAGAAAATACGTATAGTTAGATGGACCAAAATGCAAATAAACCTCACTTTAGCTCTACTTTTGAAGAAAGCTTATGTTATGTTGTTTCGGCCTTGATGTCATGACATTTTGAATTTGTTGTTTAGCTAATATCTTTTTTTTAAAAATTTATTGGTATACTCACTTTACATCTCATTTTTAATCTTATAATCAAGTTCAATAATTTATACAATTATCTAAAGGGAGACTATATGCTCTCAAATACCACTAGGGAGACTAGACAATTACAAATTATCATAAGAGAGATCAAATTCTCCCATTATATGGATGTATTTCCAACTCATGTCCCTCCAAGCCTATGCCAACACCCTTACCACATGTGTAATCCCCAAGTAGCTTGTTTAGCTATATATTATGAGGTCGTTTGGATGGCTCAATACGTGGGGTGGGATAGAAAACGTCTCATCATTTGCAAAATATTTTAAAATGACTTAAATACCCTAGTATTTAAAAATTCAAAATAAATAAATAAATATATATATCCAAAAATGGTAAAACTTGGTTTATAGATTAAATATTATTACATTAACATGTTTATAAAAATATTTTTCAAAAAAAAAAGTATTTTTTGACAGGCCAAAAATCACCAGATTTCTGACCAGTCGTAAAGGATCGGTGGGCTAACTTAGGTGTATTTAACATATATATTAAGTTTTACTATTTTTAGAAATGTTGTATATTTTTTTAGTTTTTTAAAATAGAGGTATTTTAATCATTTAAAAATAACTAAAATTCCCTATTTAAAAAAATAAAATATATATACATCTTCAAAAATGATAAATTTTGGTTTATAAATTAAATATGCCTAGATTAACAATTTCACAAGAAATTAAAATATTTTAAAAAATGAAGTTCTACACCATAATACATTAAAACTTTATTCCAAAAGCACACACCACGGAAAGTCTTAAATATCATTTTTCTAGCTTAATTTCTACTCTGTGACTTCCTAGGAGCGTGGTTATATATATCTTGATATATTTTAAACTAAAATACAACATTTATTTATTTTTATAATTAATTATATATTTTAGTTTTTCTTCATAATATATTTTCCTATGTGTTTTTAATCTATGTACTAAGTGTTATCATTTTAAAATACTTTTACCTATTTATTTTTAATTTTTAAAAATGAAGTCTTTTAAGGGTTGAGAAGCGGCTTAAATGCCCCTTGAAGTGATATTTTTAAAAATAAAAAAATATAATTATAAAATCATTATAAAAATAACAAAAATTAGTATACACATTAAATACACTTAGGAAAATATATTTATGAAGAAAAATAAAATAAAATCAATGAATATTGTATTTTAGTCTAAAATACATCATAGTATATATAATTAGGCTCCAACTTCTTAAGGCCATGTTTAGCCCCAACTGTGCACAAAATTGTTTTTTTTTTGCCTTTCAGCATGTGTAGGGTGTAGATGTGTTTGGATCCATCATACCAAGTTTGTTTGGCAAGATATTACGATACTAACACATAATAAGTGAAATCTATGGCTTTTTTTGAAAAGTCTACATTATAAAGAGTTTTACGTCAAGGTGTATTTAAGAAGTGATAAAATTTTTTGACAAAATGATTTTTCTGTGTAGAAGCTATTAAATTGACCAAAAATGATATGATATGACAGTAGTAACATTAAGGTATAAAGAGAATAAAATTAAAATAGATAAATTAGTTGTATAAATAGTTGTGTAGAAATAATTAAAACTATAATAGTTATATAGAAAGATGTGAAAAAATAATTCTAAAATATAGTAGTTATAAAGAGTAAAAAAATTTTAAGTTTTAGTTTAAAACAAACATATCCTAAGTTTATATAACTAAAGATAGTCTCAACTTTTTACAAAAGCCAAATTTGGTTTAACTTATCTTTTTAGAAAAATAAATGAAACCAAACCCAACCTCTATAGAAGCTAAGACTTTGTGTTGCATGACCTATAATGACTAAATTTTTATGAGTGATTTGCGAATACACTCATATAGTTTGGCTATAATTATAAATATTGTCATATAATTTTAGAAATTTCAAATTATCCCCAAATAGTTTTGCCATAAGTGCAAATATACTCACGTCACTATGACATCGTTACTGCATCGTTGTAGCATTTGTATATTTGTAAAGGTTTACAAACTATGTGGATATATTTACAATTTCAAAATTTAAATGAGTATATTTAGTATTGCAAATATACCAATGTCGTGACAGTGCAGTAACAATGTCGTAACGATCACTGTCACGAGATGTAAATATTTGTAATTATGGTTAAATAATATGGAAGTAATTTGCAATTTTTTAAACTACGTAGGTATATTTATAATTATGGTCAAATTATGTAAGTATATTAGCAAATTATCTAATTTTTACACATATTTTTTAAAAACCCACTTGAATAGAGAAAAGGTTACATTTAGAATCTAACACAAAAAATTGCCAATGAAATTATTGTTAGGTAAAGTATTTTGTAATTACTTCTCCTGTAACGCTCCCCAAAATAGCAGAACTTTTGGTCCATCATCACCTGGTCCATCACCCTACCAATTTAGGCCTAAGAAATTAACATATTTTTTCTCCTGTAAGGTCCTCTTTAATTCAGCTTAATTTTTTTCAACTATGACTTATATGTTAATTTGAAGTCATATTTTAAAATAAGTTACATTTGATGGGGCTTACGCTCCTGTGCTTATTTTAAAGAAATTTGTTAATAGGTTGGATAAGCCGAAAGCATCCCTTCGGGTGTTTTTTAGATTATCAAGATTTTTTTCTCTAAAATAATCTTATTAAAAAATAATGGAATTCCTCCACTATTGAGAATAACATTGTTGAAAAAAAGTTTAAAATAATGTATAATTTATTTAACATTATCAGTTTATATTTTAAAAAATTATTAAATCGAACCATTAATATTATTCAATTTATAATTAAGCATAATTATAAGCATACGAATATCCATCTTGCAAAACGAGGCTAAAATCCAATCGTTCTGTGTGGATGTGGTCGCACGAATGGCAACCTTCAATCAGTCCCTTTCAGATGATCACATCCTAATGATACATTGGTTTTTGAAACCTTATATCAGCCTTTGTATCTTCTAAGATTTCATTATTTTTCGAGCCCATTTTCATCGGCATCTTCCATTACCAATAATTCCCTAATTTAATACGTTTTAAGTCAATCAATTAGATTTGATTCTGTTAAACGATCCAAATCGTTGATTTGACAGCCACGCGTTAGAGTTTCGAAGTACAAAACGCTTTGACTTATAAAAGCTTTTCATCCAATCCAATACCAGAAACAAATTTCCGGCGTCCCAATCAAGACAGGAAGCTTATCCTGATTTTAAAAATCAAAAGGTTATTTATATGTAGCTCCTCATCTTTTTGTAATTCTGCAAAATTGCAATTAATACCTGTTAATTTTGCAACAATGCTCTACTAAGAACTATGGATGACATTTCATTGGTCTAATCATATAACGATGAGCCGCAAAATCTATTCAAAGTTTACCGTAAAAGAAGATATTTTTGTAAAGAAAGTGTATAATCTAAACAACCTCAAAAACGCAATAGTTATAGAATAAAATTGCAAAATGCTAAGGGCTTATTTCAAAATTTTTAATTTTGCCGGTGAGTCGGAGAAATGGGATGAGAATATAATGATATGCACTATAAATGAGTAAAGTCGCATTTAAAATGTGAAAAATTATGTTTAAAATTGAAAAGTTGTATTTAGAATTGGAATACACATTATAGATGCATTTGGAAAGTGATGAAACTTTTAAATGAAAATTTTTAGTATAAAAGTTTTCAAATAAAAGAAAATGACATGATATGATAGAGATAATTATAAGAAGTGAATAGAATAAAATCAAAATAAATCAATTTTATGGGTAATTGTGCAAAAGTGATTAAAAAGTAAAATAGTTATATGGAAATATGTAAAAAAATAATTAAAAAATATGTTAGTTATGAAAATTGAAAAGTTTTAGGGTTAAACAAACCCATCAATAGAGACGCTTAGATGAAATGTCATATTTTATAAAATTTTTAAGTATGTCTTTTTTTTTTTTGATGTTTTTTATATATACTCATTTCAAACGTGTATTACAACCAAACCCCTTGAGACATTCTTACAATAAACCTGCAACAAGAACCAATGGTGAACACTCCCAGTGCTGTTGCAAAGGAGACGCTGCCACCACTAACTGCATTTGCTCCATGCTGGTATGTCTTTAATTCTTGATATAAATACAACGTTTGAAAATTTTCTCTTATACCCATAATATTTTACATTAAATTCTTATTATACATGTGCAATTAAAAGAACCGTTAAGTATCTTAGTAAAAAGATAATTTTTTTCCTTTATAATTTCTTAATCAAAATAATTTAACCTATATATGACTCTACTAATGTTAATTTTAATTTGAAATATCAAATAATTTAAATATCATATTAGGACTAAATCGTTTCATTCGAAAAAAATTTAAAAGAGAGTTGTCTTTTCACTAAGATAGTTAACTGTTATTTTAATTACCTAGATGTGATAGAAATTTAGGATGAAACGTTATAAGTATAACAAGAATTTTTGAAAAATTGTAGGTATATTAGTAATTACGAGCAAATGTTATGGGTATGAAAGTAACATTTTTTTTAATACAATTTTCATTTTTCATGCTACTTTTTATACTTTTTAAATATATTTTCATTTCGAATACAGATAATTATGTTATCATCTCATTCAAACCACTTATGCATAGCATAAAGACAGAAATGGAGGTTAAGGTTAGTTAGGTATGCCTAAAATGTTTTAATTTAAAATTTTTCAGTATTTACAATTATCGTATTTTTTAATTATTTATTTACTTCTTCTTATACAATTGTCCTACTTTCTAATTATTTACACATAACTACCTATAAAGCTACAGAATTTATTTTCAATTGAGAAATCTCCCCTCATACCCAAAATACTTGAACATTATTCCTCTTATACTCATAATATTTCAATAATTCATCCATACTAAGACATCTGAGCCCTAATTCCTCATGTGCTCCAACCGTCAGCTGCTGTTAGTTAAGGCATTAGGATCTGGCGCATGCAGGCATTATTTTTTTGGATTCTGACATTGCTGTTGTCATCGTCCTCTCTTTGAAGATGAGTTACGGTGACAACGACCACATACACAACGTATAAAGAAGTGAAAGTGATGGCTCAACAATCCCAATCTTCCACACGATCAAAATCACAAGCAAGGAAGCCTATCCGGTGATCAAGAGGCAGCGTCCTGGAGGAAATTAGGCTTCACGATGGAAATCCAATATGGGTAGATCAAAATGTAAATGATGCCGACAACAACAATGCTGGAGACTAAGAACGCCCCACCCAGACCGCTTTTGAGGCCGACATTGCAGGCAAACCCAGGACCCCATAAAGGACACGATGGCCGCAAAAGCATTCAGCGCACCGTTGATCCAGCAAAAGCATCGCCACGCCAGTGATGGTGGGTGAGAGATTGAGGGAGGGCAACATGGATTAAAGCAGGGGGTGCAAGGACTGGCAGAAATTTCAAGATTCCAGCGGCTACAGATTAGACGGAGCAAAAATTACAGATAGTTGCACAGATTCAAGCAGTTTGACTGATTTTCTCAAGGTATATGCCGATTTTTACTCAGGCACAATCAATATAAAATGAGCTATTGCTCACTGCTAATGGTGATGTTGTCGTTGTGGGAGAGGAGAAAAAATTAGAGCAGCCAGCTTTGATGCTAAATTGTTGCATATTACTGCACTTGATGCTAGGATTTTTTTGTTGTTACAAATTTATTTGGGGTGTGTTTGTTAAAAGATAAAGCTTTTCATCTAAAATTTTTCACTTTTTACAATTATTATGTTTTTTTTTTAAATTATTTGTTCACATCTTCATATACAAACTACTATACTTTTCAATCATTTTTACACAAATACTTATACACCTAACTTATCTTTTTTACCCTTATTTTCTTTATTCCTCATTATTATCCTTATTATAATACATTATTTTCTCTCATTGTAAAAATTTTTAGACAAAAAAGCTTTTCAACAAAAATTTTATCGCTTCTCAAACACACAAGTAGTTAGAAAGCAAGGGTTGATTCATTAGTAGAAATCGATTTAGCTACAATGGTTGATTCTTGATGGATTAGAGCAGCTGCTAAATTTTGCAAATATCATCAGCCTTGCATGTTATTGCTTGTATATTGGTTGGCCATTTTTGTGGGTTTTATCTAAAATCAATGAAGGTTACTAGCTTTCATGGAGGCAATTGCATCAATTGCTGAAAAAGTGAGTGAGGGAAAATGGAAGAAGAAAAGGATTGCCGCAATTTTAATGTGGGTAGAGAAGACCAGATTAATGGTTGATTTTTTTGGCCAATTTAGTTTAGAGAAGATGTTGTCGGTTTAAGAAATGAACGATGGTCTGCATGCAAGCTGCATAATAGTTAGTTGGCTTAGTAGTTGTTGTTGGGTTGCTTACAAACCAAGTGTCTGCCAGAGGATGATATTGAATTTGGGCTAGAGGTGATGGTTGTGCATCAATGGCTTGGATTTAGGCTACTTACCATGGATATTGATTTTGAAGATGGCTGTTTAGTCTATGGAGCTTGTCATGAGTGTGCATTGATAGCTTTTACTCCTAGCTTCATTTATTTTCATGGCTAACTTGATCATTGGAGGTTGTCGGAATCACAAAAGTAATCACCCAATTTCACAAGTGGGGCATGGCGCCACTTCTTGCTTATGTTAGGGCTAGAATGAGAATGACAAGTAGGGCGAAATTGTCGTTTCAACCTGCATTTGACCGCTCTTTAGATCGTTTGTGCATAAAAGGAATTAAGGGTCAAATATCACTGGTATGTGAAGAATTATTTAAATGTTGTTGATATAAAGGAAATAATGACCAAATACTGTGGGTACCTTTAGAAATTTTTTGAAATTTAATATTTTTTTAATTTTTTGTCATTATTTATATTATATTACATCATTTTTTTTATTTCAAGAGCTTTTATACAAAAATTTATCATTCAAAATTTTTATTGATTCCAGACCAACCCTAATTTTTTTTTAAAAAAAGCTAATTAATGGTTGAGATGGATGGAAGGCCATCAATATTCGGATGCAAAGTTCGTCTCCACGGCCCAAATTGCAGAAAGCTTTCCGAGAAGTTTCCTGAAGTCCGCCCACTTTGTAGTGCTGTCCATGTGTCCAGAATCATTTTTGTCCGTATGCCTGAATGACAAAACTATCCTTCGCTTGGACCGATGCTATGAAACTTTTGAGGCGGTAAAATCGTGCACGACTCTCCAAAGAAAGATTGGCGCTACATTATTCATGCCAATAGGCCTAATATGAGTACATTTTTTTTTTTTGATGAAAATAATACAAAAGCTTAGAATTCCATGCCTGCACGAGCTGGATTTTTCAATCTTGTAATTTTTTGCTCATGAAAATACTTAATTTTAAACATATTTATAAAATTTTAAAATGTAAAATCTACTATGGAATACAATCTAAATTAAGTACATAAATTATAAAGAATAAAAAAGGTCGGCTTGGGCTAGCATAGAAACTTCATACCGGCGCAAGCATAAAATCTGAAACTTTAAATATATTAAGAATTTTTATTGAAAATAAATTAATAGAGAATTAGAATGAATTATGTAATTCGAATTTATGGTTGTGTTTGGTAATTGACAGAAAATGTCCAGTTAAAACTTTTCAATTTAAAACTTTTCACCCTCCACAACTATTATATTTTTTTCATATTTTACTATCCAACTACCCTACTTTTTAATCATTTCTACACAACTAACTTATATATTTTAACTTTATCCTCTATACTACTCATCGTTACCTCTATCATATTACATCATTTAACAACTTTTACACTTTAAAATTTTTCATCAAAAGTTTTATTTTTTTTTATTGGAATGTACATACATCTTAACACATATTACATTGAAGGCTTTTCGAGACATTCTTATAAATTTGGAGACAC
>JAXCLR010000092.1:11256970-11281562 GCA_035584095.1 Annona squamosa | reverse complement strand
CATCATTTAACAACTTTTACACTTTAAAATTTTTCATCAAAAGTTTTATTTTTTTTGATTGGAATGTACATACATCTCAATACATATTACATTGAAGGCTTTTCGAGACATTCTTATAAATTTGGAGACACTGCTCCACCAAATAATCAGGAAGACACAGCTCCCACAACCATCAAAAGTTTTATTGGTTGCCAAACATACCCTATATTTTGGCATTGAAAAAGATATTTTATCGTTTCCTAAAATTATATTCACTTTAGGATATAGAAATTTTCATAATAATAATAATTTCACTGTACTTTTTTTCTTCCTTTTTAAATTGGAATTTTCATGTTATTTTACTCAATTTTTATACTTTTCCTACAGAAGTTTTTTTCTATTTTTATGTCTAACTTAAGTAATTTATATTCAAATTATTTACCTTTGAATACAACAGCAAATCAGTAGCCCTCTTAATCTTAGCTCACAAAGATTTTAATTTCCTATTTAAAAAATTCTTCCTGGGTCGTTTTCTATTAATAAAACTCAACACGCGAGCAGAAACTTTCAACGGTCGAGATCTCTCTGCTAGTGTTTGACCCTCCACTAGATCCGAGCGACAATTTCCAATGAGGGCATTTTAGTAACTTCATTTTAACTTAAATCCACATATCCTCAGGAATTACGTCTGGCGTACGACCTCAGGTACAGCCATGCCACGACAAAAATACCAACCCAGCTTTTGCTGTTGTCCCCTAGACGGTCCACCTATTAATTCGATTTGCCTATTTATAACCATAAATTCCATACCATGATCAATATTTTTACAGTTTAATTAAATTTCTCAAACTATATGGTTAGCCAGAATTTTCTTCAATGAGCGCCAGGGAAATTTCAAAGTAATACAAAAATAATTCATGAATTTACATCGATTTTCAATTAAAACGTCAGATATACAAGCATAGAATGATTTTAATGCGTGGGATTGAAATAACTGGGTATTTTATTTTCACTGCGGCCGTAGTCGACAAGCTTGGGAGTAAACTGCTACGTTAGTCCGTCGGACTATTTTAAAAGAGAAATCCATTTTGATTTTTTCTTCGCTGGAGCTGCTGCTGTTCTATAAAATCGCCATTGAGGAGGGGAAGAGGGTTTTGCAGAAAAAAAGGGGGGTTCGTTCTAGGGTTAGGGTTTGCATCTTGAAAGTGTTCAGATTTTCCGCGTTTTGGGATTTAGATGGTTCAGCTGGTGAATTCCGGAAAAGTCCTCCCGGAGCCTCGGAAGCTGCCGGTGAAGTTGGAGATCGAGGATCCGTTGGAGGAAGAGCACGGCTCGCTGAATAAGCGGTCCAAGGTTGAATCGTTTCGTCAGGTGCGATTTTCTGTTGTTCCGTGTCTCTGTTTTCGGCTATGTGTTGGTAATTTTCGGCCCCCGCATCGATTCCTGTTTGCTGTGGAATTCCTGCTGCTCTGTGTATCAGCTGTTGCTCATGAGCTGGACGATTCACCCCGGTTTCGCTCGATGTGGAGTTGTTGAATCTGCAAATTGCATGCTTGACAGGCAAGTTGGATGGCGGAATTTATTGGCCTGCGTGGTGTGGATGGGGCTGAAAATCTGTACGGAAAAGACGATTCGATTCGTTATTTTTCTCTCTGGATTTGTGACAATCCATTGCCTTTGTTTCTCTGTAGTCGTTTATTAGACTTTTAGTATCAATAGATTGGTATGATTCCGGTACATGGCAAGATTGCTGTCAGATCATGAGTTGGCTTGCTCAGGGTCCTGTAGCTGTTGGGAACGTGACTTTTGTGATTGGTAATGAGGAACAGAGGTGCAAATTTCTTTTGCTCCTTTTCCTATCTTTTTAAATTGATCTGTCATATGACATGTCACTTGCTTAACCATTGTGTTTTTATTTTATTGTTACCTATGCCTTGAGGTATCACCCCTGATTTATCAATTTTATGTTTATGCGCCAATTATCAAACCTGCACATTGTTCCTTTCTCTTATTCCACCTTCCATATTTCATTCCCCCAATCTTCTCTTTATGCTCTTTTTCCAATCCCCCGAAATTGGTGTGAAATGCAGAGAGGGAACTGGTCCATAGTTCATACTTGTCTACGTTATAATGACTTGCAATATTCACAAATCTTGCAGGTCTTCTTGGGAGATCTGTCTTTCTAATGGGTCTACTTCTGCCAAGAATGTGGGACTAACTTTATATCTCTAGATTTTTCTACCAGTGAGCTTTGTAATTGGTTTCTTCAGGTTAAAATCTTAAGTAGTGTTCACCGTTAGTCATTTCTGTAACTCTTGTGTTTCGGAAACTGACAACTGCCTCTCTGTCATTAACATATTTTATGTTCCATTCAAGTAAATTCTCAGCTTCTCATTTGACTGGTATTGCAATAGGCATAACTAATTATTGCAATAGGAACCAGAAAATGCATACAGCTAGGATTAAATGCATTTACATGTATTCTTATTTTCGTGTCTTTATGAATTATCCAGGAAGGCATCACAGATGTCAATGCTACACCTCAACCAGTGCAATACAACCCACTGGATGAACCGAGTCCACTGGGTCTACGGCTGAGGAAAAGCCCATCCTTGTTGGAGTTGATTCAGATGAGGCTTTCTCAAGTCAATGGAACTACTGGAGCAACAACTGATGCAGACCTTGAACTGGGAAAAAAGAAGGCTGGTGGAGTCCCAGCTACTGCTGAGAAGCTTAAGGCTTCAAATTTTCCTGCTTCAATTCTGAGGATAGGAACTTGGGAGGTAAATATTTAGCTTTTGCTTGTTGGAATCAGTTTTGACAGGACTATGTTGACCATAATGAACTGAGTATCTTGCTTATTAATAATTCCAGTAGTTAATTGTTATCTACTATTGCCAATTCAATCCATTATGCATTTCTCATCAGCTTATTTTGGGTGTCATCATCTGTACTTTTGATTGGAACTGGATTTCATGTCAGATAAGGAATTTTGTTCACCATTTTGTTAATGGAAATTTCACGCGCATGGGAATTGAATTTTCAAGTTAGTAGGACAGTCAACTTTTGCTTGCACATAAACAAACATCCAATTAACCCTAAAGTTCTCTATAGATCTTAGAAATGGTGGGAGTTTATTGCAATATTGATGGTAAGCTGTCCTGTTTCTCTGGGAAGGCCAGGACATGATGGGGGATTTCTGCATGTTTTCTTTGTTATGTGGTGGTTAAATCCAATGTAATTGGTACAATTATAATGTTCAGCTAACTAAAATTCTTGTTTTTCAGTGTATTTCGAGATATGAAGGTGATCTGGTGGCAAAGTGCTATTTTGCGAAGCACAAGCTTGTGTGGGAAGTTCTCGAGGGTGGTCTCAAGAATAAGATGGAGATTCAGTGGTCGGATATCACAGCTTTGAAGGCAACATGCCCAGAAAATGAACCTGGGACCTTGGATGTGGTGGTATGTTTGTTATGTGTCTTCTGTGAGGGATTGTTATTTTAAGGTTTGTTCTAATCGAGTTGTTTATTCTGTTTAGTTGGCTAGGCCACCTCTGTTCTTCAGGGAGACAAATCCACAACCTAGGAAACATACATTATGGCAGGCAACTTCAGATTTTACCGGTGGGCAAGCAAGCATACATAGGTAAAAAAATAAATCAATAAAAAAAAATCCAAGCATCTTGTATATGTTGGTCCATGCTGTTATACCTTTTGCCTGACATGTGCAGATGTGCCTTGAGTCCTGGTTGATAGTTTCTTTCCTTTTAGGGGTTGGAATTTTCTATATTTTTTTGAATTTTCCTATTTTTCCATCCCAAACTCTTATCTCCATAGGTGAGTGGAAGAGTAGTTTTTTTCTTATATCCACAAAATTTAAACATTTGGGGATATATGAATGGCAAAAATATAATCATTTTTAAGATATCAGCAATTTTGAGATCATCACTTTTAGAATGATCATTGCCATGAGAAACATTTGTCTTCAAGCATTGAGATCATTGCTGAGAAGTTAGCTCTCTGTCATTTGCCTAAAACTGTAGAGCCAGGTCATTCTGTCCTTGTGACTTGTGAGGCTGACCGCCCTAGCTGTAGGTATACAGTACAAAAATGTGTTGTTCTGAATTATTAATATTCATACGTGGCACAGAAAATAGCTGATCCCTTTGTTTACTGTACATATTGCAAATTCCACTGGGAAAGTTTTTCTCAAACTATAAAATCCTATATTTTTTTTGTGTCATAAGATGTAAATATTTTGCAGTGATTCTGCTTTACATGTGATATGAATTCATGTAAATCATAAATCTTTTTCTTGCAGGAAACATTTTCTACAATGCCCGCAAGGCTTGTTAAGTAAACATTTTGAGAAATTAATCCAATGTGATCCTCGTCTCAACCTGCTGAGCCAACAACCAGAGGTAGCTCTGGATTCACCATTCTTCGAATCGAGAATCTCTGTATTTGAGGACCAGAATGAAGCCAAGTGTCTGTTCAATCGTCCAAAGACTGAATATGTATCCACTTTTTCAAGTTTGCAAGATCCACAGTCTCCGCATACTGCTCAGTCATCTTCCTCTGTGAGCGAGTTACGAGATCCTGTTAGCCAAGCATCAGAAGCAGTGTCCCGGGGAACACCTTCACCAAGCTCAGGTATCTTACTCAAAACTTTATTTGTTATTTCTTGGCTGTATGTTGTTCTGAGGAACCTATGAGAATGTCCCCTAATCCCTGGCCTTCAGGTCTCTCCGTATTCGGAACTAATGGTTCCATGTATAAATAGTTAAAATGCTGACGCAAGTCATGTAGTGGGTGTAAATCCTTATTTAATGTCAGCTACATGGTAGTCTTGAAACAAGATAGTCACATTAATATCCATTTCAAGTATGTCACTGATGTGTTTCATCAAACGGAAAAAAAAATAATAATAATAAAAATGGATGTGTTGGTCTAGTTGGTGGTTTATGTGGCTCGTCCTTTAGGATGGCTGCTCAACTATACAAACCAGGGAACTTGTTAACCGACACTGTGTATGACTCACAACCAGTGTGGTTTTCTATGTGAAGCATTCACCCTCTTTTCTGTGTGTATATCCAGATGTCATTCGGGGTCTCAGATCATCCCTCTTTTCATTTTTCCTTCTTTTGTGGTGGTTCTCTTAGCATGCTGTATGACTCTTCTGTTAAAGTCTTGCTAGGTTCTGTATATGTATTATTGCATTTCTGAGCCCTTAATGAGAATATGCCCTTAGTCGCTAGTGAATCTTTCGTGCTCCTGAATGTTAACTTTACAAATTTTACCATTTACGTGACATTATTCCATTTGACAAAAGCTTGAGGTACCATGGATTCAGACTGATTAGTTGTACCACTTCCCTGTTGCAGTAATGGATGCATGTGTTATTGAGGATAATGGGGGCAGTGAAACTGAAGAGCATAAGGAGAGCAACTTGGAACAGTTCAAAATTCCTGGTCTGCACACCTCCATGTCAGTGAGTGATTTGGTGAACCACATTGGACAGTGCATTTCTGAGCAAGCTTCTACTGCATTCGGAAAGGAAAGGTCTTGGAGCAAGGACATGCTAAATGAAATAGCACAACACCTTTTGAGTGATACTCAGAACGTGAATGCATCTGATGAGCAGTCTTTGATGTCAAGGGTTAACTCGCTCTGCTGTTTGCTTCAAAAGGATGCCCCCGACCAAAAACCTAAAGTTGGTGGTGATATGGGAGCTGAAGGTGGAGACGACAGTGATAATAATACTCGGCCAAATGGGTTTCATGAATCGAAACCTGAAAATGACTCAGGTGGTGCTAATGCAGCATCTAATGGCTGTGGCTTCCAGCAAGCCCCAGGTATTTCAAGGAAAGATTCTGTAGGAGACCTGCTGCTCAACCTTCCTCGTATTGCGTCTTTGCCACAGTTCCTGTTTAATATTGCAGAAGAAGGCGATAACCAAGCTAGATAATATTCGTTTGACTTCCTCCTAATGGATTCATGTATAGAAGTAGTCGTGTTTGAAAGCTAAGGTCTCTCTTTCTTTTGCAGTTGCCTCATTGTGTTGGAGACGTTTGGAGAAGTATAGGGTCATCTTGGATCCTGAAATTGACTGATGATGGGTCCTGATGTAATCTCGTCTTTAAGACCGTATGGTTGTTTGATACGTTATGTGGATCTTATTTGTCCGTGTACATCTCTATTACACCAGTGTTTTGGCAAAAATCATGTTTCTCTGAGTCTTTTAGCCCATTCTGTGAATGAAAGTCTAATGTTTCACTGCTTATCATTCAAGACAATTTTCCAAGCACTGTTTTGGCTGTCGTCCCTCGAGATACTCCACGTTCACTTTTGTGATTCGTCTGTTTTCCTAATCCTTTTTGGGGATCTCTCAATCCGATCAGGCACCACTTGCATTGCACTGTTGTCTTCGTCTACAGTATTTTGGGCAGTCAAAATCGTGGAGACGACAACACCTTTTCATTTCCTAGGCATGATGCAGACTGTTGTTTTAGTTATTAGAACGACAATTGGTCCATATATACCTCGTGCATATAATGTGTGGTGAAATTTTCGATCGTGGAAAATATTTGATGGATTATATTCCCTCTTTTTTTTTTTTTTTTGATGGGTATAGATATTCGATCGAGGATTGCATTCCCTCTTTAAAGAAAATAACATATCATAGAGGAGCGATCTAATACAACCTCAGCATGGAGATTTCATAGCAACCTTTTGATTTTTTTATTTAAAAATATTTTTCAAAATCTAATTCGTGATTAGTGTTCATTATTGAATATATATATATATATATATATATATAATGTCCAGAGTCACTTTGATTGGAAATTTAATGTTGTAAATATTTGATGAGTTCGGGACTAAATATAACCAAGAAATTTCTTGCAAATAAATGTATGGTGGGTAAAGGTTTTCAAAAATTTTGAATCATAACCAAACATTAATTCATGAAAGATATAAATGGCTCAGATTTTTATAAAATATTTTCTGAAAGAAAAGTAAACAAGAGTTTATGATTGGAATTTCCAAGCAATGGGTTGTAGAAGATCGCACGACGGGGTGAAAATTTTGGGCTAGTCTATTTGACTCAAATTTTTGTACGAGTTCAGACAATATTATTCGAACTTTTGCCTTTTTTTAATAAAACGGTATTATGTTAGTTTGGGCTAAGCAAATGCTCTCTGCTTAGCTCAATTTAAAAAATTCATTTACAAAGTTTTTTTTGTTTTTTTTTACTTTTTTCTTCTTACACTTGTTTATCTAAGTGTGTTTAATATATAAACTAAGTTTTACCATTTTTGAATATACGTATTTATTGTTTTGAAATTATTAAAGATAGGGGTATTTTAACAATTTTAAAAAATATATACATATCCAAAAATAGTAAAACTTAGTTTATATGTTAAATATATTTAGATAAAAAAGTGTATGAAGAAAAAAGTAAAAAAAGTTGTTATAAATGATTTTTTTTAGATGGGCTAACCAGAAATTTTGCTTAGCTTAGGTTAGGATCATTTATCTTTTTTAATAGGCATTGGGATAAGTTTTGAATTGGTTCTGAGTAGACACTTAGAAAATTGATCGAGTTGAAAAAATGGGTTAAAGTGTGATAATTTAAGAAATAAGTATATCGCCATTGAGGTAGTGCCTTAGTGGTGCAGGACATGACCTCACAAGTAGGTAGTCCTGGGTTCAAATCTCCCCAGCAGCATTTCTGAAGTGGTGGCGTTGCAAGTCTCCTCAAGTTTGTGGGAGCCATCCACCGGTGGGAAAGTTTAGAAATAGTAGATAATTGTTAGCAAATTGTAAGAATGTCTCAGGATTTAATTGTAATACCAGTTGAGATTGTAATGTATGAATACTCATCAAAAAAAAAAAGAAATAAGTATATCAATATGAAATCACATCTATGATGAATGTAAAATCTAACGGTGTAAAACACAATTACTATGACAAAGAGTTAGCAATTTTTTTTAATAATTTCATTTGTGACTTGAGCTTAATAAATATGTATATCAACCTTTAATGACAACAATATAGAAGTAAAATTTTAATTATAATTAAACTACTAAATTGTAAAATAATAATATTGATTCTTAAAAGGTGTAAACAACATTGATAATATTTTTTTATTTCATTAATAAATTATATGAATGACATAACTTGGACAACACATATACAACTAAAAATTAAAATTTATTAACATGAACAAGTTATAAAGTTAAATGCATATACACATAAATTATATTCATATATCATAAAGTTAAACATATATATTCGACATAACCACATACGCATAAACAAGCTATATAATTTACAAAAAAAAAAAAAAATTACACCTTGGAAGATAAGGTGGGTCGGGAAAATAGTGGATCGGGAAAATAGTGGACCAATCCCACTATAAAAATTAAAGAACATATCTCAAATCCTGACTCTCCTTACTCTACTAGATCAAAATCCTTACTAGGGATGTAACTAGGTTGGAGTATATGTTGGTTGACCTATCGGGTACCTTAAAATAAGTACAGTAGGTTCTTCTTTTCCTACCCATAAGGTAAGGTAGGTTTCAAATAAAAAATATTTGGTATAATTAGGGTAGGGTGGGATACAAAGTCCACTTAACCAGAATTGACCCGAATTACTAATATATATATATATATATATATGGATTCTGTTCTGGTGCAGCGTCACTGCACCAGAACAGCGGTGCAGTGGGCCTAAAATGGGCCCCACATGATCATGAAATCATAATTTACTCCACCCATTATATTTAGAATAATGTATTCTATTACCATACCAATTTTCATCCTAATCAGATACTTTAAAGTTGTTATTTACATCAAACTATTTTATTACGTTGGATTTGTACCATTTTCAGATGGGGCCCATATACATATCTGATTGGGATGAAAATTAGTGTGATAATAGAATACATTGTTCTAAATACAATGGGTGGAGTAGATCATGATTTCATGATTATGTGGGACCCATTTTGGGCCCACTGTACCGCTGTTCCGGTGCAGCATCACTGCACCGGAACAGCTCTCTCTATATATATATAAGATCTCTCTAATGAAATATATTATATCTTTGAAGATATAAAATATTTATATTAAAATTAGAAACTTATTTAATTTATCTATTATTTAGTATATCTAATAAACACATTTTAAACTATATCATTATCACGTTATTCTAAGTTTTTAAGTAAAATTTATATTAAGATTATAATTTTCAAATGAAGACTAATGTAAAGAATCGATTTAGAACTGAATTGAATCGATCTTTAAAATTAAGATAAGTTACACTTAGAACCAACCAACTTAAAATAAGGTATTGTAGATGTTTTTAAAAATAGGGTAAGTATAAATTTGACTGTGAATTAGATCTACTCAACTCAAGTTGCACCTTTAATCATTGCCCTAAGTCTATGTAAAATTAAGGACAAGAAGGGCAGGTCATGAGTTAACCTAATCCAATTTCCACCCCAATTTCACTTATACGATTATTTTTGAAATAATAATCTTTAGATTGTAAGTAGAAAAGTGATGATAAGAGTGATAGTCAGCTTAGATCAGAGAACATACAAAATATATCGAAAAAATAAAAACTTACGGGATCATAGGGAAAATCATTTTTGTGATATAATTCATTATCATTTTTATTTTTATAAATGTATAGGTTCCACTTAGATCTTTTTTCCTGTAAAATTTTGAATTTGGAAATTTTCAAAAATTCGTTAGGTATGTTTTTTAAATCACCATAGAGAGCACCTATGCATGCGAAAAAAAATGCCAAATAAAATTTGAAAACCTTCAAAAATTTAGGTGGGGCACACATTTATAAAAATAATAAAAATATTTTTCTGGCGTAATGCGAGCAGCCATATAAGATCTTCATTAATTCGCCGAAACGCCCATGATAAAATCTATGTGAAATTGTCAATGCACTACGGAAGTGATCATCCATAGCCCGTGTTTTGAACGATTAAGGAAAGCTTCAACCTAATTTCTGTTTTGAACGATTAAGCAACACTCCAATCCAATGCTGGGTTCAAGCACTAGTTTTCAAAAATGAGAACACTACTACTCAATAAGAAAACTTTCTACGTACAATCGTCTGTAATCTGTGAGGTGCTTCCTTTAGCTGGTGAACTCAGTTTCCTCCTCCTTGTCTTTCTCCTCTTGGTCGCAGGTGCAGATTCGCCCTCATCTGATAGATTCGCCTTTCCTGCAAGATCCAATTGATATAATATCATCATCATTATCATAAGTCATTTCTCACCTAGGTGTCGGCTGCATGGATTCTGTTACGCCATTCTTAGTTATTTAAGACAAAATTTTCTATATTTTGTAATATTTTTAAATCTTATTTAATTACTTCTCTTTTTTTTTTGTCTTCTTCTCATTCTCTTACAACTTTCTACTTAGATAGACTCTGTTTTCCTAATCAGTGCTACTTCAGGCCTCCTTTTAACATGACCAAACCATCTTAGGATGTGTTTGGTTACATACAAAACATGTCAATGAAAACTTTTTAATCAAAATTTTTTTACTTCCCATAACTACCTTATTTTTTAATTATTTTTTCACATTTTCCTATATAAACAACCTTACTTTTCAATCATTTCCACACAAATACCCATACAATTATCCTATCTATTTTAACTTTATTCTTTTTGCACCTCATTATTACCCATATTATATCACATCATTTTTTATCAACTTGACAACTTTTACTCTAAAAAGTTTCCATAAAAAAGTGTTACCTCAAACCAAACCCACCCTTAATCTATTTTCTCTCATTTTATCACAAATTAGTCTCACTTTAAGTTTTCTCGAATTATTTCATTTCTAATTTTTTCTTTTCTTGTTTTACCACGCTTCTACCTTAACATTCTCATTTCCGTTGCGCTCATTTTTTGTATATGTTGTTTTTTAACTACCCAACATTCTGCCTCATAAAGCATAGCAGGTCTAATTGCAATCTTATACAATATTTTTTAAAATTTGATTAGAACTCGATGGTCACATAAAATTTCTGACGCACTTCTTCATTTCTTTCATACTGCTTGAATTCTATGTATTATATCTTTCATAATTTTTCTATTCTCTTGAACTATTGATCCTAAATACTGAAAGCGATTAGTTCTTGTTAATACTTGATCTAAAATCTTAATTGGCTCCTCATCTAGGTTCTCACTATTATTAAAATTGCATTTCATATATTCAGTTTTAGTGCGACTAATCTAAAATTATTAGATTCTAAAGCATCTACCCACTTATTCGATTTTAAATTTAGTCCTTCTTTAGTTTCATCTATTAGAACAATATCATCTGCAAATAACATAAACTAAGGTACTTCTTCTTAGAGACGTCTAATAATTTCATCTATTACTAAGGTAAAAAGGTAAGTACTCAAGGATGAGCCTTGATGTAGACCTATTTTAACTAGGAAGACATCATTATCTCTACTAATGGTTCTCACATTCGTGACAGCCTCCTCATACATATCTTTAATAATATCAATATAGTTGTTATTAATTTCTTTTTTTCTCATCACTTGCCATATTAATTTTCTTGGTACTCAATCATAAGCTTTTTCTAAATCAATAAAAATCATGTATAAGTTCTTTTTCTTCTCCTTATACTTTTCAAATAGTTGTTTAAGTAAGAAAATAACTTTGGTGGTTGATCTTCCTGGCATAAAACCAAATTGATTATCAGATACATTAGTTTTCCGTCTTAGTTTATGTTCCATTACTCTTTCTCATAATTTCATAGTATGACTCATTAATTTTATTCCACGATAGTTTGCAAAATTTTGAATATCTCTCTTATTTTTATAAATTGGAATTATAATATTTTTTCTCCATTCACTTGGCATTAACTTTGTTTTTATAATCTTATTAAAAAAAATTTATTAACCATGTTGCACCTTCATCTCTCATGCACTTCCATGACTCAATTGGTACGTTATCTGGGTCTAAGGCTTTTCCTGTTTTCATTTTCCTTAGAGCTTCATTTACTTCATATATTCGAATTTTTGAAAAATAACTGATATTCCTATTTTCTTCTCTATTTAAACTAACATCTAATGTTAAATGTTCGTTTGAAGTATCATTTAGTAAACTATAAAAATAAGTTTTCTTTCTTTAATATTATCATCTTTTACTAGAACTCTTTAGTCCTCACTTTTAATACATTTAACATGTGTTAAATCTTTCCCCTCATTTTCTTTTAATTTAGTCAACTTAAAAATATCCTTTCACCTTGTCTAGTTTCTAATCTGTTATATAAATTCTCATAAGCTTTGTGTTTAGCATCACTAATAATCTTTTTAGTAGCTTTTTTGCTAGTTTGTATTGTCGTAAGTGTGTATCATTTTTATTTCTCTTCCATGTTTTAAACTTTTTTGTTTAGCATTTATAGCATTTTGGACATCTTCATTCTACCACCAAGTTTCTCTATGTAAGGATCTATGATTTTTATATATACCGACAATACTTTGTCCTATTTCTTTTAAGTTAGTTGCCATTTTATCCCACATTGATTCTACTTTATCTTCTTGTGTATCATATTTTCCTTCTTCTATCATTCTTTTACTAAAAAGTTCTATGTCGTTTCCTTTTAAATTCCACCATTTAATTTTTAGAATTATATTGTCTTTAGTTTTTGTTAATTCTTTTTGTGTATATATATATCCATCACTAATAATCTATGTTGTATAGCTAAGTTCTCATCTGGGATAACCTTATAATTAATACAAATGGATCTATCCAATTTTCTTATAAGGAAGAAATCTATTTGGCTAGAATTGGTCCTACTCTTGAAAGTTATCAAGTGTTCATTTCGTTTTTGAAATAAGGTATTTGCTATAACTAAATCATATCTATAGTAAAGTCCAAAATGACATTCCCTATTTCATTCCTTATTCCAAAGTTGAAAGCTCCATGACTTTTCTCATATCCTATATTCTCCTTTCTTACATGTTCATTTAAATCTCTACCTATCACAACCTTTTCTTAGTTAGATGTCCTTTGCATAACACTATCTAAGTCATCCCAAAATTATTTCTTGATTCTATCATCTAATTCTACTTGTGGTGCATAAACACAATCACATTTAAGGCCTCTACACCTAATACAAGTTTTATTTGAATAATTCTATCAATTACTCTATTGACATGTACAACTTTTATTATCCCTATACTATTTTTATTACCATCATTTCCTATATAACATAATTTGAATCCATTAATCTTTTTAGCCTTCTTTCTTTTCCACTTAGTTTCTTGAAGGCATGCTATATTAATTTTTCTCCTTCTCATAACATCTACTACTTTCATACTTTTCCCTAAAAGAGTCCTAACATTCCATGAGGCAAAATGGACCTTGTGCTTAGGTACAACCTTCTTCCCTAAAACACGTCCATAAAGGCATGAGAACTTTTGCCAACTTTTCGCCACAACCAGACGTTGTTGTGGTGCGTCACTTCCGCGGAGACGTCCTAATAGCCCTTGCCCATATCTCATTAATCCAGGCTTTGATATAGCGCGTCGCTTATGGGGAAACATCTTAGTAATCCTTGCTCATTTCTCACTACATCTGAGCTTCATTGCAGTGCGTCGCTTACGGGGGATGCCCTAGCGTTAACAACTTTTAATATATTTTTAGAATCCATAGAGATGTGACAGTGATTTTTAATAGCACCGGCTGCCAACCTGACAAGCTAACCCTCACTTTTTTTCTCTAGGCATCATATAGAAAAAAGCAGCTGTATTGGGATTGAAGTAGGCTGATGCATTGATTTTTGGTTTACCGTAACAAAGAAAGACAAATCTGTACGTTCAACCGAAACTAATATTTGAATCCGAGAGCAAAGATGTGTTTATAAAGCCTGATTGATTTCTATCAATTAAAGAGCACAATGGGCAAGCCTCACTTGGCCCAGTCGCTTGATGCAGAAGGACATCCTAAACGGATGCATAAAAGCCACCATCGTCCTGAGATTTAGAGTTCTCTGGTAAAAGAAATCATAACAGTACTATAATGTCCAAGAACCAAAATTTTCACATGGTTTCACCATCAACCATATACTTCAGTAAGCTCCTTTCTATTAAGTTAATCAGAGGGAAAGGCTTCTGAGCAGAGAGCAATTGGGAAGTGATAAGATCGCCATCTAGTGTCTATTCGTTGTGAGTTCTGATGTGCACAGATTTCCAATTTCCAAACTAAACACAAAGGGGATATGATCATAGCAGGAAGCATATTGATGAATCAAGTCTAAGCTAATTTCACTTGTATCAAATAGCTCTAGAGTGCATGTTGTTTGAATAAAAAGCTAGCCACCATAGTTTATAGACTCAAGGCTGCTTGGTCAGTTATGGACAACACAGCGATGAGCTTCCCGCAGAAGCTAGGAATTCTAGCTTGTCCTAGACAGCATTTTTAATCCGTTTTTCAATTGGCCTAGATGAAATTAGAATGAACTGTAGCCTTTAGTTTCTTTGCCTCAACCCAACTGAATGAATTCCAGTCATTTCAGCTCCTGTAAATGGAATATGAGGAAATGGGGTTGCTTTATATTAGATAAAAGGTCTGCGAGTATTCCTCAAACGGACACAAGGCAAACAATTATCTATGACCTTGGGACTTCAATCAAGAGCAGCAAACAAGAAAATTTCTGTTCTCACATCTAGTTAGATGCATCAAAATATGAAAAGGCTGGGAGAGCTAGAAAATCAGTACATACCAGACTGATCAGTCCCTGAAATGCTGCCAGATGCTGTAAGGCTAGAATTTTGGCTTCTTCCAAGACCCATTGAACCAACATTCTTTAAATCACTACCAGCTGATGGTAAAACAAATCCATTGCTAAATTGTTTGCCCCAGTGCGGGAAGAACAATGGATCATTTGGGCCACGAATGTTGGACAAGCTGCCATCATGTTGCTGGATGGGTTGCCTTTCATCATTGGCAACGAGAGGTATCTGATCTTCAGTGAACCGGCTTGCTTGCTGGGCTTTCTTACTGTTAGAGGTTACAGCTTGGCCATTTCCTGGCATAACTGGAGCTGCAGAGTGAGTGATTCTACCTGATTCTGTGATATTGTGCAAATAACCGTGGTGCTGTTCGACAAATGGTGCACCGAGCAAACTGTGGGTGGTGTCTTGCGAATCTTTGTTGGAGTTGTCGTCGTGGCCAGCCTGCAGAGTGAACATATTACTGTTCCTCGGCAAAAACTGGTTCCGTTCTTGCATTTTTGGTCCGTTGGAAGCAGCAAAGCCAGGAGGAAGAAGATCCTCAAATGGATTTAAAGCTGCATTGGTCATCTGCATCTGCCCATGGTCCCCAAGCTGTAGTATTTGGTCAAAGATCACCTGATTCTGCTCAGAAGCTTGCAGGGATGAAGATGTATCAGAAAATTTCACACAATCTCTCTCTGAAATCATGTGTAGTCTTTCAATTTCGTGCTTTATATGCATTTGTCTTTCAGTCTCATTTCTCCTATAGGCCTCGGCATCATCAAAGAGTCTCTCCGTGTCTCCACTTCTTGGATGACTGTTTGTTGGGGTCACAACAGCTGCATTGCCTCTATGTTGTTGCATAGAAGCTCTCAGGCCTGAGGGTGGTCTACCAGGGCCACGGGATCGGATTTGGCTGAGAACAAAGCCATTGGCAGATTCGTTTTGATTCCCACCAATTGGCAACGTAGGTAGGCTTGCATTAGTCCTAAGAATCCCCCTAACAGGATTGCCAAGCAGATCTCCTGAAGGCATATTGCCATTGATACGCAACTGATTTTGGCCCACAAATGGCGGTAACCTTACGAATTGATCAACCTGACTGACAGCATTGACACTGGTGCTCGGCGTTGCAGGTTGTTGGGGTTGAAAATGGCTTGGTATCATCCGTGGTGGCCTCATACGCGTATTGGCTGAGATTTTCCGAGGACCAGCTGCTGATCCAGCATTGTTACGAGGGACAGCTCTAGAAATTGATGAATTAACACCCAAGGCATTGCCTCCCTCATGAGGAATCTGGTGCATTTGAACATGATGATAAGTCTGGCTTAGCAACCCATTTTGCTCTGTTTTTGTGAATACGCCACCGGTATCATCCACATGGTATAGATTGCACGGTTCTTGTTCTCCATTTATCTTGAAATGGGAACCAGTGAGAGTCATCGGATCTCCCATTTGAATTTTTGTTGAGGAATCAATGAGTCGGTTGTGAAAATCTTTGAATGGCCTGAAAAATGTTAATACAAATGTTAGTAGGGCTGAAAATCATAGTAGATTTCTAAAGCGTCTTTATTAGTATTACACTGGTTTCCATGTTCTCAAAGGTCGAGGCCATGTTTGGATGTGGAGTAAATTAAATGGCGAACATGAAAAGCTAAATTGCACAGATGCATTGCTTGAATTGATGATTGATTCAACATTACATCAAAGAATAACACTTCCACCACTCACCAATGAAATCAGATGCTAATCCGGTGGGTCTCACATTTTTGGAACTGAATATCCAAATTTCAATCAAAGAATATTGATGAAAAGAAAAGAACACAGTTCTAATTAGAGTATATGTAAGACAAGAAGTTTGACATCTACAAAATCTTTGAAATATGATTGAACAGAACGATGAATCCTAGTAGTCATTAGTGATCCATTAGTTACAGAAAAGTCTGGTAATCTTTGAATTCAAAGGCCTATCTGATTTTTTTCCCTTTTCATTATTTCCTGAAAGAAAGCACAAGCAACCATGGAGTTGGTCGAAATACTTCTTGTACTAAGATCAAGAACTATTCTCTTAATAATCAAGATTTCAAAAGGCACCAAAGAAAACCTAGAACAGTCTGATATACAGAGCAAATACGGAAAAAGAAGGTCTTCATGCTCCATTTCGGAGTCGAGTTTCAGAATTCTAACATAGTCATAGACAATCTTTTATCATAAGTGGGAACCCAAAAAAAGCCTTCAAAAGAAGCTAGCAAAACAGATGCAGAACAATGCATTAAATGCACCATCAGGCAATTGGGTTTTGCAAATTCCATCAACGAGAAAGATTTAAAAACAGAACAAAAACGAAAGAAACTCCTCTACAATGGAGATGTTTTTCTTTGAAAAGCAACATTTTCTTTCTTTTTCTTTATTTTGTTTTACTTGCCTTGAATGCTTCAAGAGATTGAATTTGTGCGGAAATAGACAGAGTATTGGAAGAGGAAGAGGTCCTTAAAAGTGGAGAATCACGATTTTGGCGCAAAGGAATCAGTAGACAGAACTGTTCATAAGGACACCTTTTTGAGGAGTAAAGACCCATCTCAAATGCGGCACGTACCACACGTATTTCAGAATTGAGATATATTTTATTTATTGTATTTATTTTGAAATCAATATCAGTTATAATTATTCGTTCTTCATTATTTAGATATTTCAAATTAGTTGTGTATAACACCATATCTTAGGTATTTTAGCTTTAAACTTTAAAGCAAAATTTCCTATTTTTTAAATATTTCAGCTTAGCCACATCAAGCGCAAATTAATAACCCAAAACATCTATAATAAATAATGAACCCAAAAAATGTAGTCCCTCAGTCCAAGTGATATACACTTGTACAGTACGCTAGAAGAATTGTTATTGAAATCTACTTGAAGAATTGCTATTGAAAGAGATATCTTGACAAGTTGAAAATGATAAGAATACAAATAGTTGTTGTTGCCATAGCCTAATTACATTCATGCGTTATAAGATCTATCCTGCTACTGACAAGCCACCTTTTTAGTTTAAATATAGAGATATATTTATTGGGATATGCTAGGTGCCCTATGTTGCATTCTAGTTGTAGAATATTTTCGAAATAGGACCCACATCGATAATGAAATCAAAATCATACCCATCAGATGGTTTAAATCTTTTAGATATGGTGCCTAGGACTTAGGAATTTAAAATTTGTGAAAAATACAAGATGAAAACTTGTATGCGTATTTGCAATTTGTGTCATACGATGGATGTCAGTAATTTATGAGAGAGCCATTTGCAGCTGGGTCAAAAATATTATGAACTGTTAATATAAATTTATTTAATATAAACTAAAATTTATCATTTTTAGAAATTTGTCTATATTTATTTTGTGTTTTTAAAGATGAAAGTATTTTTTAGTCATTTTAAAATATTTAAAAGAACTGAAATACCTTTATGTTTAAAAATAAAAATAAATACATGAACATTAAAAAAATTATAAAATTTAGTTTATAAATTAAAAATGCATACTAATAGTTGTATAAAAAATTTGAAAAAATGAAAAAAAAAACATGTTTTCCCCCGTAAGATGGCAATTTACGATACTTCAAACTATTAGTCACGAACGCAATATTTGTCAAGCCATCAAAATTATTCGCGATCATGACAACATCTAATGTCACTTGATTGAGCAGATCCTACACGTTCATTTATTTCCAACAATCAATTTTACTTTAAAATAAAATTTTAAAATTTTAAATAATAATAATAATACACATTGATTAGTCATGGTTGTCAACTGCCACAGGGTGCAATGACTCAAAAAATGGATAGGCCCAGAACCACAGCTCATCATGATCCTTACAAGAGAAATCAGGGTGAAACCACGCAAAATTTCTACGGATGCCGGGAAACAGCTCTTTTCCCGACCCTGAGAAAAACCAAGTTCTTCTACGAATGAAGACCCAAGACATTGAAGGAACTCGTGTTTCTTTCATGTTCTTCTACAACATTGCGGATGCTAGTTTTGTGCTTCAATACTCATTCATCTCTCCGATCCACCGCCACCCATATCTACAGCCATTATCCATTTAAGTAAGCGTAACTTAGCCGACATTTCAACATCCCCAGCCGTTCATCTGGGTGGAGGGAAGGCAAGTTGAGTATTCGACAATGCTCTTCCTTTCACTTCCACCCTCACGGCCAGATGCTTGTATGATGGTAAGAACAGAGACCGCTCCCAGAACACAGCCCCTTACTCGTACAAAATCTTTGATGGGGATGTCCAGGGCCATCTCCCGCTCCACCCACTCGCCCATCCTCGACAAGAAAACCTCAGCACGCATGTGCCCCTTCAATCAGAACATCCCCCGAGGCCACGCCATGATCCCCCGAAACAAACATGAACTGAAAAAGAAGCTTAGTGGGCAATCTCAAGAGGACAACTATCACCACACCCTCCTCTAGGTCGACACGAACAGCAATAGCAGCATGGAGATTGGTGGAGTGTTCTTCTTTGATGGAACCATGCCATCCATGCTTGATGCTACTCAGTTTTCAAAAAAAAAAATTTTTTTTTTTGTTTAAACGTGTGTTCGATAACGAAAGAAAAATATCAACTAAACTTTTCAATTTAAAATTTTATACCCTTTATAACTACCTTATTTTTAATTATTTTTAAAAACTTTCTTTACAATTACCTTACTTTTCAATTATTTATACACAACTACTTATACAACTAACTTATCTATTTTAACTTTATTCTATTTACTCTTTATTATTATCTCTGTTATATGGTATCATTTTCTATTAATTTAACAATTTTTACATAAAAAAATTTTATCCCAAAATTTTATCATTTCACAAACACGAATAGAAAGAAAAGTCAAACATGTATTTGGATGTGGATTAAACTAGCGTACGAGTTCTGATATGTATTTTATGCGTCATTGTTCTTCTATGCATTAAATAACGATGGTTAGGTTATAGTTTATAGCATCAACTATTCTATGCAACCACAATCACTTATTTTTTTACTTCAACATTTTTTTCTTAAATCATAAGTAGTAATAACATTGATCTATATACAATTGAAATTATTATTGTTGTGCATTGAAGAAAAATCGTCTATGAAAAAAAACGAGTTGTATATATAATTCCCATCATATTATTATTGTTGTTATTGTTATTATTATAATTATTTATGTTTATATTGGGAACTACGTAAAATTTAAGTTGATTAAAGTACTTGCAGAGATTACATTTATTGTTCACTTAAATTTTTATATTTTTACGTACAACTAATTTCTTTAGTTATTACTTTGGAACAACGGCGTGCATAGTCAACAAGTGGTTAAACATCAAAAAAAATTTTCCCAAAAGTCTTTTTTGGTTAAAAAAAAAAAAAAATCTTTTTTAGGTTGTTCAAGTAACAAGAAAGAAGAGAAACAATGGAACCTGAGATATAAGATGAATATTTTTAAAGATAATCCAAATGCTACTGTTGTCGATATTTTAATTTGAGTAGCTTTTACTCATAATTATAAATATATAAAATAAACTTACTAAAACATTTTATGATTAAAATTGAGCCTCAGTGCAGACGCTTGCATGAACCTTTTTATTTTTTAATTCTTTGTATTAATATATTGATCTAAACATGAAATTCTTATATATGTTATTTTGTATTTTTTGAAAATTTTAACTGTTCTTATTTTAGAAATTAAAGAAGTATTTTAAAAATCAAAAAATTTGCATAAATAAGAATTTCATGCTTGGGCCTACATATTAATGCTATAAAAATTTTAAAAATATAAACTTGCGCGTATAAAAATTTCATGGGCCAACATATTAATACCGAAAAAAGTCAAAAAATAAAATGCATCGTGTATGCATTGAGGTTAGGTGCACACATGTCAACTGCAATTGTCTCCTTAAATCAATGGAAGCAGATTATACAAACCCTTGGACTATTCCAACGAAACACTCCAAGGCTCTTATGGCGATACACATACAGGGCGTACACACAACATAAGGTATATTGTGGAGATGGTGTATGGGATGCGCAATATGACACAAAAAGAGCCACGAATTGCCTTAAAACAGTCTTCCATGAATTGTTTAAATCCACCCACAACATTGTGTTCAAGACCTGATGTAATGAGGATATGATATAAGAAAAGGTTTTGTTATGTGTCAGGATGTAGAAAGTACCATGACAATAGAGAAAAATCCAAAATGTTCCCATCCCATCTAAGTTGTTAACATATTCAAAAAGTCGACAACTCTTGCAAAATAAAAACATGAGTATACATTTTAGTTCCATCTTAGTACTATATTTTATAATTTTAAAATATAAACCTTCCAGGTTTTGAATATTTATTTAACACATCTTAATACATATATTTTTTTGTAATACAAGGAAATAAAGGCTAATGCATTGATACCGTTTGGAATCCAAGCCTCTTGCAAATACACAAACACTTCACACTTTAAAGGACTTTTTTTTTTCTTTTTCATTTAGTTGAAATGTTTATACATAGGATGGAGCACTAGAACAACTTACGAAGAATCTTTTTTTCTAGCACAAAATTTGTTCTGCAAAAATTCATGGAACACAATTGTGCATGCTTAAACTTGAGAATTTTACTTTGTACATATACATATATATATATATATAAACATATACATATATATATATATATATTCATGTTCCTCTATATCAGAAATTAAGAATTTTCTACGTACCTTATTTGAGGAGAGGGGAAGCAGAAGAATCAGAATGTTGTGTCTTACAAGATTGAAAACAAACGACACTCCCACAACTTAGATACGGCTAATATCTAAAATGGTTATATTTATAACTTGACTAGAAGAACTACAAATAAGGTATCCCACTACACTTACAAGTAGGAATAGAAAATTCATTATGTAGTCTCAGTAGAATTCCAACACTCGGAGTACACAAAATAGCGATGTTATACTTATACCAATAAATGACTCCACGCAACCGCAAACTAGGTAATGTTTAATAATTACGTTAACTATTTTTTACATATTCAACGATAAAATATTATTTCCATCGTTAAAATAATGAACGATGGTAATATTTACTACAATTTAAAATTTTTTGTAAATTTTATCATGCAAAGCTCTAAGAGGGCGGTGAGATACGCAAAAACCGCGGATACATAACCGTATTACGATCCCAATCAAACATAACAAGCACAACAAAATGCAGTCCAAAATCGCATTAGAGGCGCAAGAGGACACGAAGACTAATAGAAAATTATAGAGAAGATTGTGTCTCAAACTTCGTAAGCTGGATTGGAATCACGGCATTAAAAATCAATCATAGTTCTACAACCTAAATATACTAATTTTTTGAAGAGATTTAGGAGAACTCTTAGTAATAAATTATCTATTTTAACTTTATTTTATTTACTCTTTATCATTATCTTTGTCAAATAACATTATTTTCTATTAATTTAACAACTTTTACATAAAAAATTTTTTTCCAAAAGTTTCATCATTTCACAAACAAGCAAAGAAAAAAAAGTCCAACATGTATTTGGATGTGGATTAAACTAGCGTACGAGTTCTGCTTTGTTCCTCTATGCATTATAACGATGGTTAGTTTATAGTTTATACCATCAATTATTCTATGCAACCATAATCGTTTATTTTTTTACTTCAACATTTTTTTCTTAAATCATAAGTAGATATAACATTGATCTATATACACTTGAAATTATTATTGTTGTGCACTGAAGAAAAATCGTCTATGAAAAAAAACGAGTTGTATATATAATTCCCATCATATTATTATCGTTGTTATTGTTATTATTATAATTATTTATTTTTATGTTGGGAACTACATAAAATTTAAGTTGATTAAAGTACTTGCAGAGATTACATTTATTGTTCACTTAATTTTTATATTTTTACGTAAAACTAATTTCTTTAATTATTACTTTGGAACAACAGCGTGCATAGTCAACAAGTGGTTAAACATCAAAACGATTTTTTCCCCAAAAGTCTTTTTTGGTAAAAAAAAAAAAAATCTTTTTTAGGATATTCAAGTAATGGAACCTGAGATATAAGATGAATATTTTTAAAGATAATCCAGATACTACAGCTGTCGATATTTTAATTGGAGTAGCTTTTAATCATAATTATAAATATATAAAATAAACTTACTAAACATTTTATGTATTAACATTGAGCCTCAGTGCAGACGCTTGCATGAACCTTTTTATTTTTTAATTCTTTGTATTAATATATTGATCTAAACATGAAATTCTTATATATGTTATTTTGTATTTTTTTGAAAATTTTTATTTTAGAAAATAAAGAAGTATTTTAAAAATCAAAAAAATTGCATAAATAAGAATTTCATGCTTGGGCCTACATATTAATGCTGTAAAAATTTAAAAAATATAAAATTGCGCGTATAAAAATTTCATGGGCGAACATATTAATACCAAAAAAAGTCAAAAAATAAAATGCATCGTGTATGCATTGAGGTTTGGTGCACACATGTCAACTGCAATTGTCTCCTTAAAATCAATGGAAGCAGATTATACAATCCCTTGGAGTATTCCAACGAAACACTCCAAGGCTCTTATGGCGATACACATACAGGACGTACACACAACATAAGGTATATTGTGGAGATGGTGTATGGGATGCGCAATATGACACAAAAAGAGCCAAGAATTGCCTTAAAACAGTCTTCCATGCATTGTTTAAATCCACCTACAACATGGAGTTCAAGACTTGATGTAGTGAGGATAAGATATAAGAAAAGGTTTTGTCATGTGTTAAGATGTAAAAAGTTCCATGAGAATTGAGAAAAATCCAAAATGTTCTCATCCCATCTAAGTTGTGAACATATTCAAAAAGTCAACAACTCTTGCAAAATAAAAAACATAAATATATATTTTAATTCTATCTTAGTACTATATTTTATAATTTTAAAAATATAAACCTTCTAGGTTTCGAATCTTTATTTAACAAATCTTAATATATATTTTTTTTGTATTACAAGGAAATAAAGGCTAATGGCTTGATATGGTTTGGAATCCAAGCCTCTTGCAAATACACACACACTTCACACTTTGAAAAATTGTTTTTTCCTTTTCATTTAGTTGAAACTTTTATACATAGGATGGAGCACCACAACAACTTAAGAAGAATCTTTTCCTTACCCACTTAATTACAAAATTCTAGCAAAAAATTTGTTTTGCAAAAATTCATGGAACACAATTGTGCATACTTAAACTTGAGAATTCTACTTTGTATTTTATACATACATACAAACATATATATATATATATATCAGAAATTAAGAATTTTCGACGTACCTTATTTGAAGGGAGTGGAAGTAGAAGAATCGGAACGCTGTGTCTCACAAGAGTAAAAACTAACGACACTCCCACAACTTAGATACCAGTAATATCTAAAAGGGTTATATTCATAACTTGACCAGGAGAACTACACACGAGCTATCCCAATACAGTTACAAGTCGGAGCAGAAAATTCATTATGCTGTCTTAGTAGAATTCCAACACTCCAAGTACACAAAATAGTAGGGGTGGTAATCGGGCGGGTCCGCCCCGACCCTATTTAATACCGAGGCAAGGCGGGATGGGTCGGTTTTTTTATTTTTTTAAAGAAAGGTGGATCGGGGCGAGTCAAATTTTGGTTTTTTGAAAGGATGGCAGGGCGGGTCGGGGCGGACCTACTTGCTGACCCGTTTTCTTATATTTTACATTAAAAAAAAACCTCATTCAATGCTAATATTCATGTTTTATTTAATTATTTATATTTTACTTTGACTGATTAGTAATAGA
>JAXCLR010000092.1:11242907-11256870 GCA_035584095.1 Annona squamosa | reverse complement strand
TATTTATATTTTACTTTGACTGATTAGTAATAGATTCAAGCATATAATAATTAAATTTAATATAAATTTGTCTTTATGCTTGATAGTTTTATAAATTTTTAAAAACTTCTTACTTGATCCACAGTTTTTACCCAACCCGTTGACCCGATACTAACCCGAATTTTGTCCCGAGACCTAGTAAATAAAAGTAAAGGTCAAACCGACCTTATCCCGACCCGGTATAAAAATAAGGGTCAAACAAGATTTTTGAAAAGGAGGGTCAGGGTTGGGCACACCCTAACCCGCCCCAATTCCCACCCCTACAAAATAGCGATGTTATATTTATACCAATAAATGACTCCACGTAACCCCAACCTAGGTAATGTTTATTAATTACGTTAACTATTTTAAATTACATATTTAACTGTAAAATATAATTTTTGTCGTTAAAATAATGAACGGTGGTAATATTTATTACAATTTAAAATTTTTTGTAAATTTTATCATGCAAAGTTCTAAGAGGGCGGTGAGATACACAAAAACCGCAGATACATAATCGTATTACGATCCCAATCAAACATAACAAGCACAACAAAATGTAGTCCGCGATCGCATTAGAGGCGCAAAAGGACACGAAGACTAACAGAAAATTATAGACAAGGTTGTTTCTCAAACTTGTAAGCTGGATTGGAATCACGACGTTAAGAGTGTGTTTGGGAACGGATAAAACTTTTAATGAAAAGTTTTGGAGAGTACAAGTTGTCAAATAATATGATATGATAGGGGTAATGATGAGAAGTAAAAATGATAAAGTTAAAATAGATGGGTTAATTGCATGAGTACTTGTGTAGAAATGATTGAAAAGTAAGGTAGTCGTACGGAAAAATGTGAAAAAATAATTAAAAAATATGATAATTATAGAGAGTGAAAAGTTTTAGATTGAAAAGTTTTATGTTGATATTTTTTTCTTATTGCCAAACACACCCTAAAAATCAATAATACTACTACAACCTAAATGTACTACTAATTTTTGAAAAGATTCAGGAGAACTCTTAGTAATTTGTAATTTCTCCAGTAAAAAAAAATTCCAATGTCAAGTATGATTTTATAGTTTGTGTATCCACATGGCTCTGGTAGTAGTAGGAAACCCGCGTATACGAACCTAATCCTAGTAGAATTCCTACAGAGATGGAGCAATTGAAGAAGCTCTGTTTTCCGTTCGGTCTCAGTGAAGATGTTTGGATTGAGATCCTTTGGAGGTTGCCCACCTAGCAGCTCTTACTGCTCATGTTCTTTTCCACGTCCTGGCTTCGGATCATCCCCGCCATTTTCTACCAACGTAGAAGCAAAGCCCTCCGACCCATCCCCGCCTTCTTCATTCAGTGGACTCACCATCTTGGGGTACTTCACAACTGCAGATTGCTCAGGAACGAGGTGTTTGGTTACCTGAAGCTCAACTCCAACGGCGACGGCAACGAACGTATTCAGGTCTCGGACACCACCGCTCTGACTCTGAGTTTTTTTCCTGTTAACTTAATCTCAAGATCCTCGATTGCCGCGGCGGATTGGTGCTCCGTTCCCCACAGGAAAATGGGAGGGATAGGGAGATGTACTACCTTTGCAATCCACTCGCTGGGCAGTGGATTCGACTGCCCCAAGCCGCTTGCGTCACGGCCGCTGTGGCCTTCGAATCCCTTGTTTCGCTTCACTGCAAGGTATTCCGCTTCTTCGGGCCCTCCAGCAGGCGGGACATCAGGCGCATCTACGCCGAGGTTTTCTTGTCGAGGACGAGCGAGTGGGCGGCGCAGTAGATGTAGTTGGACCTCCCCGTCAGGAGCCTGTGCTATCAGAGGGTGGTATTCTTGGAGGGGGCTCTGTACCTGCAAGCGTAGAAGCACGCAGCTGTGAGGATGGAAGAGATGGAAGAAAGGTGTTTGGTGGTGGAACTACCATTGTACAAGGCAGCAGGAGCCAAGGGTTCGATCCAAGAACGGATGGGGGTGTGCCAGGGCCGTCCGCACTGCGTGTGCCGGGACGGGCCGTGGCTGCGGATATGGATATGGCTGGTAGGAGAGGGCTGTGGATGGCGGCTGAAGCACAGATATTTGGCATGCTCTGGTGGGCAATGTGACGATCTTGGATCTCCACCCAGACAAGGACATGATCTACGTTAGGATCCGCTGCGGGTTTGGGTTCATCCAATTCAATGAGGATGGAACAAAAAGCTACTGCTTCGGGCTCTATCACATTCCGTCCAAGGAACCTGCTGATGCTCTCTGGTTTTTGGTCTATCCCTTTTCCGAGTCATAGCACCCTCTTGCCTTCTGCCGGCGTGTTGGCCCATGAATCCGCAAGATCTTGAGTTTAAGTCTTATGGTTTTTGTTTTGTAATTTTTTGATTGGATATGGTCTGATGTACAGAAGAATTGCTTCGAAGAAATGTGTACAAGATTTGTCGAGTTCTTCATACGCACACTTGTAAGTGGTATTTGTATTTCGTCTATATTTGAACTTTAAAAATAAAAACAGTTGATTAACGAGACACTCATTAACGGTATTAGAGAAAGATTGGCAAGGAAGAAAAGCATCATGTATGGTAAAGGCGGATTACGTAGGTGGAGAGCTCTGAATAACGGTACAATGGTTAACTGGATCTTCCACGTGTTGGATGCTTACCATCTTAAAAATAAAAAAAAACTTTTCAAATTAAAGCTTTTTAATCTAAAACATTTTACTTTTCAAGACTATTTTATTTTTTTAATTATTTCATCAATTTTTCCTATAAAACTTACTTTTCAATCATTTTTATGCAACTACTCGTACATCTAATTTATTTATTTTAATTCATTGTCTTTATTTTTTATCATTATCTTTACTATATCACATTATTTTTTGCCGTTTTAAAAATTTTTATCAAAATTTCTATTATTTCCTAAACACACCTAAAAAAACAAGGGGTTGAAAGTTGTTAATGGATTACTAAGTGAAAATAGATTGAATAATAAAAAATAAAAATCATTAATTAATTAAATTTTAATCATAAACAATCAAAAAAGATTTCTAGCGCTAATGATTCATTTGAATTTGAAAGATATATTTTCTTATTTTTAACCAAAATGTTGATTTCATTATTAATAACCATGCAAAACTTATAAAATGAACAACAGTAAAAATGGGGTACATGAATTGATGGGTTGAATTAATGAATTAGATAAGTTGAACTTATAATCAACTATTTTTTCAATTGGATTGAATGGGACATATAAATATAAATTAAAATAATATACTTTATTTATAGTATAATTACAATATGTCAAATATGTATTCAAAAATAAATATAAATAATATAAAACACAAAATACAAAGAAAAATTGATTAGATATTATGTACATGACATATTTTATAATAAAATAAAAGCAAATATAAAATCAAAAATCAAACATTAGATCAAGTTCACTTGAAGTCTAATCTTATCATATTTATAAATCGAGTTCTTCAGACTTAAATCATAAAAACACAAGTTCCAACACAGTTAAAATTTGAGTTCGGCAAGCCAAGTTAAAACTTAACTCAGCCAAAGTTGCACTCTTATCTGCAATAGATTCGAAGATTGGTTGTAGAAATTGATGCGTGGAAATTGGAGTAGAAAGTTACCGACCTTCCAGAAAGCTAAAAATAGAAAAAGATGCTACATTCTTAAAATTACAAAACTTCCAGGTAAAATGTTAGACCAAATAAATCCTAACGTTGAGTTCTTCACACTTGCATCACCATTAATCAAATAGTTGTGAGCCCATGAACCATTTAGAACCTGATAGTCAATATTCACATCTAATTACACAAGAGTTAAAGAGTCATATACAAAAGAAACATGGAGTTAAAGGATCAGCTGTACAGAAAGTAAACTCCGTCGAAGTTATGTATATTTATTATGTACAATTGAGATCCTTCCATCATGTCTGCTCAGCAGGATCAGGAAGGAGGGGAATGAATGGTGTCAGGCAGCATAGCAACTGTCACGACAAAATATTCACAACCAATAGGTAGATCGTACGGATTTGATAAGGTGGTCTGAACTCGCCCCATCCGTCCACCTGTGTCTGATAAGCTCGGCAGATCCACTTGATCACCTTGACTGGACCGAACTGGCGGTGGAGTCTTCACTGTCCTCCGCTCTATGTGCACAATTTGGCCAACTATGTAGTTTGGTCTACTCAGGCAATGCTCAGTGAAAAGAGCGACTGATTCCGCTGACAAATAGTAGTTTGAACAGTTTCGGTTGATTGCTTCATAGTGCCCGCTGGAGTTGAGGACAAAGGCTGCAAGCTCGTGTAACTCAAGATGGCCAAAAGAAATCTTTTCCTTATTTGCCTGCGGATGGACCAAAGAAAAGAAAGTAAATGGGAACTGAATGGAATTCTGATAGTACCAATAACTTCCATTTCACAAAATTATATCAAGTGCAGCTGATTCTTTAAATATCTAAACCATGAATGGTGGGTGGAAAGGCGATGCCACGGAAAAAATCTTGATGATGAGATAGCCTCGTTATCTAATTCAATCTGCATTTCATGTTGTATAATGCATCATAATAATCTCACTCCATTCCCCCACTTATACAAAATATAGAGGAAGACACATAAATGTGCTTGGGTGGTACCACATTGTAGATCCATCGGCAGGAATACCCAGGTTCGAAACATAATGCTGCCAAGTGGGAATTGGATCTCCCTTTATATTGATTCGTCTGGTTTAGGATATTTATAGATTCCCCCTAGAATGGGACTGTTTACAGAAAAATTCCCTACATGTGTCAAGGTTGTAAATGTGCTTGATTATAATATCAGTTCTTACAAAGTATTAAGTACCAATCAAAAAGGATACACATCCTTCAGTTAGCAAGTGTCCAGCTTACACACAAATGTCCACAGCCATGATCACATAATTGCTTGATGAAAGAAGAAAAATAAAATAGAATTAAAGACAATAGTTTCATAATTCAAACACACCACTCTATGCTGTCATATCTACAGTATAAGCAGATCCCAACATGCAGTGGCCAAAGATGGTCCGGTTCAACAAGGCATGTCAGAATCTGTAATGAAAATCTTCAGTATGGCTTCCCAGAGGTAAAAAATGAAAGTTGCTGTTTTGCATACAATCAATCACGGACATTTTTACAAGAATATATATATATATATATATATATATATTATGATCAAAGTCATCCCAATTAAAGAAAGGTAAGATCATCACGACAATCATTTCTGTCCCATTATATACACATGCACAGAAAAAAAAAAAAAAACAACAGTGAGAAGAGTCAATTTGTCTTCCAGTGAGGATTAAGACCTCGCATCTGTTGCTTAAATTAAAGATGATAGATAGATGCAGCATTCCTTTCCATTGATGGTATAATGGCATTAGCAGTCTCAGTAAAATGTAGCTTGTAATCAATCACCTAAAAATTCACCCATAAAATACTAGAGAACTGACCTGTTTCTCAAGCTGATGCTTGGCATATAAGCTTTTAATTAGCTCCTTCTTGTCCTCTATTTCCTTCATAAGAAGATTCTTTTCACCTTCAGACCTGGTGCATCTGTCCAAAAGTTCAGCGCGATGGCGAGATAGAAGACCAACCTTGTCCGCAAGGACCTTGATACATGCACGGAACTCAGCAGTACCATCATCTTCATTGTCACTATGAGAGCTGAAAGAGAAGGAAGAAAGAAATTTTGTTAGTCAAACATGCAGAGAACATTAGAAATATTTGGAATTTAAAATAGAAAAAAAAATTTTAAGACATAAAAGGTTCTGATGGCGCAGTCTATAAAAGGATTAGTGCATGCAATCACATCCATAAAACAAATCGAAAGCCTGACGAACCGAATAATTCAGAATTCTCATAGCCTGGGATGTGGCTGGCTTCCCCCCTTGTTCCCAGGATGCCTAAAGAAATGTGTATTGTAGACCAACCTGTTGTGATTCAGGAACTGGACATACTCTAACGAAGACCTAGTTTAAGAAAATGACGCAATAAGATAGTTGAAACTAATTCATTAGTAATCTAAGCCAATGCCATCATGACAAATAGATCAATCCGTGTCCATATTTGGGGCCTAATCAGACAGGGTAATCAGTGGATCTGCAACCAATGAACCGATCTAAAAGAGTTGTTTAGGGAACTATCAGGACCTGTGACAAGTTTCCTTTCAAACCTGTAAGATGATTTATCTCCTGTCCTTAAAATTAAGACAAAACTAAAATTGCTTAATGGGAGTCTTTAAGTACTGAAATCTATCATTGATGGCATACCTGGCCAAAGAGAGAGCTAAAGAACGCAATGATTCAGCAAAACCAGCTGGTCCAGATGAAGAGGTAACACAGCCTCGAAGCCTTTCAAACAATCCGCGCATCTTAACAGCAGAGGCACGTAGAGCGCTATACTCAGAGGCCCTCCGGTCAGCTGCACAGAGGTTAGTATGTGCTTCCTCTCTTGCTTCATGCAGGCAATTTTCAAGGTGTGCACAGTTCATCTGCTTTCCAAAGAAAAACTACATCAGATATGTGGAGGGAATTTATCAAGAACCATTCATGCAACCAGAACCTGCAGGGCTGGAAAGAATGTCAAAATAATATAGAAAGATAGAACACATTGTAAGAAAGTATGCACGAAGTTAAACATAGAGATCCTTCGTTCTTTACAAAAGATGGAAAAGAGAAACTAAGAAGGGCGACTTCAAGCCCGCAGAGAGGCAATGGATTTACGTCATGTTAGTTGCAATATAAGAAACTACTAAAAGATGCTGATTAAGTCAAACAACGAATGCACAAAAGAAAAAAAAATACGCCTAATCACTAACTGAAAAGCATTACATTAGGATTCAAATTAGAAATGACACAATTAAAAAGCAAGTAAGAAATGGGTAATTTAGTAATTTAGCACCAGGCTGCCCACCCGAGTGGTAAGAGGGGCTGGCAGGTGTCATGGGGATGTGTGTTCAAACCCTGTCCCATGATGGGAGCATTTGGTTTCCCTCTTGATGATTGAGAGCATGTTATCTCCCTCTTGGCAATGGGAGTATGTTATCTCCTCATTGGTAATTCTAGAAATTCTTGAGCTTCAATGTAATATAAATTAAAATGCTATATACGTACACCGATCAAAGAAAAAAAATGGGTGAACTGCAAGCAGACGTTTGTCTGCTTCGTGTAACTATGGATGTTGACCTAAGTTAAAATATAGCAAGAGTCTCCAGATGGATTTTATTTATATGGAGAAAGACTATGTTACACAGTTGGAACTTGGAAAGCATATGGGAAAAGAGTAGCTCAAGAAAGATATTGACATAGGCATTGATGCACCTTTAAAAATAAAAATAATATCAATAAAAATTGAAACCATGTTCAGCATTGATGATACTGTATTTTAATAGATAAGGAGTAATAATAGTCACTGAAATCAAGAAGATTCCCTCTTATATTGCTCCTATTTGACAATCTTTAAGCACAAGAAAGCAAAGAAGTAAATTTGGAAGTAGAACAATGGAGTATGCTGTCATAGTTGAACAGTTGCAATGAGATTCCTGTGAAAACTGCCAATGTCCAAAAACTAATCCAGAGGGAAAAAGCTCAAGACATGATAAGCTTTACAAGAAAGATTTTCACATGAAGAACATCCGAAGATTCTTCCCAAGAACTTTCCAGCGAACGATATTATTAGAAAGAATAATGGATTCCTAAGAACTTTTCAGAGAATGTTATCAGTAGAAAGAATTATGGAAGTATTTATAGGATGCAAGAGTTTTACATCAAAAATTAAATATAAAAAAAACCATCATGATCGATTGATAGTTATATGAATTTTAAATCTTCTACTTAAAAATATTTACCCTTTAAAATATTCTTTCTAGGGAGATAAATGACTTCATAAATCATTACAATTTACAACATTGACTTTCACAATTAAAGTTTATTGCTTGTAGTTTGACTCTCTCAAGCAGTTGTATCAAAGGCAACATGAAGAATGGGTTTGGTGCTTTCATCTGTAAATTTCCTATGCCATCACCAAGGCTCTCATAACTAAATGCACTTAGCTTTAGTAATTCTGTCATGACATTCCACTTGAGCCTGGATCATATTTGTGTTAAAACATGGATCACCAAGTCTTTATTCACCACTTACCAATATCATATTTGTGTTAAAACATGGATCGCCAAGTCTCTATTCACCACTTACCAATATCATATTTGTGTTAAAACATGGATCGCCAAGTCCTTATTCACCAATTATCATTTTGAACATTCCTTTTCCTTCTATAGAGCTTGAAGAAGCTTGCTCAAAGTATTTTTATAAAGGCCACAAGTGAAGTCCATTTTCCTTTCTTTTACTACCAATCAGTGCAGCAATATTACTCTAATTCCCTCAGATACTCTTTTCAGTATGTATTCCACCTCGTACTGCCACTGGGCCATCTCACCATTCTTATTTCAATCATTCCATTCTGTGTCTATTTTCTTTTACCACCAGACATGTCACCAAATAAAACATCACGTTAGAGGTGTCACATAGAATTTAATTTGATTTATTCAAGAAGTTATTCATTCAGTCGAAGTGAAAATATCTCTCTTCTTGACAACTTGATAATTGTACTTGATATAATGGTCTTTCCATGAAAAAAGAGAGAGGCTATCTTGACCTAGGCGAGAGAGACTATCTTGACGTAGTGGCCTAGGTCAAGATAGCCTCCCACTTAAATAAAGAGAAATAACATATCCTCTAATTCTTTCCCTTCGCTGTTCTCTAGGGGAGATCAATATTCATTATCACACGCATTTACACAGGAAAGAACACATGCTAAATTGTTTGTTGTGCTCAGCAAAGAAAAAAGGGTAAATAATAATACCTGAGATTCCTCCAAGAGCTTCCGGCTTACTTCCAGGTCCCCATTGAGGGTTGCAACATCGTCCAGAGCAGCTTTGAGTTTGCTCTCAGTCTCACTGCACTGTTTGGATTTATCTTCAAGTGCACTTTGTAGTTCCAAAATAAGATTGTCTTCAGCTTTAGAAGCCAAACTTTGCCCCTGAGCATGCCCAGATGGTAGCGTGTTGCTGGGAAGCTCCACCATGACCTCAGTGGTCTCTTTTACACACTTGTCACCAACTTCTGCCTCCTCGTGATGCTGCTCCCGCATAGAGGAATCCATTGAGTTGCGTGCAGAGCTACTTGCTTGTTGATTAAAGATAGCTAATAAATCAGCCATATTTTCATCCACACCTTCGTGGTTTTTGCCAGGCCGTCCAGAGAACTGCTCTAGTTTTGTATCTGAAGCAGCAGATGTGCAAGAGACCTCTTCCATGGGCTCAGACAAAATGTAAGGCATATTGGCCTCTCCATCCCCAGAAACTTCTGACTTGCACAAGTCAGAAACATCCTTACCACTGAATTTCTGATATTGATCTGATAATCTCTGCTCCAGTTCTTGAATCCGTTTCTCATATGACAAGCATTGCATCTGTTTCATCTTTAACATGGACTGTAGATGTTTTCCATATTCATCCTTCAAACGTAATGCTTCAGCTGTCTTCTCTGAACTGCTCTTCAATAGATTATCAATCTTACTATCACTCAATGACATGTATTCAAATTCAGGGCCAAAAGAACAGATCTGTGCCAGTGCTGAGGCAAGTTCGGCTTTTAGGCGAGCATTCTCAACCTCCAGCTTGCTTGTTCCAGCAATCTCTACTGACTCACAACAGTCAAAAAGATCCTCATCCTCAGATTTCTCTAGTGAGGTTTCTCCAGTTTCAGCCAACTGACAACTATCACCAGAAATAGAAGAACCTTTTGACATTGCACACTTTTCAGCCTTAGAAGCCATGCCCAACAAATACTCAGGTGCATATCGATCTAAGTCAACAATATCAATTTCTAGCAAGTTTGCGTCGAAAGGAGCCATATTCACATTACAGTAAGTAGGAGAATCAAACAACCCCATGGATGATAATATGTCACGTGGCATGTAAATAGTCTGAGCTTTTAGGAAATCTTCCCGTCTTCTGACCTCGACTTCCCTTTTTGCTGCAAGCCTTTCAGCAAGCTGTCCAGCAAGACCCATGTAAAGCTTCATTGAAGCCTTCCTTCTTATTACTTCTGCAAGGCAAGCCCTGTATGCAGGCCCAATGCCACGGACCAATTTTAAATGTTCAAAAAGATCCTCCTGGCGTGTCATTGCCTCCTTAAAAGCTGGAAATTGTAAGCGAATATCTTTGATCATATACTGAATGTAAGCTACTTTTTGCATACACTTATGCACAAAGATGTTCATTTCATTTTTTTTAGACTTGGACACGTCTACAAGCTTAGTAATAGCTCGATCGCAGGCCTGAATCTTGGGTAGATGGTTTTTGTCATGCACATCATACATGGGACCCAGAGCTGAAACTGCATCATGAGGACGGAGTGAAGCTGCCAACTGGGAACCCAAGCAGTCATCCACAAGTTTCTTTACAGTGTTGACATCTTTACTGCAAAGCACAGAAAATGAAATCCTTCATCCATCCCAAATAGAGGACATCAACAATAAAAACTCTATATTATTCACCAATGAGAAACACAAGAATATTAAAAAAGATCACTGACATTTCATATAAATTAGAATTTTCTGATGGTGCGGCAGACACATGCTTTCAGAGATGACCTAAATGTAAATGAACAATGCAGTTACCTTAGTTATGGCCAAATCCCCTCCAAACCAAAAAAAATATATATAGCACCTGGGGATTTAATTCAAATACAAGAATAGACTAGATTAACAGGGAGAGATCGTATATCATTAACCCAACAATCACAGGTCTCTTGAAAACTCCACAATAATTCCACCAGCTACACTAAAGCATAGTAACTTGGGAGATTTGACATACAAATCCTTAGCATCATTCCACGTTCCCGAATATAAGGTTTGCACCTGGAAGGATGCACCAGACAAGAACTGGTTAATGTTTAGCTGCCTTCTGCAGTTCCCTAAACCATGAAAAAATTTCACATATTTGTTTCAAACCTGTTTGCTCTATGATTCAGGCAACTATTGAAAATAAAAGACTGACACCAGTTTGGAACTGGTATCCTAAAAAGGGACATTACGAGGGAAATAGAACATAGCAAAAGGACTGAACCCTCTAACCTTAGCCTATTCCTTTCAACAGGCATTACAGAATGAATCAACCTGCAAATTGCAGACATGGTCATCCTTCTCGGAATTAATTTACACTAAGCTGCAAGGAGGTCAACAGGGTATCATTGACTAGCACGGAAAGGCAACAGGCATAAACTTAATAAGGGGAATGTGTAATTCACAGATATGATGATTACTGCATTCCAGACTTTTGAAATTTCAAGTTGAGAATTCAATAGTCAGACTAAAACAAAACTGCAACAGAGAATGGACCAATACCTCAAAGATTGCATTATGATCTTCTGCTCATTGAGATACTGATGATGGTCTTTAATCATAATCTCCATATCCTTAATAGCAGCCGATGGCTTCCATGAAAAGAGATCTTCAACCTGATGCCTCAACTCAGCAATTGCTGCCTTGAGCTGTGAGACCTTTGTCTCGAATTGTCTATGCGCGCTAGCACAAGTTTCTGCACACTTCCGTAGATTCTCTTCCTTCACCAGATCCAACAAGCACTTTCGGGTTTCTGTCTGGAGACTTGGGTGGAGCTTGCAATTCCGCAGTTTCTCAATATCCCTACTCAAATTGACTAAAAGTTCCGAATGGTACCGATGCTGCTGCGAGTAGCGCTTCATAAAGTCTGAATACATCTGAGACACGACCTGATAGTAATGCTCAATGCTACCAGTTGCAGTATCCAATGCCCTCTCTTGCACCCCCTGCTCCCGTAAGAGCCGTTCACAAGCCTCAAATTTCATCTGGGTGCAGCTGTAAATGGCACGTCCACATTGGAAATGGTAACGGAATTGGCGTTCATAGGAAGGCAATGCCTTAAGAGCTGGGTCAATTGCATCATCCAGTGGATGTGGATTTTGGGAAGAGGACGGAGATGGGGGGTTATGAACTTCAGGAATGTCAACTTGCTCAGGCGGAGGGGGTGGGGAGTCCTGGTGCAACCTGGGCCGGTTGTAAAGAAACACCTCCTTGTTGTTACAAGGGAGCTTATAGGCTGACAGAGGCTGCTGGGGTTCCAATTTCATGTTCAAATAGAGAAGAAGCTGATCATTGAAACGGATTCCAGACACTGATTCGATGCACTGCTGGACAGCCTCAACAGGAGTTGATTCATTACAGTCAATCTCAAATGACCGCCCATTCTCCGCAACATGGACAACAAGCTTCCTTCCAGGAACAAAATCCTCAGTGACAACCGAACTCATACTAGTCTGAAAGCTGAAATCTTTGGAAGTGAAACTGAATGAACTGAACCCAGCAGTAAAAATCTAATATTCTCAAATCCGACCAAAATCCAGCTGAACCCTCATGAATTGAGGCAAAATCAAAACCACCAACTCGCAATGACGCCCGCTGCAACGAACACAAAATAAATCAGTGACAAAAAACCATAAATCCAGCAATTACCCTCAAACCGAACAATGAAGACAGCAAACCCCAACGACCAAATAATCCGTCCAACCCAACAACAACGAAACAGAAATAAAGACCAATCTTCCCAACAGAGCAAGGATTTCAGCGGAGAAACTTCCCAAAACCCATTAAAGATTTGTCACGGCACAAAAACACCAAATTTGCAAACCGACAAGGGCATTAGCATCAACAACCCAATATTTAAGAAAACCCCAGCCAAAAGGGTGAAAAAGATGAAAGCTTTCCCACAAACCCAAACACGCTGTCCTCTAAAAGGAAACCCCAGATGCCAAATTGGAGAAACAAAGACAAGAAGCGAAGTGAGTTCTCAGCAAAGACGCCAACCTCAATCCAACTGTCCAGAACGAAGTACGTCGGCGGCGGCGGCGGCGGCAGCAGGAGGGGCAACGGCCTTGGCAGAGCCGAATCCGGAAATAGAAAAAAGCAGAGATTAGAGATAGCTTGTCTGCAGATGGAGATGGAGGTGGGTTCCTTGCAAGCAAGCGAAACGGTGTATTTGGAGAATCCTAATCGGACTAAGATTGCGAATTTTTTATGTTTCCTTCCATCAAAAAGAAGTACCGAAAGCCATAGAAAGAAGAGAAGAAGAAGAGAAGCTTCTGCAGCAAGAAATCGTCCCCCAAAATCTCTGCCTGGCAGAAGACTCCTTCTCCTTTTTCCCTACCACATCAACGATAGAAAATCCCACACAAGCCAAAGAAACGAAGATCAATGAGCTTGGGGAAAAGATAGTTGCATGCCTCTCACCCGGACTCCTTTTTTATACCCCTCAACCCCACCTCTGCAGCTCGCCTCCCCCGGCGCGCACGGGCGCACACGTGAGATGTGGGGCCCGCTCAGGGAGAGAGGGACGGTTTGGATTACGTAGACGATGCGGGACATCGCCAATGGCATACGTGTGGAGGTGTATGGCGCGAGGGAACAAAGAGGACAGTTGATGGTCGGCTCCCTTGCCCGTCCGTTTCCGTTGCGCGCGTAGGGCGGGGCCGCTGGAAGCGACAACGGGTTTCTTAATTGGGCCGCGGGCCACCCTGGCTGCGCCTGCCTTCCCCTGTTTTCGAGTTCTAAAACAGATGCAAGTCGGGTCAAGTCACTTGGGTGCACGTCTGAAAATTCTGATCCTACAGTACCTCTGACGCTATCGAACGCTACGTTGCGATGAGAGTTTTCATCGTTTTTTTCTCACTTGAAAATGATTTTACATTTTTACTATTTAATCATTAACTACGACACCTAGATATTACAAATCTAGTATATTCGCAGTTTTTATCATTGAGAGACATTTTTTCTCACTTGAAAATGATTTTACATTTTTACTATTTAATCATTAACTACGACACCTAGATATTACAAATCTAG
>JAXCLR010000092.1:11218261-11235015 GCA_035584095.1 Annona squamosa | reverse complement strand
ATATCTAAAAGTCTCCAAAAATAGTAAAAATTGATACATATGTTAAATAAACCTAGATTAACTATTGTGTAAAAAAATTTTCAAAAAAAAATAAAAACAAATAGGTGTAGTACACCTGGGTGCATTGAGTCTGAATGCACTCAGGTGTATATAATTGGGTTCCTAAATTTAGAGCCTATTTTAAAATATGCAAAAACAAAAAAAGCAAACTTACAAAAGTTTAATCCCGGCACGTGCAAAACGCGAGCTAGAGAAAAAGCATGCCGTCTGCTACACGCTTGCGGGCAAGCGGCACTGACACATACGCGGAGCCACATGGAGAACAGGAGAAGCGCTTGCCTGACACGCTGGTACGCGTGAGTAGCTTGGGTATTTTCATGCTCTTATTTGAGTTGTGGGATCCAACCCTACATACCAAGAAAAGAATGCGACGCCTATAGCTAGGCTGCTGAAAGGGCCAGGCCCTCGTTTTAGATGAAGGGTGCCATGGACGTGTGTTTAGGACCATTTCACGTGCCTTTCCAGCAGAAATATATGGGCTTGTCGGAAGAAATCTATGATCACGTGTGGATCGGAATCCTATGTTTCGCAGTCCCCACCATATGAAAAATATCTCATGATTAATTGGCCAATTAATGGCGATGGATGCTTGGATGGAGACAACTTGGGGCGATGGGAATTTGGCAACATCTCTTTTGGTGGCCATCTTTCTTCTATTCCTAATTTCCTATAATTAGAAAGGCGTAAGTAGTAACTAATTTGACTTTTAATCCATTTTATTTAGTACATATTGGCCCCTCTCACGAATTCAGGGCACCTAAGGCAAAAACTATTCTCGCATGATGAATTACTTGTTTGAGACTCTGAAGCCTTCTGAGTAAAAAGTGTTAAGCTCTTAGCTATCTGGCTCTGCTTTTTGAGTAAGAGCCCCTTTTAGTGTTTTTGTTAAGACCAGAACTAAAATATAAAAGTCAATGCTCAATTATTTTATTTTTTATTTTTATTTATATATTCTAATTATTTCCTCATATCTTTTCATATAATTATATTATCTATTTTTTTATTCCTACTATATCTATTTCATTCTCATTTTTCATTTTACATTTTGCTCCGAACAAATACACCTAATGTTATACATTTCCATACACTACACGGTCAAAATAGATTGATATCTAACTCATCCCTTTGTCTTGACATCACCTACTTCACCATTGTAATAAGTTGACACCACTTTGGTCGCTTTCTATTAATACCTTATAGTAATATTGCTAATTTAATTGTATTTGTAAATGCCCAATTCTATGAAGAAATTTGCCTTGTTCACATCATTTCCATCATTCATATTGAAGATTATATAAAATATACAAAACATTAAGAAAGTAGCTCTACAAACTATCCTTGAAGACATCTTTTGTACTCCTATATCCTTTTCTTTGAATTTTTAATCCTTCAAAACATGTTTCCATTTTTTTACATAGGACATGTATGGATGTCATAAAAAATTTTCGAACAAAAATTTTTTAATCTAAAATTTTTTAACTTTCACAACTGTCATATTTTTATTTCATTGCATTTTTATATAAAATTACCTAACTTTTTTGTCATTTATTTAAAACTACTCACGCAACTGACTTATCTATTTTAAATTAAATTTTTTTTTATTTTTTATTACTCTTCATATTATATTACATCATTTTTTTCTAATTTAAAAATCACTTCCTACATACATCCATAGTGAAATTTTTTTTATCTTGTAGTTTTTGAAAGGTCTTCACCATCTTAATACTCCCCTTTTTTTTGGGTAAATTCTCGTGTCCCTTTCTTTATCAGTGACATCTTATTCCAGCTGCATCGACTTCCTTCGAGATTCGAATACTAATTCCCAACCATCACCATTTATAGCAGAATATAAAAAGTATTTCCGACTAAAAGTCTAAATCTAATTTTAATACATCTGTTGACTGCTGATGGATCTAAGTCATGGCCGGTTTATTAAAAAAACGCAGGAGGGCCAACCCTGTTAAGCATCCGGTTCGAACGAGTTCAGTCATATCAATTAAGGTAATTGGTTGGATAATCGACACATCTTTAAACATAATATAAATACAAAATTAAAATCTAATAAACAATTTATCTCAATTCCAAACAGTAGATCTTTCATCAACGAATTTTATTATTTTAATATCGAATTTTTATAATAAAACTTTTTCTATTACCGACAATTTAGTAGACCATCCACATTAATTAAAGCGTGTTCAGCTCACATGGACTAGAATATCATTGGAAAATCTTTTAATTTTAAAACAAATTTCTCACTTCTCTAGAAAATCTCCACTTCCCTCATTCCATGTAAATGCATACCAATCCAACGATTTATCACATTAACGTGCACCTGACGCATTGCAAATATACTCCGAATCCATCTCCATCAATATATATATATATATATATACACACACATACATGGAAGCTACAGCCAATGTAATAATTCCATGGGACATTATAATCATTGGCCTTTTATCAAGGATGAAGAAAAAGCAGCCCCTTTCAAGTGCTATGTAGATGAAGATTATTTAAAAACTATGAGCACGAATGCTGATATTTAATTAAAAATGAATGAATTATGAATCACATTAATCACTTAGATTTTACAAATATATGCCTTAATATTTTTAAAATATTATATTTTTCATGTTGGGGAATATCTTTGAAAATTGATGACTCGGCCTTACCACTAAAGTTGAGTTTCGGGTTTTATCAAAAAAAAAAAAAAAAAAAAAGTTGAGTTTCGGGACCCAGGCTACTTATTCTTGTGCGCCGAAAGATATATTAGACACGCAAGGCCCACGCACGATTGGCTCACATTCCTGTAGGCACGGAAAAAGGTTGGCTAAAAATTGGCGCACGTGGCAAACAAGTGGCGGGTGCATGTGAGCCGTTTGGTGGGATACAAGTGCCATGAGGTGTCCGTATCTTCGCCCGAAATATTAGGACCAGAAATTATGGATAGGGCATGATTCAGGTTACTTTCATCCCAAGCCACAAGTCCGATCCATCCCTGCCCAGGATGTGGACCGTCAACTGTCACCTAATTCAGGTTACTTTCCACTTTCCAGCTATGGTTTTTCAGTTCCCTGTGAGTTCTGCTGTGCAAGCAGTCCATACTATACCCCATTACATGGGGCCATTTATGCAGACGATCATAAAAATATATTTTTTATTTTTATTTTTATTTTTTCATAGATATGCAAACTTTACTTACATCTTCTATCGTACAAAAATTGATAATTTTTGACACTTTTACAGAAACCAAAAGATAGAAAAAATATATATATATATTTTTATCGATATGCAAGCAGTCCACCTCTTTAGGTTGTCTTTTTTCTAGGGGATTAAATACATGACTTTAGGTCTATTACTAGGCTATATCATTGTTGGAAAAGCTTGAAATGGAACGTGAATGAGATGAAAATTTTTATTTTCAAGACGATTTTTTAAATTTCAATATAAAATATTTAATACAACTTTTCTACATTTCAAATATCTCCGGATCATTGCCTTGAGCTGGTATTCACAGATGTAGTTTTTCTACTCTACATGATTATATATTTATATTCTCATCCCATTCCTTCGTCGAGTTCAAGCTCCTTGTATACCGCCCAACAATTAATAGAATCCTTTTTCAGCCACGGATTATGTCAAATCTAAAATATCAGCGCATGGAGCAATTAAGATTGGTTATATATTTACAAGAATGTCTTTGAAAATTTATAACTCAAAACATTTTTTAAAATTCATGACGAATAAAAATATTTTATTTTATTATAAATATTTTTCATTTATCAAGATTACATCTGTTGGGCATTACCTTTGATAATTCATAATAATTTTAATGTAGTTTAAACATGCATGAAAAAAGTGCAAATTAAACCGAAGAAAATGCAATTTCATTAACACCAATTGAAAATTAGTAATGGAATAAAGTAGATGAGGTTAGCCATGCATGCATTGTAGCAAGTAATCAGTATCGATTCTGGGCGGCAACTTGTGAAGATAAAGATAAGGCATAGGGGTGCGGGCTATTGCTACTGCCGGAGAAAAAGAAAGGCCAGCTAACAATAATTCCACTTGGAAATGCTCATGCAATTCCAAGATATGAAAGGTTGACGACTTCCAAAACGACCCATTAATTAAAAGTAGGTTGCTAGAAGAAAAAGCACGTACCTATAAATAAATAAATGAATATCATATATTCATGAGGCGTGGAGAATACGAAGATAACTCCGCCCGCCAAGATAAAGAAAGAACTGAAAAATGTCTTGTTTTCACATTTCCTTTTTTATCTTCCGCAACTGGCTACTCTCTCAATTCCCAGAACATGGCTTGGATTTTTTGGATCCGTGTGGGTCCCATTCAGATGGACGGTCCTGATAAATGAAGCATGCAACCACCGTTTGACAGCGCAGCAATTTGTCTGTGCACCCAAAAGGTTTGGCTGGCAACGGTGGATATATGTACCTGATCTCGGATCATGTGATATGCAGGTTGTGATGTACCTGACCGGGCTTTCGTCCTTCCATCAAGATCCGTAACTGTCGTCCATAAAATCTTACTAGAAGTGATACTAACAATTTTACGTAATTTTTTTATAGCAATTTTTTTATGTAAATTTGTCAAGTATTTTGCGGAATTAAATAATACGCTTACAATTTCACCTAAAATAAGTATTTAATATGATGAATATTTAAAAAAAATAATTTGTTGTATTTTTCTTATATTTTATAATTTTATTTGTTTATAGAAATATTTTCCTCATTAAAAATTTTTTTGTTTGCCTCAAATGATCTACAAAATTGCAGAAGTCATGATATACTTTGACTAAACCACTGGGACTGGTTGAACTGCTAACTGCTTATATTAAAATTCACTGATTTTTTCGGTCCGTCTGCCGATTTATATTTTATACTCATTGAAATGAAAAACTAAAGAACAGGACACGAAAATGGTTTTCAAAAATTTGCACCAAACTTCACAAGTAAGGATGTGAAAGTCCTCTAAAAAATTACTTTTATTTTTGTCGTTTAAGTAAATCTTTTAAATATTTTATTTCGTGAAAAGAAACAGTTTCGGACGTTTGTGGAAAACTATCTAAGAATTCTAAGCCAAAGAAGCCCTTGGAAACATATGTTTGGCCTCAAGTATGGAAATGCTTTTTTCTTAAAATAGGGTTGATTTCTTTCAATTACGAAGAGCTTCTGGCTAACAAACTGCCAAAAAAGAAAAAAATTATTCATCGACACCTTTGACGATATTCATGCACGTTATTTTACTTTCATGAGAAAAAGGTTAAAATGCTGCTAGTAGCCTAGCGGGCATTGAAACATGGCTGCTGCCTTTGTTTTTCAATGCATAAAAATTGTTTTATTCGAATTCAAGCCATTTTTTATATCTCAAATGATTTATTTTGAAAAAAATATAACAAATCATTTTTATAGAATAGTAAAGCGCTTTGATCTAATTAAATAATTCAAATAGGCTTCAAAATTTAAGAGTAGCATTCATGCACTATAAGAAAATTGATTTTTGACAACCCTTATAAGCAACAAAAAAGAACTCTCATAGCAGAGACAATATAAAAGTTTCTTCTAAATTTTCGTTAAAAAATTTCTCTTACTTATGATAATACTTGTATGGAATCCTCCAAAACAAACTTTAATTATCTAAGTATAATAAAATGAACTATTTGCAACCAAAATTTTTCTTAGTTGTTGCTATGTGACACACCACATTTAATAACCAAATTTCAGCCTTTTATAAGAAAATTTTGATTACTAAAGATTAAGTTTTTTATAGTATACTAGCGACATCTAATCATTTTTGGTGAAAAAATATAAAAAGATGAGTTTAAAACCAAAATAACAGAACTTAACTTTTTTTTATCCCATGCAAAACTTAACTTTTAAGTGGCACAATAAGTTGCACTTTTGTATAGTAAAACTACAAATTTATAATTCTTCTAAACATATGATGTGTTTAGGAAGTGATAGAACTTTTGGATAAAAAAATTTTGGTATAAAATTTGTTAAATAGGTAGAAAATGATATGGTATAATAGGAATATTGATGTGGTGTAAAGAAAATAAGGTTAAAATAAATAAGTTAATTATATGAGTAGTTGCGTAGAAATAATTAGAAAATAAGGTATTTGTATGAGAATACGTAAAGAAATAATTTTAAGAAAAGGTAGTTATGAAGAGTAAATAATGTTAGCTTGCTATTTTTTCTCATTGCCAAACATACACGTAAAGTGTATTTGAGAAGCGATAAAATTTTTTATGAAAATTTTGTATATAAAAATTTTTTAATATGAGAAAATGATATAATATGACAGGGGTAAATATAAGGAAGAAAGATAATAAAATTAAAATAGATAAGTTAATTGTATGAGTAGTTGTGTAGAAATGATTAAAAAGTAGTATAATTATATAGGAAAAGTGAAAAAATAATTAAAAAATCTGACAACTCTAAAGAATGAAAATATTTAAGTGTTAAAAAAACTCATATAATAAAGTGTTGAAATGAACATTTGTATATGTATATATACATCATGAATGCTTCTATGAAACCCCTCTTTTATATAACTCTTTTCATTTTGAATATTTTGATAGTCAATGAAAAATCTACTCTATCCATTCTATTTAGGTATCGTAAATGCTTCTATGAAACCCTTTTTTAGATATTTTGATAAATGATAAAAAATCTACTCAATGTATTATATTTAGCATAATTTATAGCATTTTCAAAACTCTTTCACTTATCTAGTATCATTGTACATGGGTCTCATCTACAAATGTATAAAATCAATATAATAAATAATTTAATATTAAAGATCAATTTTTAAGTTGTATTTTCAAGATCTAAACCATCTAAAATATCATTTTCATGTGGATAAATAATTTTATAAAGTACTATTATATTCTAATATATATATATATATAAGGATCTAAGTAATTTTTTTAATTTACACATGAATATACCCATTTTTGAGCAAATATAGTTAGTGCACATATTTGATTTGAATAAAAATTAGTCTCCAAGATAAATAAATGATATCAAATACAATGAATGGGTTAAATTTTTTATAAAATATAAAAAACTTACGATATAAAGGAATTACGTAGAAGTGCTTCTGTATAACCTAATTATACATAAGTTGACTTGTATATCTATATATCTATATATACACCATCATGATGATATCTAAAATGCCTTTTTATTTTTTATAAAGATGTTTTTCTAGGTGCAGTTGATTCATAGACCAAGTGGCACCATTTTTTAATATATATTTACTTATGATTTCTAAAAATAAGCTTCTTAAGGGCTGAAAATGACTTCAATGACCTTAAAATTGATGATTTAAAAAACAATAAATAAAAATATATAAAAGTACTGTAAAATAGAAAACTTGATATATAAGCTAAATATACCTAAGAAAACTTCTTTATGAAAATTTTAAAAAATAAATAAAAAAAAGAAAAGTCATCGCATGTTTGCTTACATGTGACACCATCGCATACCGTCAGGGTGCATATATTTAGAGGAGAGTGAAAAATGAAAAATGAGAATGGAATTGATATAATAGGAGTAAAATAGGAATAAAAAAAAGTGAATAATTGTGCAAAAAGATATGAGGAAATAGTTGAAATATATATGTAAAATGAAAAAAATAAGGTAGTTGGATGTTGACTTTTTCATTTTCATCCTTCCTCTAAAGAAGCACACTTATAGACATATGATCTTGTTATCCTGGGCTAACAAATGCAACACTTAGCACGGCCTATATACTTTTTTATTTTATAAATTTTTTAATAAAATAATTAATCTAAATGTATTTAGTACATAAATCAAATATTAATATTTTGGATATGTGTATATATTTTTAAAAATTTTAAATATAAGATTATTTTAGTCATTTATTATCTCATTCAGGAGACAACAACCCCCACTTATGAAAAACAAGGTTCTTACTTGGAACTTGATCCCATGACTAGTGAAATATGTGGCAAGTGTTAGTACCAATTGGGATACATCGAATTAGCAAACTTAATTTATATATAAAAAATATATCGAGCATAAAATTTTTAAAAAAATAAAAATAATATATATACAGTTTGAGCTAAATGTTAAATTTGTTAGTAGGGGCTAAAGGATCATATCTCACATATGGATAAGGACCCTTTGTGTATAATTACAGTGTAGCCCATTAGAAATGGGCCCCATGTATACTAAAATATAATAATATATTATATAGTTATTTATATATATAAAAATCATATTTTAGATGATTTAAATGTTAAAAATATAATTTTAAAATTGTATAATATTTGAAGATAGGGTCATATGTATGTTTGATTTGGATGAAAATTAGTATGGTATTAAAGTAAATGATTATATAATCAAGTCGGCCCTATTTCACAGCGGAGTGTACCATAATTATAATGCAATCTAACTACATTTGAATTATTTCTTATATATATATGAGAATTGATCGAGTGTGTATGGACATAGTATGTAGTAAATTGTTAATGTGTCTCATTTGATCATAAAATTATAATTTACCACATGTTGTATTTAAAATTATTTATTTTAGTAATATACTAAATTTCATCCTATTTGAATGTGTATATGCCCCATCTAAAAAGTTTAGGTTATACAATTAACATGAGAAAATAGTTTAATTTAAACAATAATTTTAAAAATTATATTTTTAACATCTAAACTATCTCAAATGTGATTGTTACATAGATAAATAATTATATAAAATATTAATATATTTAAATATATAAAGCCCCCATTTTAGTGCGCATGTATACAGTATGAATGCACCATGCATGATGAATTTTTCTCGTCCATTCCTTTTGAGGCCATCATTTCGGCCAAATCAAATTATTTGAAAGTAGATGAGTATTAGCAAAAAATATTTAGGCTTATAACATCATCTAATTTTTTAAGAGCATAAATATTATAATATTAAGCCAGGTCATGCATGCCAAAATTTTCTTACCATAGGGAATGGAATGGAAACTAAATCTTTGAACACATGGGCATATATCAGAGGTCCAAATGGCCATCTCTTGATTAGACCAGTTACAACGCACAAGACATAGCTCCTTCCAATGATAGTTATAGCTAGAAATGAAATGGTCACGTGCTTTGTGCACTCGAAAACAAGAAATAGGCGCATGCTTACAGAAGCAACTAGACATTTGTCTCTTTATATAAATTCCAAGGAACATCCTGATCATGTATCTTCGTATGTTCCTGCACGCGTCACACGTATAATTAAGGGTCACCCATTTATGATTAACTTTCTTCTTCTTACGTTATTTTCACCACATCATCTCACCTGATTTTATTTTATTTTTTTTGTCGTTTTGGCACGCTCAATAATTTCGCTAACATACGAGAATCACGTGGTCAATTAAAACGCCTTGGGACTTGGAAAACCATAAAAGAAATGAAAGTCGTGGTCATCATGTATGCTAGCTTGCAGATTATCAAAATCTCTTTTGCAAATTGGAAAGTTGGCTAGCCAGGCGAAAAAAGACAACGGAATAGGGAAATATATAAAATTTATAAAATAAAGTACGTAAAAGATATAAAATTATGTATATGAAAAGATTAATAGAAAGTAAATTAACTGTTGCGCAAATATATTTCATGCTACTAAAAAGGGAGAAGTAAAGAAGGTACAGTAGGTTTCACCTACGTAATTCCTTATATATTACTAAATATACCCGTACTCAGGTCATGAAAATTGGCTTACCTCAGCTACAACTTTATCTTATTTGTAAGATCTAAATTATAATTTTATTTATGTAAATCAAGTTCTATTTGAAATTTTAAAGGTGTTTGTTTATATTAAAAATATTTCAAATTAAAACTTTTAACTTTTCATAATTATATATATTTTTATTTTTACCTATACAACTATACTGCTTTTTTTAATTATTTTTACACAATTATTTATATGTTTAATCTATCGATTTTAACTTTATTCTCTTTATTCTTTATTATTACTTCTATCATATCACACAATTTTCTCTTATTTGAAAATTTTTTTACATGAAAATTTGTTTTATTAAAAGTTGTATCATTTCCCAACCTTAGTTGACCAATTTTCTTTTAAGTTAAAAGCTTTAAGTTTAAATTTCCATGTGAATATAAATTAATAAGTCAAAATAATAATGGATAGCCCCATTAAACTAAGAAAATAATAATAATATAATATATTTTTAAAAAGAAACTTTATATTTCCTAAAAATTAGAGGGAAAAATCAACAAATGCAAAAGTAAATAGTATAAGAATATAAATCAAAATTAAATAATTTATTTACAACATAATTTCAATAGGACAAACTCTATACGAACATCAATATAAATACTATGAAATAGAGGCATTAACATTTATACTAACAAAAATTAAATTATTTTCGTATTTGCTAATGAAAAGTTTTCCATCCATGCTAACGTTTTTTAAATCAATTTCGTTTATGCTAACACTAACGGTTGCACTAGATTTAAAATTAAATGGATTGTAAATATACAAAAAATGCCAAAAGACATAAACATGACCAGTTTTAGCGATTTATGGGTACTTTTGCCATTTCACAGTTTATTTAACTTTCAAGTTTAACTGCAACCATTAGCTTGGCATAAACAAAATTAATTTAAAAAATGTTGGTATGGATGAAATTTTTTTGAAAGTGTTGGCATTGAGAAAAATAATTTAATTTTTGGTTAACATAGATATTAATGCCCTTATAAAACATATAAATAAGAAAAAAACATTATTTAGATTTTGTGTAATATAATATATTTTATATTAAATATATTCTTGGAAAACAGGTTTGGGTTGACTTAAATCCTGATTCTATTCAGAAAATGGATTTCTCGAGTTGTTATTCTACAAAAGTAAACAATAACATTAATTTTTCCTGGGTTTGGTAGGGCGCTCAACCCAGCTAAAATTGCACCCACTTTTACGGTGATATCAATGGTTCGTTTTATTTTTGTACGCAGTTCACCTGGTTGCATAGCTTTAGTGCACTCGGGTGCTTTAATTTTTTTTTTAATTTTTAAATTTTTTTATACAACTATTAATCTAAATGTCTTTAACACATGTATTAATTTTTACTATTTTTAAAATATTATAGATATTTATTTTTTATTTTTAAAAATCAATAAGATTTTAGTAATTTTAATGCACCTAGGTTAATATTTTTATAAAAATATTTCAAAAAAATAGGTTAAATGCAGCCGAGCTAAGTTCACCCGGGTGCATTTAGCATCAACCCCTTATTACCATGGGCATATTTCAATTGGAACACGTTTCGGCCTCTATGCCAAGTTTGATCTCCAGTGAGGAGCATTTGACTCATGCAGAGTTGTCTCCTCTTGTTTACAAGTTGCTTGTGATCAATTATGAAAATAGAAAGATTTTTTTGGGAATGATTGAGTTGTAAAAAAGATATAAGAAAACTGAGATATTGTAAGCCAGTTTCCACATGAAAACAAATGATTTTGTTGATATATTGACGTCCACTATTTTAGCACCGTTGAAGGACCCAGTTGCATTCAATGATGATAATAATAATTAATATTAATGAAAAACCAGCAGAAGAAGAAATCAAGTGCTGCCGCCTTCAGCTTTTTGGTTCATGAGATTCTCTGCACAGAAAGCATAAATTTCGATATTATCTTTTGGTACTTTTTTATATTTATAGATTAAGGGCGTATTTTGTTATTTTTGTACCTGAAAAGGAAAGAAAATCTCGTCAAACAGAGTAATAATTGATATCAATAGCATCAATTAAAAATAAGAAATAAATTTTATTTTATAGAATTCATTATGAATAAAAATATTAGAACCAAACACAGGGAAGCTTATGTCAAATTTCGAGAAAGATAAAACTGATACATATTTATCCATTATTAAAAGATAATATTCATCAAATAAAAAGGTAAAAACGACATCCTTGAATAAAAATATACCTTTGCTAATTTTTGAAAACTGTTATGAAAATTTGAGATGATTAATAGAAATTACACCCCAACTAATTTTGGGAATACCAGTAAATTAAATAAAAATTAAATGCTCTCTTATAAACAATGAACCAAAATCCACATCAAAAATCACATGGATGCCAGTTAGGAAAGCAGAGTATGATCGACCAAAAAAGATCTAAGCTTGACGATATTGAACTTGTGGGGCCCTTTTGGATTGATGGCAAGCTGGCTGCTAAATGAAGTTGTGGCATTCGATTTGAAATTAGTGCGTTGGTCTTGCTGATTAATCAGCCGTGCTCGGACCGGTGGATAGCCTCAAAAGTCCAAGCCTCGTATGTAGTATGTACTCATATTCACCATCGATGTCTTCATTCGCAGCATGGAATGGTGACACTGTGACAACATGCATGTGGGCTGTGGCCCACCATGTTCTCTGAAGTCCATCATTTACTCTGCGGGGTCCATGTAATTAGTGTCCTTTTGGCTCTTTTAAGGAGCTGCAGTGCTTGATTTTGGCCCCCCTTTAATTTATTGGTCATCAAGAAGTTCATAAATGGTATTTAGTTTGTTCATGGGTAATATGAAGCCACGAAAAGTGAAAAGGTTGGTGGTCTTGATCAATTGATTTGATGTGTCATTCGACACCTTTTTATTGATCTTACAATATTACATTTACCTCAACTCATGTTAGAAATTAAACCCCAGAATTCATACATCTTATCTCATTTCATCTTATAATAAATTTAGCATTAAATATACTCATAATTGTTCTGGCTATCAACAAAGGAGAAGACGAAATGCTGTCTTACATGGGACTCTATCCTATATATGACCAGTGGCATGCGTGTAAAGTGCTGGTACCGATGAGTTATTCAACACCTTATTTGAAAATTAAAAGGTACCTTAGGAACAAGGTCACACATTTCATTCCAATATCTTATATTTGACTGCGTCCATGGGCTCTGCTTCTGTTAAGTTTTAAAATATTGATAACCGATTTAAATTCAATCCATTTATTGTATTTAACATTATTTATTTATCTAGAAGATTAAGTTTCATTCAAATCAAGTACGTGCATAGACTACATTTGTTCAATAATTTATATTCTTGTGTAAATTATAAAAAATATTTAGATTCATTCATACACGTATTAGACTATAATAATACTTCATAGAATCATTTATCCATGTAGTAGTGATATTTTAGATAATTTATATGTTGAAAAAACTGATTTAAAATTAATATTTTAGCATTGAACTATTTTATTATATTGATTTTATACATTTATAGATGAGACCCATATACATTGAAATAAAAAATAAAAGAGTTTTCAATATATTATAAATGATGCTAAATATAATAAATGAAGTGGAGTTTTCATCAACTATTAAAATTTTAAAAATAAAAGAAATTACATGAAAAAAAAATTTCATAGACGCGAGAATGTCCTCCCATTAAGGCATAAGTATTTACAGGAGTTCTCTGTACTAGAATATCAATAAGGGATCTGTAAAGCCTCCGTGACAAGCTTAGAGAGAAGAAAATAATTTTTTTAATCTTGTTAGTCACCTTGGATGATCAAGTACTTGACCAAAGTAACAAGTTTACTATCTCTACTCAATATTTAAACTCTGAATCTCCCACTCATACTATTTTACGTATTCATATCAGCTGCTTGGATAACGCACAAATTTTCCAGTGCGTTATTTCAGAACCTGTTGCAGCTTTTCAGTTTGTGTACGGCCCAACCAATAGACAAATCAAATGGATCCAGACCCAACCCAGTAGATAAATGGGTTCGGAAGATTTTTTTCTTTGTATCACTACAGACCTTCAACCATTACAAACAAAGAATCTACATTTTTGAAATTTCAATCAATGTCGCTTTGCTGATCAAATAATTAGTCAAAATCTCGTTGTTTTGATTCAAGAGAAAAAAAAAAAAATCCTAAAAGAGAAGAATCAAATACTCTTCCGAAAAGAAGATATATAAGTCGTTCCCTTACAACGACAAGATAGATTCAAGTTATACAGTATTACATGAACCTGAATTGCCTACCAAAATATTAATTTCAATGGCTATGGATAACATTTGCTCCATGGGTGTCTTGATCAGGTTTAGGAGAGTAATCTTTGTCGGGATTGAATTACCTAAGAATTTCCTGACAATTAACTGCGCCGAATGATCTTCTACGGTGATTTCCGACCAGTCAAAAAATATTTTTTTTTTGTTTTTTTTTGAAAAATAATTTTATAAACATATTAATCTAGTTATATTTAATCTATAAACCAAGTTTTACCATTTTTGGATATGTATATATATTTATTTTGAATTTTTAAATACAGAGGTATTTAAGTCATTTTAAATATTTCCGACCGGTCGTAGAAGATTAACTGCTGCTATGATCAATTAACATATGGATGGCGTAACTCATTGCTTCTATCATATCCCCAATTTTTAGTGACTGTTGGCTTATTAATTGAGAAATATTTTCTCTGCAAAGCAAGAGTGGTACTGGGTTGTAAGTTGTAACATGGGGAAGTGACTGTAAGCCGTTCGAGATTCCGTCGCAGGATGGGAATTCTTTTTTTTTTTTTTTTCGAAAAAAAAAATCATGTGAAGGGTACTCTATATTTTAGGTCAATTCTACAATAAAAATATTTTAAATGTAGTTTTATTTTTATTATAATAAAATTCGCTCTAATCAAATGAACCGCAGTACCAAAAACAATATTAATGATTGAAATTAATTTAAGATGACAGGCCTAAAGTTTGTTATATCTTATATGATATTTAGCTTGAATAATTAAAAGTAAATTTTTATATTTAATTAAATATAGTTTTTTGGCTCAATGCAGACTTAAAAAAATATTTGCAAGTTGTCAAAAATTGTGCGGATCATAGTTTTTCCGATAAATCATAAATGTATAAATTTGATCACTTTCGCACAATTCGATCGCCCATATTGATATTTGGACAATTTAAAGACTTAAATTAGAGATCAGCTAAATGAGAAACGTTTCTTTTCTGATCGTCCACCTTTGAAAATGCACGTGTCTCAGATTATGAAGGCATTTTTGTAGTTTCGGAAATCCACATAATTAATTCCGAAAACATATCATATTTTCATTAATTTTGAATTATTTTAATTAGATATTCTTGAAATTTGCTAAGTCATTGACCTACTTGAGCCCAACTTTACGAACTCTTGGCATATCAACCCTTGGTTCATAAAGCGAGGTGGTTATTTTTAAATTCAGCAATTTTTATATAACCACTATACATAATCAAAATTATAACAACTTTCATATCTTTAAATATGGGTTACTGCATTCATACCTACATAATTTGAATAAAATTGTAAGCAGGTTTGAAGTTTTCAGAAAATTACATAAGATCTATCACTTACGTGAGCTGTTCATGGATAGTAAAAATTTTCTGTAAAAAGACAAAAATGCTCCCTTAAAACAAGCAATGACTGATTGCAAATAGAGACGAACTATGACAGCTCGAATTCCGACAGTATGTTTTCATGGCGCGCATTCGCAAGCCGGCAACAACAACGGTCGGTTGTCATGCCCTTTGAAAAATATTAATTGCTGTCGGACAACTGAAGTGATACGCCTTTAATTTAAGGCTAACCATGAAAGCACCGATGTAATTTTTCAAAAACTCAGTTACACATCTGTAATTTCACCCAACAGGTAGGTGTGGATGAAAAATCCTTTAATAGGTGTGTGAACAAAATTACGCCCATTGGATTTCAGCTCCCAAAACCATTCTCATTAAACTATCTGTAAAATTATTTTATCCTTTAGAATGCATCTAAAATGCAAAACATAATATTTTAGGCACTAGGCAGCCTGTCCCAGTTCTCATATAACCTCGATTAACTTAAGTTACAAAATAAGCATTTTACACGAAATAAATTTCAAAATACATTCTAAATTTCAGCTACGAATGTTTGCGTCAACGCTTATAGGCACATTTTATCGCCAAACGCAAGTTATCTTGGGGATGAAATTGGTTTTCTGAAGAAATATATTAGTTGAAGAGAAGTCCATAGGTATCTAAACATGAGAAATTATATTAAAATGAAAAAATAATCTAAAAAATTAAAAAAAGAAAATATCATGCATTAAAATATGAGAGATTGCAGCCGACCGGGCTGTATTCAGTTGGTCATGACATGTGGCTGCCAAGTAGCCTATCAGTGTTCCCTTGTTTAGTGGTTAGTGGAGCTTTATCTCCACGTCCTTTTTAAAATAAGTTGAGTTTGTAGTTTGCGGGATAAGACAGTTAGGATTTGTTGTCTCTGGAATAAATGAACTTTATAGATAATTTCAGATGTCATGGGGTTCAACGTGCCAATAAAAAATTATGACAGATTATAATTGCATGTAAATGAAAAAAAAAAAAATTCAATCGTCGTCCTATTCTATCATTCAATGGGATGCCTCCAACAGTGGATGATCTCCAAAGGTGTTGTCGCCCCGAAATCAAAGATGCGGGTGCCAGACGAGCGGCGCTCGTCTAGTCATCGGCGGTGCAGGGTTCGAATCCCACGTGGGATTCTGAACCATATTTGGGGTGAGGGCATGTGGTCCTCCTTTATACTTTGGTGGGAGCTAGTGGTCTCCCCATTTGATTTGTGGAAGCTTGTTGTCGTCTTCCATTGTAAGCTT
>JAXCLR010000092.1:11201065-11218161 GCA_035584095.1 Annona squamosa | reverse complement strand
TCTCAGGATTTGAATGTAATAAAAAATGATATATGATGTAAAATATCCTCCAATCAAAAAAAAAAAAAAAAAGATGCGGGTGTTGTTGCCTCGATGCATTGATTATTGCTAAGGATGGGAAGTGTGGTGTGGGTGGTTTCGGATTCGAACAGGGTGGTGCCCATGTGATGACACCTGTGCATGGCAGATGCTCATGGGGTGTGAAATCCAAGGATAAGGAAAGAGAGAGAAAGGTGCATGGAGCCATTGGCACACGTTTCACCTCCAATCCTCGTTACTTTTCCGTTTCTGCCTCTGATTGTAGGAATGTCTTTTTCCTGAGGGTGAGCCTTTTCTTGGTCCCGCTTCAATAAATCGGCTTATCTTTCTCAGAAAATCTGCCTTTAGGATTGGCTTTCGCTGTCTGTAGCCTTCATGATAAATGGTTTCATGCAATCGGTTGCATGGATTCACCTCCACACAGCCGGTTGATCTTTTAGTTTAAGGAAGTTTTATTTTCTGATCCAGATGATTAATATATGTAGTTATTTAAAATCCCAAAAATCGTGTATCTTAAAACTTTTATTATAGGTTATATACTTATTTTCGAAGTTTAGTAGCTGCATGTTTACTCATTAATGATTTAAAATATGTGAGTTTACGATCAAAGAAATTTGAAGCAACATGAATAGATACATATTGATGAATATTCATCAACCCCATAAATTGCATACAAACTGTAAAGTTTATAAAATCTATGAAATGGATTAGACGAGTTAAATTACTTCATTCATTTGAATATATTTTTTGATAAATTTAATTCATGGTTCCAAAATTTGAGCATACATTGCCTATTATTTTTTATGATGACTATATTATACATTTGACGTCTTAGATTATTCATGATCAATTCATTTTTAGTAAAAGCATATGATATTCTTAAAAAAAAAAAACATTCATCGTAATTTATCATAACCCATTACACCTGCTCATAATCGCACATTATCCCCAAATATACTTGTTGTATGTGAAAAGACAAAACTGCCCCATTTGCATTTTACCCAAAATACAGACGTTTTCATAGGCCTCATCCCCAACTATCATTGGTCCGGATTTATTAAAAAATTCTTTTCAAAGAATGACATGGGATCGTAACCCTCTTTTTGTTCATTTTTCCAAAGTCTTTGGTCATTATTTCTAGGCTATGATTTTCTTTTGAAGGAAATTTCTAGGCTACGATTTGATTCCTCCTTAGGAATTGGGCAGGCAGAAAAATTGAGATGCCACCGTCATCGCATGCTTTTCCCAGTGCCGATCAGAAGATGTTTAGACCAAAGACAAGCTGTCCCTGTAGCGTTGTCGTCCTCGTGACCGTGCATGACATAGCCATTGGAAGCACGCTGCAATTGTGGGAATTTCATGTGTTTCCAGCGCAATTGTATCGGATTTTGATACAATACACCCGGCTGGAAATTAAATAATTTTTTTATGAAGTTTGCTTCAATGTAACCAAATTATGCAGAAGCGGTTCTATGTAATTTTCTCAATTAAGATTTTATGCTTGATAAAAAAATTGAATCAATTCATCTTATTTAACATCATTTGTTTATCAAATTGACCAAATTTCATCTAAATCCAATATATGCATTATCCACATTTGCTTAAAAATAAGTACGTTCATGCATAAATTAGTGAAGATGTTTAGATCCATTTATAGATATATTGGAATGTGATAATACTTTATAGAATCATTCATCCATGTAATAGTGATATTTTAAATGGTTTACATATTGAAAATACTTTATAAAAATTGATATTCAGTATTAAATTATTTTATTACGTTGATTTCGCATGTTTATAGATGATGCTATATATAGTGATATTAGACAAATGAAAAAGTTTTCATTGTAATATAAGTAATTCTAAACACAATAGATGATGTGAATTTTTTATTGAATATTTAGATTTTGAAAATAGAAAAGTTTATACGAAAGGGATTTTTACAAAAACATCCTTGATTTTTTATTAAACTATCTAATGGAAGTGTACTTCAAGAAAGAGATAATGAGACCACTTTCTTTACACAACTTCCGACCTTGAACCAACCTATTCTAATAACTTGTACATAGTAACCCACCAACTACTTTTCATCCAAATGGTGATAACTAAAGCAAGTTCAATATTTGTTTATCTATAAAACTTTTCAATATAAAATTTTTTACTCTCTATTTATTCACATGTTCCTATTCAATTACCATACTTTTCAATTACTTGTATACAATTATCAGTACAACTAATTTATTTATTTTAACTTCATTATATTTACTTTTCATCATTATCTCTATTATATAATATTATTTTCTCTCATTTAAAAATTTTTACATCAAAACTTATTACTTTCCAAACTCACCATCAATTGGCTATTATGGGTCTCTTTTTTTAAATTTGTTCGGTTTTTATATTTGAATTTCACTTTTATGTAACTAAGTTATATAGAAGTGGTTCTAAGTAACGCTTTTAATTTTTCATATATTGACGATTGATTTAAAATTCAATTCATTTATGGGCCGCATTTGTAGAAAAATACATATATTCATGTATAAATTTAAAAAATGATTAGATTTATTTACATATATATTAAAATGTAATAATATTTTATAGAATCATTTATCTACATAGAATGATATTTTCTATAGTTTAAATGTTGAAAATATAACTTAAAAATTAATATTTAATCTTAAATTATTTTATTACATTTATTTTTAATGGGGCGCAAAAACAATAATATTAGATAAATAAAAAGATTTCTAAGATACTGTAAATGCTAAATACAATATATAAAGTAGATTTTTCATAAATCATCAAAATATTAAAAATAGAGGGGGTTTATACAGACAATGAGTTTCACAGAAGCAAGACTGTTTATACTTTATATGGCTCAACCATACTATTTTTAAATTTTTCTTTATGTTTTTACAAAGGGTGTGTTTGGTTGGGCTAAACAAATGTCAACCAAAACTTTTTAGTAAAAACCTTTTCACTATCAATAAGTATTTTATCTTTAATTATTTTTCACATAGCACAAACTGCCTCCCATGTTCAATCATTTCCACACAACTATCCATATAATTAACGCATTCATTTTGAAGTCTGATTCTATGCTTCCAGGTGTATATACTTGTTTTTAAATTTTTTTCAAAATTTTTTTACAGAAATGTTAATCTAAGTATATTTAATAAGTTTATCAATTTTTACCATTTTTGGAGATTTTTAGATATTTTTTAAATTAAAAAAAAGACATTTTAGTATTTTTTGTGTAAAATTTTTTTTGAAAAAAATAAAAAAATGAGTATATTCGCTTGAGAGCACTGAGTATATGTACCTAGAGTATTGAGGCTTAATGCTTTTGGGAGTATAGGATCAGATTTTATTTGTTTTAACTCTATTTTCATCATTGTCTATTACTTTGAAAAACTTTTACCACAAAAATTTTTTATAAAATTTTTTTATCCCCAACCAAACATACCCAAAATTAAAAAGAATTCATCTATCTTATTCTCCCCTCACATATAAAAACTAAGTATTTTAATTTGTAAAATTCTATAAGAATATATAGAAAATCTAAAACGATTTCACTAGGTATATAAATACATAAACGGAGGCCCCATGAAAATGAAAATAAAATAAAATCAGAACAATTAAAAATTGAGGACACGTAACAGCCAGCTTTAGTAATTATTTGCAAAATTATTTTATCCTGTAGAATGCATCTAAAATGGAAAACATAATATTTTAGGCGCTAGGCAGCCCGTCCCAGTTCTCATATAACCTCAATTAACTTAAGTTACAAAATAAGCATTTTACACAAAAGAAATTTCTAAGTGAATCTAAATTTCAGGTACGAATGTTTGAGTCAACACTTACTGGCAAATTTTCTCGCCAAACGCAAGTTATCTTGGGGATGGAATTGGTTTTCTGAGGGAATATATTCGTTGAAGAGAAGTCCATAGGTATCTAAACATGAAAAATTATATTAAAATGAAAAAATGATCTTAAAAATTAAAAAAAAAATATCATGCATTAAAATATGAGAGATTATAGCCAACCGGGCTGTATTCATTTGGTCATGGCATGTGGCTGCCAAGTAGTCTATCAATGATCGAGCAAAAGGGCAAGGACATTAGTCCCTTGTATAGTGGTTAGTGGAGCTTTATCGAGCTTACTGTTGTCTCTTTTTAAATAAGTTGAGTTTGTTGTTTGCAGGATAAGACAGACAGAATTTGTTGTCTCTGGAACGAATGAACTTTATATATAATTTCAGATGTCATGGTGTTCAACGTACCAATAAAAAATTATGACAGATTATAATTGCATGTAAATGAAAAAAAATAGTTCAATCCTCGTCCTATTCTATCATTCAATGGGATGCCTCCAAGAGTGGATGATCTCCAAAGGTGTTGTCGCCCCAAAATCAAAGATGTGGGTGTTGTTGCCTCGATGCATTGATTGCTAAGGATGGGAAGTGTGGTGCGGGTGGCTTTGGTTTCTTTCCACAGTATCTCTCCTTTCCTTTATCCGGATTAGAACTGGGTCGTGCCCATGCGATAACACCTGTGCATGGCAAATGCCCATGGGGTGTGAAATCCAAAGAAAAGGAAAGAGAGAGAGAGGAAGGTGCATGGAGCCATGGGCACGTTTCACTTCCGATCCTCGTTACTTTTTCGTTTCTCCTTCTGATTGTGGGCATGTCTTTTCCCTGAGTGTGAGCCTTTTCTTGGTCCCCCTGCAATAAATGGGCTTATCTTTCTCCGAAAATCTGCCTTTAGGACTGGCTTTCGCTGTCTGTAGCCTTATGATAAATGGTTTCTTTCAATCGGTTGCATGGATTCACCCCCACACAACCGGTTGATCTTTTAGTTTAAGGAAGTTTTATTTTCTAATCCAGATGATTAATATATGTAGTTATTTAAAATCCCAAAAATCGGGTATCTTAAAACTTTTATTATAGGTTGTATACTTATTTTCGAAGTTTAGTAGCTGCATGTTTACTTATAAATGATTTAAAATATACAAGTTTACGATAAAAGAAATTTGAAGCAACATGAATAGATATATATTGATGAATATTCATCAACCACATAAATTGCATACAAACTGTAAAATTTATAAAATCCATAAAATCAATTAGACAAGTTAAATTACTTCATTCATTTAAATATATTTTTTGATAAATTTCATTCATGGTTCCAAAATTTGGGCATACATCGCCTATTATTTTTTATGATGATTACTTGATGCATTTGACGCCTTAGATTATTCATGATCAATACATTTTTATTAAAAGCCTATGATATTCCACAAAAAAACATTCACCATAATTTATTATAACCCATTCCACCCGCTCATAATCACAAATTATCCCCAACTGTTATTGGTCCGGATTTATTAAAAAATTCTTTTCGCATGTAGTGACATGGGATCATAACCCCCTTTTTGTTCATTTTTCCAAAGTCTGTGGTCATGATTTCTAGGCTATGATTTTCTTTTGATGGAAATTTCTAGGCTATGATTTGATTCCACCTAGGCAGAAAAATTGAGATGCCACTGTCATCGCTTGCTTTTCCCCGCGCTGATGAGAAGATGCTTTGACATGAGACAAGCTGTCCCTGTTGCATTGTCATACTCGTGACCGTGCATGCCATAGCCATTGGAAGCACGCTGCAATTTTGGGAATTTAATGTGTCTCCAGCGCAATTATAAATGATTTCGATATAATACACCCGGCTGGAAATTAAATAAATTTTTTATGGGGTTCAAAGCGGTACCATCTAATCTTCTCAAATTTTAAAATTTTAATACTCGATAGAAAATCCGACCATTCATTGTATTTAACATAAATTTCATTTAAATCCAATATTTGCATTAGCTATATTTGCTTACAAATACATATATTCATGTGTAAATTAGAGAAAATATTTTAATCTATTCACATATATATTAGAATATAGTAATACTTTATAGAATTATTTATTTATGTAATAATAATATTTTAGATGATTTAGATGTTCAAAATACTACATACAAACTAATATTTAACATTAAATTATTTTATTATGTTGATTTTGCATATTTATAGATGAGGTCATATATAGTAGTATTAGACAAATGAAAGGATTTCCATTATAATATAAGTGATTCTAAACACAATAGATGAAGTGGATTGTTCGTCAAATATCTAGATATAAAAATAGAAAAGGTTATATTAAAAAAAAGTTTCATAAAAGCATATCCAATCTTTTCTTAGGTTGTCTACCTTTAATAATAAGGTACTAATGGAAGCGTATTTCAAAAAGGAGATAACAAGACCACTTTCTTTATACAACTTCGAACCTTAGACCTACCTATTCTAACAACATGTATATAGTAACTTGCTTGCTACTTAGTCATCCAATTGGTGACAACTGAAGCAAGTTCCAAGATATGTTTGTTTATTTATAAAACTTTTCAATACAAAACATTTTAACTTCTATAATTATCTTATTTTTAATTATTCCTTTACATGTTATTACACAATTACCATATTTTTCAATTATTTGTACACAATTATCTGTACAATTAATTTACCTATTTTAACTTTATTATTTTTACTTCTCATCATTACCCTTATTATATCACATTATTTTCTCTTTTTTTAAAATTTTTTGCGTCAAAACTTATTACTTTCCAAACTCACCATCAATTGGCTATTATGGGTCTCTTTTTAAATTTTTTTAAAATTTTTATATTTGAGCTTCCCTTTTATGTAACCAAGTTACATAGAAGTAATTCCAAGTAATGCTTTTAATTTTTAAGATATTGATAATTGATTTAAAATTCAATTCATTTATGAGCCACATTTGTAGAAAAATACATATATTCATGTATAAATTATAAAAAATGATTAGATTTATTTACCGATATATATATTAAAATGTAATAATATTTTATAGAATTATTTATCTACATAAAATGATATTTTATATAGTTTAAATGTTGAAAATATAAATTTAAAATTAACATTTTATCTTAAATTATTTTATTATATTGATTCTTAATGGCCCATGCACAATAATATTGGACAAATAAAAAGATTTTCAAGATACCATAAATGCTAAATACAATAGATAAAGTAGATTTTTCATAAATCATCGAAATATTAAAAATAAAGGGGTTTATATAGAAAATGAGTTTCATAAAAGCAGAACTGTTTATACTTTATGCGGCTCAACCGTACTATTTTGAATTTTTCTTTATGGTTTTTGCAAAGGGTGTGTTTGGTTGAGTTAAACAAATGTCAACCAAAACTTTCACTAAAAAAATTTTCACTATCAATAAGTACTCTACTTTTAATTATTTTTTTAACATTTTACTATACAAACTATTCCACTTTTCAATCATTTTTATACAATTATCCATATAACTAACATATTCATTTTAAAGTTTGATCATATGTTCTTGAAAGCATTGAGCCGAGTGCATATACTCATTTCTAAAAAAATTTTGAAACTTTTTTACGCAAGTGTTAATCTAAGTATATTTAATAAGTGCATTAATTTTTATCATTTTTGGAGATTTTTAGATATTTTTTTATTTTTTTAAAAATCAATGACATTTTAGTATTTTTTGTAAAAAAAGTTTTAAAAAAATTTTAAAAAATAAGTATAGGCACCCGAGAGCATTGAGTATACACACCTGGGAGTATTGAGGCTTAATGCTCTCGGGAGTAGAGGATTGGATTTCATTTGTTTTAACTTTATTGTTATCATTTTTTATCAATTTGACAATTTTTACCTTAAAAAATTTTTATTAAAAATTTTTACTTCCAACCAGACATACCTAAAATTAAAAAGAATTCACCTTTCTTACTCTCCCCTCACATAAAAAATAATAAGAATTTTAATTTGTAAAATTTTATAAAAATATATAGAAAATCTAAAAACGATTTCATTAGGTATATAAATACATACACTGAAGCCCCATGAAAATGAAAAAAAAAATTCAAAACAATTAAAAATTGAGGACGTTTAACAGCCAGCTTTAGCCGGGTGTATTTTGGGTGTGTTTGGTTACACATAAAACATGTCAATGAAAATTTTTTCATCAAAAACTTTTCACTCACCATAACTATCTTATTTTTTAATTATTTTTTCACATTTTCCTATATAAACAACCCTACTTTTCAATCATTTCCACACAAATACCCATACAACTACCCTATCTATTTTAACTTTATTCTCTTTACACCTCATTATTACTTCTATTATATTATATCATTTTCTATTAACTTGACAACTTTTATTTTGAAAAGTTTTCATCAAAAAGTTTTACCTCCAACCAAACACACCCTTTATCAAAATCGAATTGGTATCAGCATTTCTATTGGCCAGGTGTAGTTTTTATTTTTAGCCAATTGTATCAGCACAGCTGAACATCGGTCATAGAACGTTTTTAATTTTTTAGGAGTACGTCGTTTATGCTGGTCATTTTCGATGACGGTTGAATTTGCCGGTCATCCGAACATTTTTCTCCGTCTTACATATCCACTGTTACAATATCGAAGCCTTACTTTTGGAAAAAATAAATAAATTATTAATTAATAGGCCAGCCTTAATTTGAATCCGCCAATCTTCGTCTCGCTGTCAATCTCTGGTCTCTACACTTGGTCGATCGGGCGGCTGCTGAATCCCGGCCGTCCATTGAGAACACGTGGAATTTATTATTTTTTAAATAATTTTTAAAAAAGTGAATTGATTCAGTGCATAAAACTGCACTTTGCAGTCCATCATAAATGGGGCTCATTTGATCATAAAATCATAATCCAGCATATAAAATTTTCATCCAGTTTGAATAGATTTATGTCTCTTTAAAAATGTTCCCAAAATTAATGTAATAAAATATTTTAATTTGAATATTAATTTTAAAATTTTCTTTTCAACACCTGAACTGTTAAAAAACGTAATTCTTATGTCGATGAATATTACATAAAATATTAATATATTTAAATATACGTGGGCTACATTTTACAACGAACTGGTCCAACCGCACTCTATCATCTCTCTTTAAAAAACTATCCTTACCAAGATCTACATATTAATTAACATGCATGGGCTTCTGGAAAACATGTCCGGACATGAATAAATGGTGTGATACGATCAATGTGGCTGATCCCTTGGGTTATGACAATTACTAAAATATTTATATTTTAAAATTAGCATTTGGTGGACCGAGTTACCTAACATTTAAAAAATATTAATTTATACGTATTTTTATAAAATTAAATATAATAGGTTTCATCATCTGCGTGGGTACATAATGCCTGTAGGCCCGCCGGCCTGCTCTTCACTTCATGCGCAATCAAGCCATCATTTGTACGACGTATAATCTAAAAATTTGGAAGTGGACCGTCCAACTTCTACTGCAGATTCCAGCAAAGTTTAATCAACGTAGCCATCTTTTGGCAACATATAAATTAAAATTATTTGTATATCCTTTTTTATTTTTGTGGATTTTTTATATGTGTACGTGGGCTCAACTTGTTATTATTCATATCCAAATTTCGTATTTTTAAAATTTTTTGATTTTTTACTTTAAAAAAACTAAAAATGGGTTTCATGGGAAAGATTTTTTTTTTGTCAAAATTTAAAAACAAACGAAGGGTGTGTTTGGGAAGGGATAAAACTTTTGATGAAAAGTTTTAGAGAGTAAAAGTTGTCAAATGATGTGATATGATATGAGTAATAATGAGGAGTAAAGATGATAAAGTTAAAATAGATAGGTTAATTGTATGGATAATTGTGTAGAAATGATTGAAAAGTAGGGTAGTTGTATAGGAAAATGTGAAAAAATTATTAAAAAATATGATAATTATAGAGATTGAAAAGTTTTAAATTGAAAAATTTTGAGTTGACATGATTTTTTTGTTGCCAAACACACCCGAAATAAAACAAATTTCAAATTCGGCTATATCAAAAGACCCCCACCTGAGTTGGGTACAGAGGCCGGAGATCATTCCCTACATTAATTTGGCAGCAAATACGTTGACAGTGCTACGCAGTCAAATGCACATTACTTCCAATTGAATTTCATATTACTTATAGTTAAATATCATATTAGTTTTTATTATGGTGTTACAGGGTTACCGACCGTAGACCTAGATGTTACAAGGTCTACCGCGCTAGACCTAGTTGTAATAGGGCTTTGAAGCAGGAGTGTAAGCTGAACGGGTTTTACTTGGCCCGGTCTGAGTAATTATAACGGAATTATATATTTCGGGCCGGGTCAAACCCGATACCGAATCTTATGCCGCCAATTTCGTTTTGGGCCGGATAGGGACCGCACAAAGTTAAAAAATTAGTATTCGAACCAATCAATTTTTGACAAAGAAAATTTTTTTAATGGCCTAATTTTTTTTGTTAATTTTTAATCTTTCCTTTCATCTATGAAAAACAGTTTTATTCATTTATTAGACTGAATCGACAATTACGTTAAATGAAGATGTTATCCTTCTGTAAGCTTAAAAAAGTCTATAATTATGTATAAATTGTGAAAAATGCATAGATTTATTTTTAAATGCATTCAAATAAAATATCGATAATTTGAGCTATCATTTATCCATCTAGGAATAATATTTTACACAATTTATATGTTAAATCTATGAGATTGAAATGTTATAAACCAAATTATTTTACTAAATTGATTTTATATATTTTTAAAATGTCCCATGCATATTTTGATTTAGATGAAACTTGGTTTTTTACACAAATAAATAATTCTAGACTGATTGAGTAGATTAAATTTTCTTTTACGAGCGTTGGTCATTCTTGTTAAAATAATTTGGATTTTCATGTCATTTATGGTTATTTGATAGCATAAAAAATTAATTTTTTTTTAAAAAAATCTATCTTTGATGGTGTGAGGGTGGGTTTTTTAAGGGTCGATTTGGGTTTGGGTTTTTCCAAACTCGGCACTAATAAACATCGAATTAAGTCGAATCTAGTACTAATACAAAGTAGGTACTTTGGAGAAAAACTTGAAATTGGGTTTTTTTAATGTACCGGACCGGAAAACTCGCCTTGCTTGCACCCCTAATTTGAACTCTTAATCTCAGGTACTTGTATATGCATTACTACTAGGCTAAAGCTAAGGTCACCATATCACATTATTTTTGAATCTATGCACATAGTGCAGTTGATGTTCATGCCGGACATTGGTGCCAGTGATTCTAAGTTTGGCTTTTGGGAGAGCTGTGATTTCACGTTTAGGAGTTTTGTCTCCTACAGCTGCTTACATTATTATGTATCCATTGTTCAAAAATGTGAACAATTAGTTGGGATAATTGATTATGTTGTAAGTAAAAAGATATTGTAAAATATAATTTCAAGATGGAACAATAAAAAAAAATACCACCGTTTGTGGGCTTTTACAAATGACTGCAAATAATAATAGTTATCTAGCTATAAGTAATAGTGAAATGTAACTGTGTATGTCCAAATGAATTAAATTAAATTGAAATTTACTTTTGTCGTAGTGCGAAGATGTTCGGGGCATCAAACGAACCTGAAAATCTTCAAATAGAAACAGAACGAACAGCCATTCGTTTGTCCCCTCCACCATCAACGCCTCCGTAGTCTTGAAAATTTCTCCAGCTCACCATTTCAGTGCTCTCATCAGAGTAAGAAAAAAATGAACAGGAAGAGCAGCAGAGGCGGGCATGCAGCGGTAGCAAAGCTGTTGTTCCTTGTGGTACTCCTCGTTTCGCTCAATGATCCGACAAACGCCAGCAGCCGCAGCAGACGGTCGAGGTCGCAGTCGAACAGCACAGATGAGGATCTGGTGGGGAAGCTGCCCGGGCAGGACTTCAACGTCAGTTTCGCCCACCATGCCGGCTACGTGACAGTGAACAAGTTCTCAGGGAGGGCCATCTTCTACTGGTTTTTTGAGGCTGCTGAGGACCCTTCCTCAAAGCCTCTTGTTCTTTGGCTCCAAGGAGGTTGGCCCGTCCATAAATTATTTTAATTTTTTTCTTTTTTTGAGAACCAAAAAAAAAAAAAAAAACCTCGGATGATTGGGAGGTGCACTTAGAAAAGGGATAATGAGGCAATTATCTCTGTCCAATTCCGAACCGTGGACCTCCATATGTCCTAATAGCTCATACACACTCATGTTAGCCACTGCTCATTTAAGTTTCCGTCTTTTATTTCTTATCGTCTTTGAACTGATTTCTGTCTGTTGGCGTATTGGGCTTTGTTTTGTCGACGTTGCTCATGCATAATAGTTTTTTTTTTTTTTTTAAATCCTAGGGCGTTATGATCTATTAGGATTACGTTAGACCTCCCTAAAAGGTGTAATTTTTTGTTTTTTAATTTTTGATGAAAATATTTTTGTGTACATACTAAATTTACAAAATTTAGATGTACGTATCTATATTTAACTTTCAAAAATCAACATTTTGAGGGTTATTGAAGTTATTTTATTCCCCAAAACTTTGATTTTTGTAAATTAAATATATATTCACATATTTAAAAATTGTAAAGTTTGGTATATAAATAAAATACATTTAAAAATATTTTCATGAATCTATCTAATTTCTGATTAAATATATCCAATCCAATGATGCATGTGCATCGCTAAATCAAAAACTAGTTTCTGATTCGCATTAAGACCATGTCTGATCAATGGTTCCGACTAACTAATCAGCCCGTGTTCTAGATTTTCAGACTTGGAAATGGGCAATTGGGGAAGCATCATTTTCTGTTCGTTTCCCACCCGGATTCGTACAAGGTCGGACCTCTCACAGAAGCCCAATTGAAATTTGGGTCCATTCTCAGGTGGACATTGACATATTGATTATCGTGACAACTTGATTGGCCTCATATGAATAATGAGCAGGAGCACAAGCTGAAAAGAAACAGAAAGATGATGTTAACTATAATAATGACGATGGTCAGAAAAAGTGGAGTTATAACTTACATAGAGAGAAAACAAAATGTTTTGATCTGTCACTACTTCGGGCACATAGTTTCTTTTCCATTTTTTCCCTTGATTGGGATGTAATTACATCTAACACAGCTGGATTTCAAATGGGGGACAAATTTCCCTAAACCCTCTTAACAGGAGAGACAAATTTCCTAAATTCTTATAAAAGAGAGAAATATTATACACTCCCACAAAGGGCAGGATCAAACACAGATCGGTTGGCAAGCTGCCACCACCAGTGACCAGCATGGCAAGCCCCTGCTGGCGGCACATAGTTCTTTTTATTTGGACTTTATGCCTCTGTGTAATGAGATGTTGCTGTGGGCCAGGGACATTTGTTTTCTTGAAGTTGGTTGGATAGACAATGATGTCAGCCATAGAATAAATTTTAAAAAAATAGACAGAAAATGAATCAGAAATGCAAGTAAAGATAAGAAAAAGACAAGATTGTTGGGGTTGTATATCATTTCAATTTATAGCTTACCTTCCCAATGTGTTAATCTAGTGTTTATCTAGAATGTATTATTATTACATAAAGAAATTCTTATATGCAAGTTTTGGTCATGTTGTTCTTAACTGTCTTTAATCACATGGCTGAAGTGAATTTGTGGGGTAGGCAGCAGTGATACGCTAACCGGATGGATGGTCCAAAGGTGGTAGGAGCGTGCCATGTTGGCATCTGTACTGAGAAGTCTGAGATATGACTTCTACATTTTGCTTGCTTGGTCTTCGTTTTCAAAGAATGCCTAGATCATTCATACCCTTTGTATTCCTTGCTTAGTCTGAGCTGAGGAACATGAGCACTCATCAGGCTGGTCTACAAGATTAATGGTTGCGTATATTAATCCACGAATTTTGCTTTCCTTGGTGACATTTTTTTCCCCCTCCAATTACTCTCTAGCAATCTCAATCTTAGACATAAAGACCCGAGGTACAGCTACTTCCCAAACGGTATTGCTTAAATCATCTGTGACAACTTGTTTGGGTAGTCAAAGCATTTAAAAAAGAGCACGGAAAATGAACGTACTTTGTAGGGATTTTCAATGTTAAGGTTTATATTATATAGCATATTATATCGTATACTCATTAATAGTTACCTAAGTGGTTGGGGATGCAACAGTTAAATTACTGATTGTGGGATCGAGTTTTGCGACCGAGTAATGTCTGAAATATTCAAATATTGTGGCAGATTCTAATAATCTCAAGATATGCCCGAGACATTTGCAAGATTTTGTGTGTTTAGAAGAGGAGCTTAAATCCCAAGATGCCGGCTTCAATGTGAAGGAAACCTGCCTTATCTAGGATGCTTGTGTCCTGAATTTTGATTTCTGGCTGTGAACATAAACTCGCCAATCTCTATTCAAATTGATCAAGTGTACCAGTACCTGTGTTTTTATTTAAACCTCCCACTCTTTTGAATATGATTTTGGCATAGGATAGTTTTCAGGGGATTATTTAATGTTTGTACTAACTTTAATTATTCTGGAATACTGATTTCTAGGACCTGGATGTTCTTCCATTGGTTATGGCATGGCAGTAGAAGTTGGCCCATTTCGTATTAAGCCAGATGGGAAGACCCTTTATCTGAATACTTATTCATGGAATCAAGGTAAGGATATCGGTACATTTTCAAAGCAATCCACAATTTCAATAATTTATTCCTTTTTTTCAAGAATTCAAATTATTAAAAGGATAGTTTGTCAATCTTATTTACCCCTTTGCTTAAGATGGTCCATTGAATTATTTTGTAATTAACAGCCTGACAATGCCGACTTTTCCAAGTCCAGGACACCTAAGAAATTTCTATATTGCAATTCTGCCATGTAGACAATCATATATTTGATTAGGTTATCTATCCTAATTTTGGAGGATGCCTTTGGCTGCATGTTGAAAGGTGTTTGCTTGATCCGTTCTTCTTCTTCTTCTTCTTCTCTGATGGCTGTCAGGTATATCTTAAAATTCTTCAATTTTGGTGTGTAATCTTTGTATCTAGAAGCATGCTTTTGGTGAAATCTAAATTTTAACCTCATTTTTGCTTATTGCATAAAGAAGGGCTAAGAAATTCTGTGTCTGAAACACAAAATATCTTCATTAAATTGCAAAGAGCACTAAAAGCCAACAAATATGGACTATTGATCTTGCTATACGCTGATCATCTCTGATAGATTCTAATATTAGCGCACACTAGAACTCATATTTGGACTTGGAGAAAGGGAAAAGTGAGTTTAGAAAATGAGGTCTAAATCCTACCGTGCCTGTAAAAGGTTTAGGGTTTGGTTTGGGTTGGGTTGATCCTCACCCAAGTCCACCCAAGCAGTTTTCTACCCTAAAAGGGATAATTCTTGTAAATATTTGCTCTGATCAACCAGTTGTGTAGCCTACCTGATAAGAAGCCAGCTAGATATCTGGGGAGACTCCCAGCCACAGGGAACTCTTCCTGATGATTGGTAGTAGAATTATTATTCAGTTTCATCCTTATGTTGTCAGCTTCACAAAAAATACGCTTGTTGTCCAAAAATTTGAGGAAATATTAAAAATGACTTCAATCAAATTAATTGTTTTCATGGCATTGCAGAGGCCAATCTTCTGTTTATCGATTCTCCTGTCGGCACTGGTTATTCATATTCAAACAATTCCTTCGATTTACTGTGGAATGGAGATACGAGGGCTGGTACTACATCTATACAATGTTTTTCTAAATCATTCTCATTTCTTAGCCATTAAAAATGTCAATGTGTGCTTTATTCTCTCTAAGCATTGGAATGCACAAATCCCGCACCATTTAAAGATGGTTGGTCGAAGATTGTCAAGCCTTTCAAAGAATGCATTCTCATGAAAGTCCCATTTTGAAATGTTAGTAATGTTATTGCCATTACTAACGTGAAAATGGGAAAAATGGATAGTGTCAAGATCCCCACTTCTAGGTGAATGTGAACCTTTTCTAATCCACTTATAAAATGTTTGTAATTGCAGCTGAGGATGCTTTGGTTTTCCTTGTGAAGTGGTTGAAGAAATTTCCTAAGTACAAAGGGAGGGACTTCTATATCGCAGGGGAAAATTATGCAGGTGGGCGGTGATTCCCTACATCAATAGTCCATATGTATTTGATTAATGTGGTATCTTGTTAATTAAACAAATCCTTTGTTGCAGGACACTATATTCCTCAGCTGGCTCAAGCCATTATTGGTATTCAGAGGTGGGAATTTGAAAAACCCATTAACCTGAAGGGATTTCTGGTAAGGCTTTAGCTTGGCTGTCTAGCTTCACCTATTTTACTTTATGCCTGTGGATGAGAAAAAAATCAGGTCTGATAATTGTTATTCCGTTGTCTAAGCAGGTGGAAAATTCTTAAATCTCGAAAATAACTAAGCTGTGTTGTGTGTACAGGTGGGAAATCCTTCAACAGATGATTACTATGATTATCTGGGTGCTTTTCAATTCAAGTGGACTAATGGTTTGATCGCGGATGACACCTATAAGCAGCTCAACTTTTTCTGTAAATATGATTCCTTTCTGAAACCTTCACCAGCTTGCAAGAAGATCCTTGATATTGTTGCGAAAGAACTTGGTGAAGTTGATAGATCTAGCATATACACTCCTGCATGTACTGAGAGCAGTATCTCAAACAATAGGTTGAGAAGATCGCATGTAAGTTTTCATTTCAAGAAAGTACGCAGTTAGATTCACTATGAAATTGATCATGTGCATTGAAACATAGTTTTAGCACTCTCCTGTTTCCTTTGGAGATTATAAAAATCTCATGGTTTGGTTTTGAGATTTTTCACTTGCAAGATTTTCTTATATTCCAAAATTCGCATGCCAGAAATCCACCTTTTCTGGGGATTGGAATTTATGAAACTGAATGCACTCAGCTAGATTTACGCGTCTTCAGTGCGTTCCTGTTTAGACAGAGATCTTAAATGTCACATTTCCTTGATAAACTGTATATAAAACTAGCCACATAAGAGTATTTGGGATTGCAAGTCTACCTAGTATTTGGTTGGAGTTAAAACTTTTGATGAAAAGTTTTTGGAGTAGAAGTTGTCAAATCAACAGAAAGTAATATGATATAATAGGAGTAATGATGAGGAGTAAAGAGAATA
>JAXCLR010000092.1:11187802-11200965 GCA_035584095.1 Annona squamosa | reverse complement strand
TATAGAAAAATGTGAAAAAATAATTAAAAAATAGAATAATTATGGAGAGTGAAAAGTTTTAGATTGAAAAGTTTTAGATTGAAAAGTTTTAGTTGACACTTTTTTATCCTAAACAAACACACCCTATATTAGTTTTTCTGTTTCTGCCAAAGCTGCATTTTTCAGCAAATCTTTATGCGATATTAGTCAACTCTGAGGGTGTGATTAGCAGATCAACTATATTTTAAACTAGCTACATAGAGTTATTTTGGACTGTGAGGTCCTACCTAATTTGCTTTCCATATCAGTTTCTGTGTTTCTATTAAAAAGCTGCATTTTTCAACTAATCTTTGTGAGATATTAATCAACTTTGATGATGCGATTTAGCAGTTTCTGGAAAGGAGTAATGACTCGTATGACCCTTGTTACGACAACAGTATTGCTGTCTACTTCAACTTACCAGAGGTTCAAAAGGCACTTCATGTTGATCCAGATATTGTCAAGACTTGGCTACCCTGCAAGTACAGTTCACAGAAACATACAAATTTCCTACTCAATATTGATTTCTTCTTTGTAGATTCTGAAAAGATGAGATAACTTGAATGAAATTCTTTTTTCCTTAAATGATGAGAATGGAAATGGAGTCTTTGGAACAATAAAAACATTAAAACAGTCGCCTACTGCAAGTGCAAACTTTTGTGAGTATGGTTGCAAGTATACGTTGAAATTTTCACATGTTGCAACCCGGTATAAACTGTTGCGAAATGATAAATATCATGTAGAGGCTTGATATGTGCCCCGTGGGACCCTTTTTTTATTTTTAAAATAAACATATAAAGTTAGATGTATTTAATTTACAAATCAAGTTTTAATAATTTTGGATGTTTTTAAGCATTTTAAAAAATTTTAACCACAGTGAAGTTTTTGTAATTTTATGCCTTAAAAAATTACGAAAATACCATTGTATTTAAAAATAAAAATATTTAACAAATCCAAAAGTGGTAAAACTTGTTTATACATTAAATACATATATCTTTACATGTTCATAAAAAAAACTAATAAAAAAAAGGGTCCCATGGCAGGATGCATGGGATCAGGCCTCTATCAGATATTGCTATGTAGAATGATGCCCTTCCCATTGCATTGTTCGGAAATGAAAATTGAGTGGATTGGATTCCATTGAGTGGATGATGGCATATTTTGTGAAATAGCTTGGTGCAAGTGTAGCACTTTAAAATGACACAGTTCCGCCATCTCACAAATGACAATTAAACTAAGAAGACACCAAAATCATGGAAGAACACATGCAAGAAACCTCTGTCTGCATTCATCAACATCTTTCGTACTTTTAGGCATAATAACCTTCTGCATTGCTGCCATGAGTTGTATGCCTTTCTGATATTCTGCAATTAAACAACTCTGTTTTGCAGTCATGCGGTGAGCAAGAACTGGAAGGACACTGCTAAGTCAGTGCTGCCTATTTATCTTGACCTGATGTTTTCGGGGCTTCGCATTTGGGTATACAGGTGCTCACGAAGCTTTCACATCCCTCTTCTTCTTAAATAAATAAATATATACTTTACGCATTCACACAAGAAATCTTCGAAGTATTTTCCAGTTCTGAATGTTCTAGGAAAGATTGACAGACTCATCACATCGTAATTCTGTCAAGAAATGCTGTTGGTCCTCCTTCGTCCTTACTGCTGACACTGGTCATATTTTAAGCTAATTAGATCGATCATATTTATCATGTTTTGCTCATTAACAACTCAAGAGTGGAAATTGTAGTATATCTGGAAATTATTTCTCAACAGAATCCTGACCTTCATCTTTCTCAAATTTTTTTGACATATTCAGTGGAGACACAGACACCGTGATCCCAGTCACATCAACCCGCTATTGGATACAATCACTCAACCTACCAACAGTAATCCCTTGGCATCCTTGGTATAAGGATGGTCAGGTATGACTGTCTATTGACATCTTTGCTCGCTTCATCATTATCATGAAATTATTTTCACAGAAGGCAACACACAGACAGTAGTTTTCCTTATTCCACGAACAAGCTGCTTACATCAAATGTGTATCATGTATGGATGATTCTCTGATCATGATTTCTGAACATGGTCCTAGTCCCATTTGGTTTTGCAAATTGCAGTTCAGTTATTGTGATTGCTCTACTTGCTTTGTTACATGGCAAACTAATTGCTGATGCGATGTCAAACAGGTGGGAGGATGGACTCAAGTATACAAAGATCTAACTTATGTAACATTCAGGGGAGCTGGACAATTGGTTCCTCTCCACAAACCTGAATTAGCACTTACAATCTTCAAGGCTTTTCTATCAAGGATTCAGCTTTCGCAATCACCATCAGTGAGTCATGAGTTTGATGAGTCTTGAGTAGTATTAATATGTGATGTAATAGACAGAAAGCATGACCCAGTTATGTTTAAAAGATCTCATGGTCAATGGAGTCTAGGCTAAATAAGATTGAACCATCGACACTTTAAAAAGTTGTTCTATCTAGAAACTTGACTTCAAACCTTTTTTTTTTTGGTTGTGGGGGGTGGGGTGTTACAACTCAATCATGCCCAAGCTACCTTACGTTTTTCCTTTATGGATAATAACCAACTTATATCAGCAGCAAAGGAAATCAACGCTCCTCAAATGAAAGACGATGCTCCTATCATAGATCAATTCCCTGACCAGCTAGCACAAAGGCTGCAACTGGTGCCAACCAAGCTATGCTCTTGTTGGCACCAATCCCGGCCTCTGTATCGATAAGTGATGATACCCTAGTCTTTCGTCATCATTGCAGTGCAAATGCATGGGCAACATACTGCAACCATTGATTAAAAGCCATCATTGGATGAATCAGAGCCCACGGAACATCAAGTTTGGATGATGTATTGAATTTTCTACTTTCACGTTATTTTAATTATATAGAAATCCCTTGGTATATATCTAGTTCATGATTCCTGCAGTTCAGGATGAAAATTATGCGTGGGTACTTTCTCGTTGCACCATATACTATAAAATCTTTAAAATTTTTAATAGCTATATATTCATTCTAAAAAGTGCTAATTTGATTAAATATAAATTTCAAATGAAAATTATTTTTTAGCATAATAAAACAAGATATGTGTACAAAACAAATGGTTTAGATTTGAAAAAAAATAATAAAAAATAAGAGTTACCATGTACTCATTATGATATATAAACTAGTTTCTGTTTGGGCTGTGGTAGTCCGCTATTTACTCCACGGGGTTCATTTAATGAGACTCGATGATTTTAGACTGGTTTGAAATTTAAAATGAGATTATTTTAGACTGGTGTAAAATACATATTTTTAAAAAAAAATTGTTTTACAAAATTGATTAGAAAATTAAATTATTTTTCACTAATTTTGGAGATGTGTATATATTATTTTGGTTTTTTAAACATAGGGATATTTTAATTATTTTAAATTGTTGAAATGTGACTAAAATACCCCTTTGTTTAAAAATCCAAAATAAATACATATATATTTTATGACAAGAAAACAAATACATTTTTAAAATGGGTAAAAATTAGTTTATGCATTAAACATAACTAGATTAATAATTTTGCAAAAAAATTTTGAAAAAAACAAAAAAAAAACAAATTTTAGACCGACGCTGAGATGATCGTTTTGCCCGTCATTGTCTTTTTGAAGGAGCTGTAGTACTTATTTTGGCCCCCTTAATTTATTTGTCATCAAGAAGGTGGTTTTTCGTTTGTTCCTTGGCCAAACCAAGATAGGAAAAGTGAAAAAGTCGGCGGGCTGGATCAATTACTTTTGGTGGGTTATTCAACACCTTAATCTGACGGGTTGCAATGAAAGATACTTTCCGTCGGTTGTTCCCTTATCGGTTTTTGTCGGGTGGGTTCGGTGAGGTAAAAAAATTTTAAGTTAAGATTTTACCGTTTATAATTTTTTATTATCCATAATTATCTTATTTTTTTATTTTTTTATATTTTTCTATACAACTACTATATTTTTCAATTATTTCTACACAAATATTTATACAATTAACCTGTATATTTCAACTTTATTATCTTTATTTTTTTTGCAATTATTCCAATCATATCATATTATTTTTTTTATTTTAACAATTTTTATACAAAATTATTTTTCAAATACACTTCATATATTGTCGAGCGATATTCTCATGCTCAGGGAAAAAAGAAAAGAGTTTCGTAATATGGTAACTAGTATTTTAATATATATCATTAATTTTAAGTTTCTTGCTGCCGTAGGTCCTTTCTCTTTATCTTGTAACCCCGAGTAGGACTGGGGTCATGCCCATGTGATGACACACCTATGCATGGCGAATAGACATGGGTGTGAAACCCAAGGAGAAGGAAAGAGAGAGGAAGGTGCATGGATACGCTCCTCTTCCAAGTTCCAATCCTCGTTCCTCTTCCGTTTGTACTTGTGATTGGTGGGATGTCTTTTTACTAGCGGTCGCCTTTTCTCGTGTCCCTCTTCAATAAATCAGTTCTTCTTTCTCAGGATATATGTCTTTAGGATTCGCGTTGGCTTGCTGCCACCTTTCCAGTGATGGTTCCATGCAATCGGTTGCACGGATTCACCCCCTGCAACCGGTCGAATTTTTTAAATAAAAAAATCTCCCTTAAAAAATTAAATTTTTTTTTAAAATACAGCTTATTTTACATTGTTGCCCTCCCTAACCCCTAAAAAATATTACAACTTTAAAATTAAAGAGATTTATAGTAATATTACTAAAAAATAAAGTTAAAATAGATAACCTAGTTATATGAATAGTTGAGGAAAAACTAATTAAAAAATAAAGTAGTATAAAACGATATGAAGAAATTGTTAAAAAATAAAATAATAGTAAAAAATAAAAGTTTTAAATTGAAAAAGTTTAATAATAACAAAATACATCCTAAATATATATCAATAAATATTATTATTAGTTTAGATCAATATTAATAAAAAATTCTTTTCAAATAGAAAACCAATAGGTCGCCAGCAGTGACATGGGATCATAACCCTCTTTTTAGCTATGGTCTGATTCCACCTTAAGAAAAGAGCAGCTAGGAAAATTAAGATATCGTCGTCGGTTCCCTGTCCCAAAGAAAATTATTTCTTGCATTTTTAATGCACTTATATCAGACTTTGATATAATACACCCGGTTGAAAAGCAAGTTTGTTTGAGTTGGCTTGTATGGATTCAAAGGCTTCATTTATTATTCAATAAAATTTGTGAACCTAAAACTTTTTATCCAATTTTTTCTCTTTTCATAACCGACTTTTTTTCTACTTCTATTTTTCGTATTTTTATATAATAATTTTATTAATTACTTTTATGTAATTGTCTTATTTATTTTAATTTTATTCTCTTTACTTATCATAATTGCCTTTACCATATCATATTACTTTCCCATGTTATAAACTTTTACACCAAACACCGGACATGCCTTTTTATATTTTGATGGGGCTCAATTATGTATAGTATATATTCAATCATACCATTTTTGAATTTTTCTTTATATTTTTTATAAAATTAAAAATTTTCACCTATCTTAATCTCCCCTAACATGAAAATAATTTGATTTTTAAAATCTTATAAAATATATAAAAATGTTAAAATAATAAAACTAGATATACAAACTAAAACGCTTAGGCCCCTGTATAAATGAAAAAAGATTTTTTTAAAAAAAAATTAAAAAGAGGACGCATAACAGCCAGCTTTAGCGGGGTGTATTTTATCAAAATTCAATTGGTATCAGCATTTCCAGTGGTCAGGTGTAGTTTTTATTTTCAGCCAATACAAATTGAATCTGCGCACTTGACCATCCCTCACCGAAAGTTTTATTTATTTATTTATTTATTAGGGGTACGTGGCTCATGACTGTTGAATCTGCGGGTCATGTGAACATTTTTTTCTCGTAGATATCAACTGTGACAATATCAAGCCTTACTTTTGAAAAAAAAATATTAATTAATTGGTCAGCCTTAATTTGAATACTCCAAATCTTTGTGTCGCTGTCAATCGCTACACTAGGGTCCATCGGACGGCTGGTGAATCCAGACCGTCCACTGATCAGAACACGTGGCAACCATTATTGTTTAAATTTAATTTAAAAAAGAAAATTGATCAAGTGCACACAGCCGTATGGTTTACTCCATTATAAATGGGCACCACTTATTCATAAAATCATAATTTATCCTATAAAATTTTCATCCAATTTGAATATATTTATATATCATATCTAAAAAGGTCACAGGATTAACATAATAAATTATTTTAATTTAAATGATAATTTTAAAATTTTATTTCCAACGTCTAATTAGACCATCGAAAACATAATTCTTACGTGACGAATGATTATATAAAATATTAATATATTTAAACGTATATGAGCTTCATTTTTATAGCAGATTAATTATTGTGTAATTATTATGCAGGGCGACTGCACTGCATCATATCTCCTTAGAAAATTATCCTAGCATTGGTCTATAATTAATTAACATGTGTGGGCTTCTGGAAAATGTCCCGAAATGAATGGACGCTGTGATACGATCAATGCGACAATGCGGCTGACGCCTTGGGTGACGACTGATGACAATGACTAAATTAAATATTTATATTTTAAAATTAGCATTTTTTATTAGAGTATATTTACAATATATCTCAACTCATATCACATTCACAATTCTGAAAAAATTCTAATAATATTTCCAAAAGGAGACAACAAGTTTCCAAATATCACATGGGAAGACAATCAGCTTCCAACCGAATAAGAAGGACAACACATACCCCACGGAAATTTTTGGTTCAAAATCCCACACGAGATTCGAACACTCGACGGTGGGAACAAAAGTTTTCGTTCCACACCTGTCGACCAAACGAGCCGGCCTAAAAAAATAGCATTTGGTGGACCAAGTTATCAATATTAAAAATATTAATACATTTTTATAAACATAGATAAGATATGATATATTTTTATCGTATTGCTTACAGTTAAATATCACACTATTTAATTCTAGACCTCGAAAATTCATGTCGGGATTTGTTACCATTACGCTAAAATGGTGGTCACAATATCACTTTATTTTTTTAATGAAAAATACCACATTCTTTTTTAGCCCAAGGCCATACGCAGTTGGTGCTCGTGTCTGGCCTATGTGCCAATGGTTCCAAGTTCAATGTTAAGAGAGCTGTGATTTCTCGTTTACGAGTGTTATTTGTTGCTGCAGCTTGTATTGGTATTATCTATCCATTGAGCAAAAATGTGAACAAAGTAGTTGGGATGATTAATTGTGTTGTAAGAAAAAAAAATCTTGCAAAACATAATTCTAAGATGGAATAATAAAAAATATCATATTATTTGTAGGCTTTTACAAATGGCTGCAAATAATGATAGTTATCTAGTTATAAGTTATAGTGAAATTTAGCTGTGTGTGTCGAAAAGAAGTAAAATTGAAATGAACTTTTGCTTAAGGTGCAACTTCATAACTTGATTTGTTTTCAAAACCAAATTTGAATTTTATTTTTGAAAATTTTTTTTCAAAATAGATCCAATTTTAACCAAATTAAAGAGAACTTGAAATTATGCGGAGTTTTACATCAACTCGATACTAAAACTCTACTTGGTCCAAACCCAATATGTTCATTAATTTGTTAAAAGAATTATATTATTTTACATATTAAATATTTTAAATATAATTATAATAAATTTTTTTTCAGATAATCATAATCATATTAAACGCTAAAATATTTATTCTAAAATCTAAATGTCATCTATATCTATTCATAAAAAGTTGAATATATTGCATTACATTGATTCAATTTATAAATAATAATAAATATTCTAACTTTTTCAAATTATTGCATACATAACAATTAACTATGAGATAAATAAGTCTCTCTTTTCTTAAACTTGTTTAGATGATAACTTTATGTAATCCCATTTTTTTTACCTTAGTTGTTGATGATTAATTTATTATATTCATTATACTCAGCATTATATTTTAGTTAAAAGATCTATTTTTACCAAAATTAAAGATATTATAGGTTATGTAAATATATCTGTAAATTATGAATAAATAAGTTATCACAAATAAAAGTGTATTTTAAAATTAGTTGATGCGAATACAATAATATTCAAAAAATTTGTTATAAAGTTGGTTTGAAAGTAACCTGAATTTCAGCTTAAAAACAATGTCAATATATTTGAACTCGAATTTTAATATTAAGGGTAGGATTCGAGTTCGCTTAAACACAGCAAATTTTGGTACGGGACTTAGGGTTCTCTTAAACCCGTTAAAACACAATCAGCTTTGGTAAGGGGCTTAGGGTTCACTTAAACTTTTGTTGCAATGTATAGATATTGGAATGTGATCCTCTACACTCAAATGCATTAAACTCATTTTAACTTTTTTTTAAAATTTTTTTTATACAATTGTTAATCTAAATTTATTTAACATATTCATCAATTTTTACTATTTTTAGAATATTTTAGATATTTATTTTTTATTTTTAAAAATTAATGAAATTTTAAATAATTTTAAAAATAAAAAAATACGTTTGATGCACGTGGCTGCACTGGAGCTAAGTACATGAGATCGCGTTCGGGAGATAATGGCAGCATCAAATGAACCCGAAAATCTCCAAATAGGAACAGAACAAGCAGTCTCATTCGTTTGTCCGCCCCACGCGGCCACGTCATCAACGCCTCCAGTGTCACAAAAATTCTCCAGTTCAGTGCTCTCATCAGAGTAAGAAAAAAAAAATGAAGTGGAAGAGCAGCAAGGGCGGGCATGCACCTGCAGCAGAGCTGCTGTTCCTAGTAGTCCTCCTCCTTTCGCTTCAGGATCCGGCAAACGCCAGCACCGGCAGCAGATGGTCGAGGTCGCAGTCGAACAGCACAGACGAGGATCTGGTGGGGGTGCTGCCCGGGCAGGAGGACTTCAACGTCAGTTTCGCTCACTACTCCGGCCACGTGACAGTGAATGAGGTCTCAGGGAGGGCCATCTTCTACTGGTTTTTTGAGGCTGCCGAGGACCCTTCTTCAAAGCCTCTGGTTCTTTGGCTTCAAGGAGGTTGGCCAGCCCAAAAATATATATTTATTTTATTTTTAATCAGACTACTCATTTTGGATGATCAGCACCTAAGGGAGGTGTATTTTATGAGGGAAATAACGAGACCACTGTCTTACTTCGAACCTTAAACCTCCCTGCCCTAACAACCAGTACACACTCGGGAAGTTTCCCCTTTTTTCTTCTCGTTTTGGAATTGATTTCTGCCTGTTATCCTGTTGGGCTTTCTTTTTTCGATGCTGGTCATGCAGACTTGGGTTTTTTCCGATGGCGTTATGATCTTTCTAGGCTTATGTTAGACCTGCCTACAAGGTGTAATTTTTTATCTTTTAAATTTTTCGTGAAAAGATTTTTTTCAAAGTATATTTAGTTTATATACTACAATTTATAAACTTTTTCTTTGAAGTAAAGCTATACCATAATTAACAGTACATTCGACCTAAATTGTGTACACCATGTACTTAAATACATTGATACTTTATACAATTATTTATCTATATATAAATTTTATAGCAAATGTTTTACTTGTTGAAAAAACAACTTTAAAATTATTATTTACATTAAATTATTTTATTATGTTGAATTTGTACCATTTTTAGATGAGGTCTATACATATATCCAATTGGGATAAAAATTAGTATGGTAATAGAATGCTTAATTATAAATACAATTGGTAGAATAAATTATAATTTTATGATAACTTGAGACTCATTTTAAGATAATTGCACCGTAATCATGGTACAATAAAGTTGCACTTGAATATTTCTCATATATATATTTAATTTTTAAAAAATCAACATTTTGATGGATTATTCTGATGAAATTTTTTTAAAAAATATATAAATTAACCCAGACTAACATTCCTCGGCTACCCATGATCGCTACCAAGATCCTGATCCTTCTCCAAGATACATGTATATCACATCAAAAGATGCATGTGCATCTCTAAGTCAAAAACTAATTCCTGATTCGCATTAAGACCATGCCTGATCAATGGTGCCGATCAACTAATCAGTCGACGTTCTAGATTTTCAGACTTGGAAATGGGCAATTGGGGGAGCATTGTTTTCCATATGTTTCCCCACCCGGAATCGTGCAAGGTTGGACCTCGCAACCAAGCCCAATTGAAATTTGGGTCCATTCTTACGTGGATATTGACATATTGTTTTCACGTAATAACTTGATTTGGCCTCATATGAGTAATGAGCCTTATGACAAGCCGGAAAGGAAAAGAAAGATGATGTTAACTGTAATAACGATGATGTTTAATAAAAGTGGAGTTTTGGTATTATAACTTACATCAAGAGAAATAAAAATTTTTAATCCGTTACTACTTTTTCAATACTTATTTTTATTTGGACTTTATGCCTGTGGAATGGTGGGTGTGGGCTAGGTCGATTAGTTAGCTTGAACCTGGTTTGATAGACAATGATGTCAGCCATAGAATAAATAAAAACAAAATAGACAGAAAGTGATAATCAGAAATAGAAGTCATGATGAGAAAAAGCGAAGATTGTTGGGGTAGTATATCATTTCAATTCATAGCTTACCTTTCCATTGTATTTATCTAGCATTTATCTGGAATTTATTGTTATATGCAAGTTTTGGTCAAGTTGATCTTAACTGTCTTCAAACATATGGGTGAAGTGAATATGTGGGGTGGGCAGCAGTACACTTACCTGACGGATGGTCCTAATGTGTCGGCATCTGTGCTGAGATATGACTTCTAAATTTTCCTTGCATTGTCTAGACAATCAATTTCATTTTCAAAGAATGTCTAGATCATTCATGCCCTTTATGTTCCTTGCTTAGTCTGAGCTGATGACTGATGAGTTGCATGAACACTCATCAGGCTGATCTACAAGATCAATGATGTCATGTATATTGCTTTCCTTGGTTACCTTTTTTTTTGTCCTCCAGTTACTCTTCAGCAATCTCAATCTTAGACATAAAGACCTGTGGTGCAATGACTTCCAAAACAGTATTGCTTCAATCATCTTGAACGACCTGTTTGCATAATCAGAACATTTAAAAAAGAGCATGGATTTTATCAAAAAAAAAAAAGATCATGGGAAATGGATGTTCTTTCAATTTTAGGTATGGAAGTGGGGTGGGTATTCGAGCTGGTTGATATAAATCCCAAGATTTCTGCTTCAATGCGAAGGAAACCTGCCTTATCCAGAATGCTTGTGTCCTGAATTTTAATTTCTGGCTGTGAACATAAACTCGCCAATCGCAATTAAAATTGACCAATTGTTTTTATTTAAACCTCTAAATCTTTTGAATATGATTTTTTTCAGGGGATTATTTAATATTTGTACTAACTTCAATTATTCTGGAATGCTGATTTCTAGGACCTGGGTGTTCTTCCATTGGTTATGGCATGGCAGTAGAAGTTGGCCCATTTCGTATTAAGCCAGATGGGAAGACCCTTTATCTGAATAATCATTCATGGAATCAAGGTAAGGACATCGGTCAATTCACAATTTCAATAATTTATTACTTTTTTTGCAGCAGATCTTGAAATTACAATTAGCATCTATTCTTGCTGGCGATCAGTTGCTGTTTTAACTGAATCATGGTGAATTCGTACATGCACAATGGGCTGTAACTCTCTATGTTAAGTTCAAATTATTAGAAGGATAGTTTATCAATCTTATTTACCCATCTGCTTAAGAGGGACCACTGAATTATTTTGTAATTAACAGTCTGACAGCACCTACTTTTCCAAGTCAAGGCCAGCTAGAAAATTTCTATAATGCAATTCTACCATGTAGACAATCATATCCTTGATTAGGTTACCTATCCTAATTGCAGGATGCCTTTGGCTGCATGTTGAAAGGTGTTAGCTTTATCTGTTCTTCTTCTTCTCTGATGGCTGTCACGTATATTTTAAAATTTTTTACTTCATTTTTGGTGTGTAATCTTTGTATGTAGAAGCATGCTTTTGGTGAAACCTAAATTCTGACCTCATTATTGCTTATTGCATAAAGCAGCGCTAAGAAATTCTCTGTCTGAAAAAACACATAAAATATCTTCATTAAATTACAGAGAGCACTAAAAGCCAACAAAATATGGGCTATTCACCTTGCTGCATGTTGATCATCTCTGATAGATTCTAATTTTGAGGGAACCAATATTAGTGGAATCTTTGACACTGGCTGATTTAGGGGGTGTAAAATGGGTTGTGCTCAGTAGGACTCATATTTGCACTGGAAGAAAGGGAAAAGTGGGTTTACAAAATGAGGTCTAAATCCAACTGTACCTGTAAAATGTTTAGGTTTTGAGTTGGGTTGATTCTCACCCAAGTCAACCCTACCAGTTTTCTACCCTACAAGGGCAATTCTTGTAAATATTGGCTGTATTCAAGCAGTTGTGTAGCCTTCCTGATGACTGGTAGTAGCGTTATTATTCAGTTTCATCACTTTGTGTTGTGAACTTCACAAAAAATACGCTTGTTATCCAAAAATTTGAGGAAATATTTTCAATGACTGCAATCAAATTAATTGTTTCCATGGCATTGCAGCGGCCAATCTTCTATTTATCGATTCTCCTGTTGGTGCTGGTTATTCATATTCGAACAAGTCCTTCGATTTACTGTGGAATGGAGATACAAGGGCTGGTACTACATCTATACAATGTTTTACTAAACATTCTCATTTCTTAGTCTTCAAAAAAATGTCATTTTGTGCTCTATTTTCTAGAAGCATTGGAATGCACAAACCCCTGCACCATTTAAAGATGGTTGGTGGAAGATTGTCAAACCTTCCAAAAACGCATTACCATGAAAGTCCCATTTTGACATGGTAGTCTTGTTACTGTCCTTACGAACATGAAAATGGGAAAAATGGATAGCGCTCAAGCTCCGTGCTGCTAGGTGAATATGTAACTTTTCTTCTCCAGTGATAAAGTGTTTGTAATTGCAGCTGAGGATGCTTTGGTTTTCCTTGTCGAGTGGTTGAAGAAGTTTCCTGAGTACGAAGGGAGGGACTTCTATATCACAGGGGAAAGTTATGCAGGTGGGCAGTGATACCCTATGTCAATTGTCCATATGTATTTGATTAATGTGGCTGCTTATTAATTACATAAATC
>JAXCLR010000092.1:11149008-11172340 GCA_035584095.1 Annona squamosa | reverse complement strand
TATTTATTTTAAATTTATTCTCTTTACTCCTCATCATTACCCCTACAATATCACATTATTTTCTACTAATTTGACAAGTTTTACATAAAAAAAACTTTTCATCAAAAGTTTTACAACTTTCCAAACACACCCTTATATAACAATGACAGTCTAAACAGTTTAGATGTTGAAAGTACAACTTTATACTTATATTTAATATCAAACCATTTTAATATATGTTTTTTTAGATTTGTAGCCGGAGTTACGTATAATAATAGACAAACTACGAGAATTTTTTGACAATGCAAATTATGCTAAATATTATTAAGGTAAAAAAAACTGGATAAAATTGCAAAAAGTTTCATGGTAGCAGAACTCTTATATATGAAATATTATTTGCTAGATTAGATGTGTGTTTGATCCGTTAGGGTTAGTATAAACGGTCGTATGCTCCACGCGTCCTGTAATCCATGTGATGAGTTCAAAGCTAGCGCAGGATATATAGTTCTTGCTGAGGTGGGGTTTTAAACACACTTCTCTCCTCTGTCAGACATGCATTTAAATATTTGTGTAGTTATCTTGGGGATAAAATTATTTAATTTTTTGTGCGAACTTGTGTGTTTTCCATTAAGGAGTAAAGCACATTTAAGAAGGAATTGATGATTCTGAGTAGGAAGGTAATATATATTAATTAAGATCGTGCAGCTCCTACATATCTTATCTACAGGAAGATAATTAATGCAATGACCTACCGGATAAAACAGGTACAGTACTCAACGGAGCATCGTCGTTTACTTTAAATGGGAATGCCATCCCCATTCTACCTATAGAGAAAACGTAGCCTCTTCCAAGGTATTCAAGGAAGTTGAATGAGATGGAACTTTACATTCTCAAGACAATTTTTAAATTTTCAATATAAATTTTTTAATATTTTTAATACCACATTTTTCATTCTCAGTACAAGCTATTCACTCTCTCTCATTTCTCCATCACATTCAAGCGCCTTATAGGTATCTTTTTATAGTTTGGCGTCAAGGTAAAAAAGAAAAAAATCATCTATTTTCTATCTTATTTTACACTCAATTTTTACCTCTTTTCATATCACTGTTATATTTATTTCAACTTATTCTTTTTATTTCTAAGCATTAGTCCTGTCATATAACATCATTCACCCTTTTTAAAAAAAATTTCCACTGAAAATTTTCCCTCCATTTTTCTTGCGAACGACAACCGCAAGTAAACAATTAGATAGATGGAATAACTTAAGTTGTGTTTGGGAATGGATAAAACTTTTAATGAAAAGTTGTAGAGATGAAAAGTTGTCAAATGATGTAATATGATAAGGATAATGATGAAGAATAAATAGGATAAAGTTGAAATAAATAGGTTTGTTGTGTTGGTAGTTGTGTAGAAATGATTGAAAAGTAGTTTAGTTGTATAGAAAAATGTGAAGAAATGATTAAAAATAAGGTAATTGTGGAGAGTAAAAAGTTTTAGATTGAAAAGTTTTAACTTGACAACTTTTCGTTGTTAACAAACACACCCTTAATTAGTACAAAATCTGAGGACCCTCAATAACCTTAACAGGCAGCCATTACTCTATCAGCAGTGGGGTGGAAGACCAGAGAGCCATCTTCTACGAAGGAATTGAAGCTCACATGCCTACTCAGTCATTCGCTTGATCAGGCTGGCAAATGCCCGAGATTAATTATGCGCGTCGTATTCACAGCACCTTTCTCCAGTTGAAGCTCTCTCCTTCATTTTTAACAGAGCATCAATGTCATCCCAACAAGATTAGAAAGGAACCTCTCTATTTTGGCCTCCTGCCATTTGTTCGCAAAAACCAGCCCGGCCTTCGAATTCACGGCCAACGTCTATTGAAGCCCACAAGTTAAAGACCTGAATTAATAGGTTGATAGGCCCCATCTTGCTCATGTCTAACTCATAAAAAAATGACTTAGGGCCCGTTACAAACTATACAAGATTCTTAAATCGAATCCGCATTGGGGAATGAAAATGTAATAATGGGTGTTAGTAATAAGTTGTGTTGAAAATGAATAAAGTTGTGATGAAAATTGAAAATGCTGTCTTAGAAATTGAGAAATTATCTCGGAAATGATAATACATATTCAATTCAAAGAATCTTGTATAATTTAATAGGTTGTGGAATGTTTACGTAGAGTGGAAAAAGTAATAGCAGCCGATGTTGAAAAAGAGAAGCATCTCTTCTAACTCTCTTTCAATCTAGGCATGTACAGGATCTGTTTTCAGGAGCTTTGGATAACAACTGCATGGAATGATTCTAACATAAATTTTAAATTTCATTCACCATCCAAGAAACAAAACCCCTTCATTGTATACACAGTTTCCGTGTCAATACCATGATCTTTTGCATGTTTAGCCTGTTTTGAATTCAGATCATAGCAGTCACAGATGACTAAGTATGTTGAAATCTTTTATCACAGTTTTGGTGGTTGTGATTCCATTTATTCAAAACACATGCTTTGCTTTCCGCCACTTATTGTTGACTCCCTCAAGCTTACCCATGTAAGGAAAGGCAACACACAAGTGAAAGTCTTTAATTACTTTTCCAAGATTGTTCAGTGGCCATGACTTCCGACATCTCATGTTCCACATAGTATTCAGCAGTCTGTGTGCGCAATGTTTTGAGCTTAATCCCGAAATGGACTCATATCATCAAAGGATATCCAATTTAGCATGTTATGGTCTTGAATTGCAATTGGGAAGTTGTCCCATCTTACAAATACATCCCAATCTGGGATGATACATCCATGACTAAAATGAAGGTTACACAAAAACAATTAAACATAAAAAATATAAGATCCATCGCTATAATAGAAAACCTGAATCACACTGATACAAAACGAAATAGAATGAAGCAAGTTTGAAAACCTCTGCGAAAGAATATTTACATTAACAGTATGCCACAAACATCTGCAAGCTGTGTACGTTATAATTTGTCAAAAGGGCAACCCAACCCACGATCATTTCATTTGTTTTCTCCTTTATATACTGTTCTACTCTTTTTTCTCTTTTTCGTATTTATACTAAACTGATTTCCTCAATCCTGGTGACTTACAGGAAACGAAGGTAAAAAGAAAAATAGGAGAAAAAAAAAAAACTGAAGCTTGTTTCTCGTAGTGGTAATCAACAGTTTCTGAGATTATATTGAAAAGGACAGCATTGCCTGTTCATAGAAGAAAAAGTGTATCAAAAACACAGGTAAATAGTGAGGTATCGCAAATATTCCTCTATAAAAAGAGAAAAAAACAGAGTACTTGTTTGGGATGAACATGATCCCTTGTCTACGTCTGGCACCATGAGTTCAGCAGTAGGCAGCTGGACATTCTATTTCTGCCCATGAATCACTTTCTAAGTCACTGTTTGTCACAAAAGTTGTTTCACAAGAAGTGGCCAGCAGAAGAAAATTTATTTCTATTTCATTAAAAGGGAGGTAGGAGTGCACATTTAGCACCCTATTTCTACGTCATTAAAAAGGATGTAGGAGTCCACATGCCTTGCATAAAGATTGAATGATTACGGGTAGTGGGCCACACTGAACATTCAGTTCTTGAAATAATGTGCCAGGATGTGTACTTAGCACAATTTTCAATCGGTATTTGGAGCGAAGCACCAAATGCCTCCAGACTCACAAAATGCAATTCGAAAAATGTGCATTCATTTTCTATCGCATCCTCATTTACCACTGGATAGCCCAAATGCCTAAATGTTTCAAAAATCCACCAGCAGCATATGCATAGGACCAAAATTAATCATGAGCAGCGAAGTGGTGTTAGAATCAATTGCTGAATCTTCTTTAATGATAAAAGATGTGCATATATACCTCCATGAAAGAGGCAATTTTGTCATCATCCTTCCTTGAGTGCTTTTCCACCTTTGTTGTTTTTAAATAGTATTGGATCTCTTTGACCCCTTGACATATGTCCCCCAGCAATTTCATTTCCTCTTTCCTCCTATCCTCTGCATCTTGCCTCACACTGCGACTTTCATACTCAAGATTCTGCAATCTTGCATTGATCTGTTTGAACTCATCTTTATATAGATTGATATCAATTTTCAAATCTGCAAACTGTTGTGCTGAAAGTTTGTGGTTTTCGTTTGCCAATATCAATGATTTCTTTATGCTCTCTTGATTTGCAGACAGTAAGGACTTTTTTTCAAAAAGAGATTCGAGGTAATCAGGTATGGAATCTGGCTTCTCAAACCTCTTCCCATCCTCTGAGTTTGGATCTTGCACTACTTGCTTTTGGGGTATCTCAAACACATCTTGAATTTTCACCAAATTGCATTTGTTGTTATCTATCTCAATCTTCTCTTGATCTTCAACATCTGAATTCAAGCATGTCAATGAGCCACCTCTGGAGTGCGCAGTGGCATGGCCTGCTGCCAAATGCCAGGAACAGGATTGTGATCCACCCCTCATCAAACTTGGAGAATGCGCCCGAAGCTGCTCCCTACGTCCCCAAAAGCATCCAGGCTCAATTTCTTCATGGTTAGATTGAGTATGAATTAACTCTTTAACCCGCTCATCTATTTTCTCAATTCTTTCCCAATGTGAATTGCAGTTATTACTGGTAGATTCCGCACATTCACAATCATTCTTTCCATTGATTTTTTGCCTCAATGAAAATGCTCCTCTTTCAACGCAGCTCTTCTTCATGAATGGCTCTTTGGACAGTATGTTAGGCATACATGTCTCCCTTCTTGTCACCCCACAGCACTTCGTCTTCTCAAAATCAACATCGTTGTAGTAGAATGGTATGTTTTTAGGAGATTCCTCTTCAATTTCAAGAGTGGGAACACCAAGGCTCAAGAATTTGTGCTTATAAGCCTCTAGTTGGAACTCAAGAGAGGCAAGCTCCATGTCTTTCTGATACACAAGTTCTTCCAGTGATCCCAAAGAATCCTCCACATGGTTGATCTTCTCCTCTGCCATCCTCTTGTATTGATGGGCTTCCATCTTCTCAGCTGCTCGCTCTCCCTGTAGACGCAAAATCATTGACATTGCTTCACTTGCTGCTGTTGCAGACGCCTCTCTTTCCTTCTCTAGCTCAAAGTAGAGATCCTGAATAAGTTGGTGTTGTGTAACAAGGGTTTCTTTCAAAGCAGCAAGCTCATTTTTGTCTGCAACGGTACATATGCTACACTCAGCCATGCACAGCAGGCTTTGTCAACCACTCAAAATCCTCAAGATATATGTCCCTGAAGCATAACACCACTCGATCTGCGTGAAACACAAATTTTTTTTTTTTTTAAAAAAAAAAGGCATACAATTCAAAACCACAAACTTGTATAATCTCGAGAAATCATAGACAATGTAATGATTCCACATTAGAATTCTGAATACATCACAGAATTGCAACCAAAACTGGACTAAAAAAGGGAAAGAGGATTAACCCAACTGGAAGAGATAAAGGAAAATCTGACCTAACCCTCAAGACAAATATCAGCAATTTCTTGTGGAAACAAATTAAAAAGCTAATGGCGTAACAAAAATTCAAATTCATAAAGGGTGTTTAATTGCGGTTGTAGATGCTCCTAATCTGCCTTAATGTGTGGCATGCTGAGTAAGAAACATTGGAAGTTGGCAGCATAACTTTGTTGTGTGAATATTTCAATTCCAATCTGCATAAATCCGGTGATATCCTTCGTCTAAGAAACAAAGGAAAAGTTGAGTTAACAGTCCCACATGAATGACATAATATTATCTAACCTAAGAATCCTTCAACACCAACTTAAATATTTTCTAAAGAACCCAGGCCTGACCGTATCTATTCCAAATGCAAAGACAAACATAGACTCTGCACAATCGCAAAGCCTTATGTTGAAATCCAATTGGTTAAAGAATAAGGACGAGACTGCAGAAAGTGAAAGGGGCCTGAATCAGACAACTGTCAAATTATCCGCGTAAATTTAAATCTCGGCTAAACCCAAATGATGGTGAAGGATTTTTTGGAGGACATGCACGTGAGAAGAAAACAAGGATGAAAACTAGAGAACTCAAATGCACCCCAAGTTACTAAAGTTGCATCGAAAGAAGGATATTCAACGCCAAATGACAAAAGGCAGAATCCCCACCCGCCCAAGAATTTCATAAACGAGAGAGATAGTAGATAGATTGATATAGAGAGAGAGAGAGAGAGGAGAAGAAGATGAAGAAGTAGGAAGGCGGGGGAGAAGGAGGGAGGCAGGAAAGACGAACTACAATACATGGCTATCTCTGCACAACCGTAAAACCTTACCTTGAAATCCGATCGGTTAGAGAAAAACGTCGAGACTTCAGAAAATGACAGAGGCCTGAATCAAACAACTGTCAAAATATCAGCGTAAATTTCAATCTCTGCGAAACCCAAATGATGTTGAAGGATTTTTTGGAGGGAACACATGAGACAAGCCACCAGGGATTAAAAAATAAAGAACTAAAAATGCAGAACTATGTCATAAATAAACCCCGAGTTGTGCAGAAGTTGCACAGAAGGAAGGATATTCAACGCCAAATGCCAAAAGGCAGAATCCCCACCCACCAAAGAATTTCATGAGAGAGAGAGAGAGAGAAGAAGAAACACCAGAACAGGAAAACGCTAAATCAAGAAACATTCTCAATGTATCCTATTTCCACCCCCATTATCGCAGGAGAAACTGCTCATTCATTGGCAATGAGTAAATTAAAAAAGGGATTCTTCATGCCTGAAGTAGCAATTGGAACAAATAAAAAGAAGGAAAGATTTATTCTATTAAAATAAACAAACCCAGTTCGAGAGCATCCCAAAGGAATCCAATTCGTCAAGAATAAAACATGAGGAGGAGGAGGAGGAGTACCAAATACAAGGGAAGAGAACGATCTTAAAATATTCACCTTTGGGTCCATCCAATGCATAGAACCCGCCAGAATCCCTTTGAAGCCTTGACTTTGGATTCTTTTTTCCTCCGAAATTTTTTAAATAATTACTGTCGAACGGAATGTATAGCGATGTTGGATGCCTCCAACCGTTGTCTGTATCTTAATAGACAAAAGGCCAAGAAAGAGAGATCCGCGGTTAGAATAGACAACTTTGAAACCGAACACGACTATCTTTACTCGCATTTGCCCGAAACTGATTGCCAGCATCACTAGCCTCCATGGGGGCTGATCTTGTTAGCCCTGATTTAGCTGGGCTGATACACCTTTTTAAATATTTTTTGCTTATTGCATGAAATTTTTTTTCGAAATGTATAAATTCATATATCAGAATTTATAATTTTTGGATATATATTTATTTTAAAAAATTAATATTTTTTTGGAGGGTAAACTGTAAAGATGACTTAAATACCCCAAAACGATGACTTTGAAAAGTCAAATATTTATACATAAATTCAAAAATTGTAAAATATGAGATATGAATTAAATATACTTTAAAAATATTTTCATAAAAAATCAAGAAATAAAAATAGTTGTATTCGTTATTAAAAAAATAGGTGTATTAGCGTGAACTAGCATATCATAGTTCTTTTCTTTTTATTGTTTTTTCTAAGCTATACAGAAAATTTTCTTTTTTATGCTTGAATTGTGAATACAGAAACCAAAGTGTTAGTTTTGCATACTTGGATTTCAATTATCGTTTGAAGAGCTTTCACAAGACACAGCTTCAATTTCAATTAATTGTAATCATACAGTAATTTAAGAATTTTTAAAATATAACCTCTAAATGCAAAATTATTGCAAAACAAACAGTTGTATTTTTTATTTTTAAATGTATTAATATTTTCAATACTAAATCCAACCGGTTTAACATATGAAGTTCTTTGACATCCATCAATGTTATAACATTTCGAAATTTAGAAAATTCGTTTTGAATTTTAAACTAGAATATCCAAGTTTAGAGTGTGTTTGGCCAAAAAAAATGTGAAGCTAAAATTTTTCAGTTTAAAAATTTTCACTCTTTATAATTATTTTATATTTTAATATTTTTTTATATTTTTCTGTACAACAATCTTACTTTCTAATTATTTCTATATAATTATACATAAAACTAAATCATTTATTATAATTTTATTCTTTTTACTCATTATTGTTATCTATACTATCAGTATGTTTAATAATGAAGAAAACATTTGACAAAAAATATTGAAGAGTAAAAGTTGTCATATAATGTAATATGGTAGGAATTATGATAAGTATTAAAGAGGATAAAGTTAAAATAATTAGATTAATTAAATTGACAGTTATATAAAAACAATTGAAAGATAAGATGGCTTAATAGAAAAATATGAAAAAATAATTAAAAATATAATAATTATAAAAATTAAAAAAATTTAACTTCAAATCTTTTATCAATTGAAACAGACCCTGTGCCACATTATTCCCTCCAAATTTAAAAATTTTTACCATTTTCGGACGCGCCAGTCAAGATGTGTTGTCGCGTTCCACCCCGAGAAATGACCAGTTGACAGGGCCTGGTGGAACATTGAAGAGCGTGTCAATTGTCATAGGAAACCCTTCGAGTAAAATCATTGTAAATGCGGGTCGCTCTCACAGAAAGCCATTATTTTTCTCTGTAGTCACTTTTCTTTAATTATTTCAGCATGAAGGAACAGTTCGATGAAAAGATCAGGAGGGTCATGAGTGGCCAAGGAATAGTTTACAACATTTAACAAAAATTTCATGATCAAATTGGGTCAATAAAATTCATTACTTATTTACAATTTGGTCTACGTGTTTTTTGTTAATGAAAACTATGCTCCTCTTAGAGTTTAAACCTTGATTACACTGAAGCACGCTAGAACATGAATCGATGGAGACCATGTTTCTCTCAAACCCTAAATCATACTCACGGGTGCCAAAATGTGAAACGAAGTAGGCAATTAGGGTGACCCTGCCTTAAGGTAGTTGGTGTCACATGCGGCTTCAGTTGTCCTACATCCGGGACTCAATTCCCAACAAAAGCCATTGAGTAGTGGCTCTTGCGAAATTAAAAAAAAAAAAAAAAAGAGGGGCAATTAAGTTCATTTTGTCTACACCTTCAAATTAAAAGTATACTTGGAAAGTGATAAAATTTTTAGATAAAAAATTTTTAAGGTAAAAGTTTTTCAGATTAAAGAAAATGATATAATCTAATAGGAATAATTATGAAGAATAAAAAGAGTAAAGTTAAAATAGATACTAGTTTGGGTACCTATATATAAATAATTGAAAAATATGCTAGTTTTATAAAAAGATGTAAACATACCCTAAATAAAGATGTAAATTAAAAAGTTTTAGTTTGAAAGATTTTTTATTTTAAATAAACACGTCCTACATGAATTCGGATCAGCACTCATGATCATCTTTCATAAAGTGTTATCTTATTGCTTTAATTACCTCGCCATGAGTTTTTGGTGGTTGCAATTTATTCTAGTCCACATCGTTACTTTTTTTGGAAGGCTTCGGTTTTTTTCATTTAGTTTTTGAAAATGCCCAAAATGTGCAAAATAAAATTAGCAAATATACTTATTTAAAAATCTCAACCTATATTTTCTGCAAATTTTTAAATTCAAAACATAACTTTTAAGTCTATTTCTCATATTTTTGGCGTTTAAAGAGAACGCGAATCTAGACAACTGCCCTGCCACAACAGCCATCTCACAAAGGTAGTATGTTAACCTTTGTGTGTAAAATTAGCATGCTAACGAAGATAAAATCCTACTTTTCATTGAGAACTGTGGCTCAATGATCATTCATAAACTATTACAATTTGCATCTGTTTAGAAATGGATTACAATTCAATGGAATTGATTCATGAGTTGGAATTCATGGAATCCAGACGTATATTTTTTGCAGACTTCTATTACTCATATTTTTGGTGTTTAAGAATGAGTTAAAATTCAATGGAATTGATTCATGAATTGGAATTCAATGAATCTCTCATTGCGGAGCCTTTCTTACCTTGATGATAAATTAAAATATCATTTATTTTGTTATTGTACCAACAATTATTTCAATCTTTATCTTAGGTAGTTCATACCCACTTAAAAATATATAATTTGGCATAACTTATAAAAATATTAAGATCCATTTATAAGTGAATTATAATGTTATAATAATTTATAGAGGTCGTGTTTGGCTACAAAAAAAAATTTTAATTTAAAATGTTTTACTTTCTATAATTATCCTATTTTTAATTATTTCTTCACATTTTCATATACAATTATCCTAATTTTTAATTATCTATACAATTAACCATATAACTAAATTATTTATTTTAACTTTATTCTCTTTACTTCTCATCATTACCCCTGTTATGTCAAAACATTTTTTTCTAATTCAAAAATCTTTATAAAAAAAACTTTCATCTACAAATATCACTTCTTTAGACATACCTAAAATCAAAATAAATTGCACAATCAAAATTTGACCCGGTGGGCATGCAAAATTCCATGTTTTCATTTAATTTTATAAGGTTATTAAATTATCTTTTACGGACTTGCACAATCTTTAACATTAATTTTCATTAGAGACACTTGAATCAATTAAAGTCCATTGATGTTCATTGAATTTTTTTCAGGTTTTCCATGGCTTTATTACATTTTTGTTAAAGCTTATCAAAAGTAACTCTATTGAAAAGACAATTTTGCCCCTTCAATTTTTTCCTAATTAAAACAATTTCACCTGTATATGATATTTAAACCACTTGATGTTACAAATTAATAATTTACCAACATTAATTGAATTATATTATGATTAAATTGTTTTGATTAAGAAATTACAAAAAGAAGAAAATTGCTTTTTCAATGAGATACTTAGTGGTTGTTTTGACGCCATGTGTAAGATTGAAATTTATGATGAAATATTATTAGTGTAAAAGAAATTCTTAAAGTGTTATGGATATGACGTGAATATATGTAAATATTGTAAGTATAAGAGGAATTTTCCCTGGTTAAAACTGATTCTTTTTTGAAAAATTACTCTTATACTCATAACATTTACCTTTAATTTTTAATATACCCACAACATTTCAAAATTTTCTTTTGTACCTATAGCATTTTACCATAAATTTCTATTATACTCATATAGTCAAAACAACTATTTATTACCCTATTAAAAAAATAATTTTGCCATTCTAGAATTTTTCTAATTGAAATAATTTAGCCTAATATGATATTTGAATCACTTTGATGTTACAAATTAATAGTTTATCAACATTAATTGAGTTATATTAGAATTGAATCATTTCACTTGAGATATTAAGGAGTTAAATCATCTTTTCAAAGGGCAGTCAATGGTTAGGTATGACAGAAATTTCAGGTAAAATATTATGAGTGTAAAAAAATTTTTTTGAAACATTGTAAATATAATAATATTCGAGGCCACTTCTATGAAACTATTTTTTCAATGTAACTCCGAACATTTTTAATTTCTTAATAGTTGATGAAAAATTCACTTCATCTATTATATTTAGCATTATTATTATTATTATTATTATTATTATTGAAACCTTTTTATTTGTTTAGTATAACTATATGGGCTCATCTATAAGTGTGTAAAATTAATGTAATAAAATAATTTAATATTAAATACTAATTTTTAAGGAGCATTTTCAATATCTAAAATATCATTACTAAGTGGATAAATGATCCTATAATCATTATTACATTCTAATACATATGGAAGAAATTTAAACATTTTTCTTAATTTAATACACCTATTTTTGATAAAACGTGGTATTTTAATTAAACAAATCATATTAAATATAATAAAGAGATTAAATTTTATATCAATCATCAACATTTAAAAGACAAAGAAAGTTACATTAAATCACTTCTATACAACTCGGTTATATAGAAGCGTACACCAGTAAAAATTATGAGTGAATATTATGAGTATAAGAAAAATTTTTCAAAAAATTTTTTACCTCCTTTTCACATCTCTTTCATTTTTTATTATTTTTTCTTTCATCCAAATGCATGAATAAATAACTGAAAAGAAAAATAAAATAGGCTCTGATGTGAAATGTGGAAAGGCTTCGACGTTTTCATGCCGCTTTCGTTTTTGGTATTTTACCTTTTGATAAAGGAAATTAACTATTAAGGTGGGGTGATGGTTACAGAAGGCAACGGCAAGAAAACGTCTTCTTTGGCGCGTGGTGCGTAATGAACGGACCGACCATCCGGCTTACGTGGCATCTGCTGATTGCACGGTCGCCCTTTTCCAGTTTCCTCCATAAAAGATTACGCTACGGTCGCCTTCGGTTGCTTGCTTCCTTTTAATTTAATTTTGCTTTTTTGTAATTTTATTTTTTTGAATGAGCTATGAGTTATTAAAGTATTTTCATACGAATTTTAAGGTTGTTTATTAGCATAGTTATTTTCTTACGACTTGGAAAATCAAAGTTATTTGATATCGTCTGATCAAAATTCAAGAGATTGGATGCAACTAATTAACTCATGCGGGTAGAGACACTTTACGTTTGGGGTGTGTTGGGTGACTGTAAAGCAATGAAACTTTTGATAAAATATTTTTAAGTTAATTTTAAATATATTCATTACTTTTACACTTAATTACAAATATACTTATTGAGTTTAAAAACTTTCATATATACCCACCAGGTATTGGTGAAAAGGGTTATTTCAAATATATCTACTATCTTTATCCTTAATTACAAATATATTTACTAAATTTGAAAACTTTAATATATATCCACTAAGTATGGATGAAATTTCTTTCATACCTATTCCGTCAAGCATAATTAAAAATCTTTATTCATTATAAGAAATGTCTAAAATACATCTTATTATTCAATAATAATAGTCATTCAACTATAGCAAAATTGAACAATATGATAAAAACTATCAAACATAAGAAAAAAAGCTAGACAAAATGAGTTCTAACGATACGAATACAGCATCAATGACAATAGATACTAGATCAATCAGAGGTATTTTAGGGATTCAAAATTATTAAATATTTATAATTATCATATTAGGTATATTTGAAATTAATGAAATAGTTGGTGGGTACATGTGAAAATTTCAAACTTAGTGAGTATATTTGAAATTAAGGGTAAAGATAGTGGGTGTATTTAAAAATTAACCTAAGGTTTATGGTGTTGAAGTTTTGAAACATGTGAAAATGATGTAATATGATATAAGTAATATTAAAAAGTAGAAATAATAAAGTTAAAATAGATACTTTAGATGTATGCGTAGTTGTGCAGAAATAATTAAAAAATATGATAATTGTGTAAGAAGAAGTGAAAAAATAATTAAAAAATAAGGTAATAAAAGTTTTAGTTTGAAAAGTTTTGTATTTTAACAATTCCCCCCTTAAATTAAAAAAAATATAAATGAAAAGCTATAAGAAATCAAATTAATAAAATATCTCTTATTTTCCTATATTGCTAGTTATATTGATCTCCAATCTAAGGACGTCAAAAGATCCTCCCCAACCCAAAAAAAGACACAAAGGTGTAGGAATGTGCTTGAGTAGGGCATATATTCATGGACACCCGACCAGTTTTGGGTAAAATAAGTTTTTAAAAAATCATCTACAAGGTAGGGTATAAAAATTTTCTATGTTTTTAATAAAGATAGTATAGGATTCATACAACGAGTATCTGTAACCAATTCAAGTGGGTATTCTATGCCATATAAGCATAGATTTTTATGTGTATTACCATTGATACACATCGCATCTTTATCTTTATGACTTCATTCCATTTCTAATTTTATTTTCCTTTCTTCCAAAGGGATTTACCTTTCCCTCTCTTCTCAATCTCTAATATTTCATTTATATCGAAAGAACTGCTCAGTTACTCTTGGAGCTCAAAAATTACATTATAGGTGTATTTTAAATTAAAATATACTATTCATATATTATATTAATTTTTATGTTTCTTCATAAACATGTTTTTATATTCCAAGTTTTGTTGTTTTATAATATTTTTACATATTTATTTTTTATTTTTAAAAATATCAATTACAATGGCATTTAAGTCATTTTCCCCCCTTCAAGAATCTGAATTTTTAAAGAATAAAAAATTGTAAAATTATTGTAAAATAGCAAAACTTGGCATATGGATTAAATAAACTTCAGAAAACACACTTAAGAAAAAAATCAAAAAATACAACTAATTATAAAAATAAATAACGTATTCTAACTTAAAATATGTTATAATATCTATATTCGGGCTCCATTACTTTTTTTGAAAATAGATTCGAAATGAAAACAAAGCCGATGCAATCTTTTTAGTGGATAGGCTATAGTCGGCTGGTACTCAAACCAACATATGTTCAGATTAGGTTAAGCTTCTGCAAATCGATTATAAATAGAATAAAATCAAGAACCAAACTCTAATTGCACCTGTACACCAAAAGATGATTAACATCTCATGACCTCAACTACTACACTTGTATATCTTTCAAGAACCCTGTGGATCTGGTTGCACTGGAAGAAAGGCATGGATCAGCAAAGGAAAGAGTCCATTCCTCTGTTCTTTAGGTGGAGCCGACAAGAATTTAATCATTTATTGACTGAGAGAAAGATGGAGGTGGACTCAAATTTTTTTTTCTTTTTTTCTTTTTTCTTTGCCCTTTCTCTAGAAGACGAATTAAGAAAGTGGCATTGCGGTCATTGGCGGTAGCACCATCCAACTGACAATTGACAACATCATGTTTTGGAAGACACGTCCAAAAGATTGAAGGGATAATGGCCGACCTCAGAAAAGATGACTCTCGAGTATTCCCACGAGAGGTTAGAAACTCAGATGAATTGATGCAGACCTGTGGTGGGCTGATTCATCCGACAGAATTTTACTGATAAGTGCCAATTCGTTCTTCAGATTTCATAAATCTATTATCGCATGTGATTTCTAGGAACTAATTTAGAACTGGAACCAAATAAAACAGAACCAAAATTAAGAATAAACCAGAACTGAACCCACCGATCATTAAGGTTCTTCAAGGCCAACACTAGGAAATCCAAAAGAGCTGCCCCTGTTGCCCTCTTCGGGTCGGGCCAAATCCACCGCTAACAGCCATGGATGCCCTCAGTTGTTGATTGAAAAAAAAAATTTTTTTTAAATAAAAAAATTAAGGTCATGCAATCTTCGAAATCAGCCGCCACTGCACTCTGCCATGAGGTCTGGGCCTTCTACGTACCAGAAGGATGGCTATCCGATTATATTTCCACAAAGATGAGAATAGTAGACAGCAGATTCTTAATCCAAAATCGTCAGCAAACGTGGCCATCTCATTATTATTTGATTAAACTGATCATTGTTATTATGATTTGATTAACAATATAAGGGTGTTCGCCGGTTAGCCATGGCTGCGGTTGGGCAGACGAACTTGGTTTGGTGCGTTTATCGTTGCTTTTGGTCATTTAACAATAAATTTTAACGGAGATAGATGAAACCTTAACAAAAGGAAGAGAAACATGCAAAATTGGTGAAATCTTAGGAGCGTGTCTTCAAATCGCCCTAACCCATCTAAGCAATTGAAAATATCACATGGATTTACACAAGATATTGGGACAAGAATGAAAAAACCACCCGTCTTCTTCTTCCATCCTAGTCTTTACGTTTACTGAAATTTCAATTGAATGAAATCTTGTGTGATGCGCACTATCCTCAGGCCAGTACAACAACATAACATGGGCACCATTCCCAACAAAAGCCCAATGGGCGAGGATGTCACAAATGCTGCAAAGGTTCGGCCCGGTTTTTTATAGTAGCGCGGAAGACATTCTTTCCGTGGATGCATTCCTGGGCTCACAAGAAATCCTAATAAACAATCATTTAGCACCGTCCAGAAATACCAATACATGTTTCTCGTTAAGAACATGCATCTGTCCATTTAAAAACTTGTCTAGAATAAAAATAATTCAATAAGACTTCTATAATAATAGAAATATGTCTTTTCTTTTACTATGTTGGTTTTGATTGTATATTAAATTGAAACAAGAAATTCACAAATAAAACCATAAGAGGCAGTTACTACAGAGCTTACTGACTTGAGAATTTCGTTTTTGTGTGATCCAACACCTAGGTGAGATTTGCTTGACGTTTGTACAGACTGCCAAGAAGCTCTCTCTTCATGCCGCTGCTAGGAGCTTTTTTACGTCCTTCTGCATGTGTACAACGAGGATGGATCAGGCGAAGGTGGAAATAAAAAAGTCAATAAAATTATATCTGGGGAACTATCAATTCAAATTCCAGTAATTTAACTGTAAACCCAAAATAAGAAATTTGAAATTTCCTCTCTTTCATCGACAAACTGAACACTGCCTGACATTGCCCATGATAACCGAACAATTTTGGAAATACAAAATTTTACAAGGGAAATGTTCACTTCTCATGATTGTGAGAACTTGCAAAACCAGAAATGTACACCCTTGGAGGTCACTCTGGCCAAAAATTAACATATATGATACTCTGTTTGGACCGAAGTGTGTGCTGCTGAAGGGGCAACTGCTTTGTGGACCTTCAGCATTCGACAAGATTCATCTTTTACACCAACCGCATTTTGGCCAACAAATTCTTGAGTGCAGCAGAATGTTCACCATCATGCGAAAATACTCCTATCGACAAATATAATCTGTTCCATAGGCAGAGTTTCTTTCTTGTTTGCCCATAATTACAAAAACAACCTTAAGCCAAAAGAAATCTTCAGAAGGCAATCAGGAAGTACCACCATGGATGGCAAATGCTAAATTAACCACATTTAATTTCTCATAAGTCGTGCAGGTATTGCACATAAAAGACTTTCCAATCATACAAAGATTGCAATTCAGTGACCATCAAAGTGTAGCAGTCAAGACATTGTTCCTCCAGGCTAGAAGGTAAGAACATGCATCCGATATATTATATTACACTAATGTCACAGGATTTAATTGTGATATAGATGCCTTCTAGACCGCTATTCTCAAAATGTTTTGACACTGGCTCAGAATTTCCAGCTTATGTCGGGCCAACTTGATAGGTCAAGCATTGTGGTTCTAATCTTGAGTGAATGAATTCGAAATCTTAGTAAGATGGATGAACATCAATTTCCCCAAACAGTCTGGCTTGAAGCCAGTTACGGCAGCACATTTATGATGACTGCCTTCCCACTAGGCAATCTGGTTTTCAGATGACCAAAATATATCATTCAAAAACATTAGAATGTGGAGATTTTATCTTATAGTCACATACCTCAATTTGGAGAGGCGAGGTCGTCGGTGGGTATCGCTCGACAACTTTTCCGTTTTTGTCAACTAGGAACTTCTCAAAATTCCATTTAACAAGATCACCCAAGAATCCACCAGAGCTAGACTTCAAGAATTGATAAACTGGAGCTGTAAATGGGCCATTAACATCCACCTATTATGTGCAAATCAGTCAATTACAAAATTGACTATCAGCTAGTAGCTAGAGAGAGGGGAACATTCAGTGACAAAAGCCACACCTTATCAAAAATAGGGAATTCTGCTTTAAACCTTGTACAAGCAAACTGCTTTATATCTGAATTTGACCCAGGTTCTTGCCCACCAAACTGGTTACAAGGAAAAGTCAAAATCTCGAATCCTACAAATCAGGGATTGGCATCCATCATGGATTTTTTTAAAAGAAAAAGAAATCATTGAAACCAGGGGAAGTTGTCAGGTTGCCCGATGATCACGAATTATGGTCACCATAATTCAACATCAGAAGCAGGCTTTCCTTGAAGTTTGATTCACTTGTTAATTTATCACTGACAGATATAAGAAAAGAATTGAAACGACGTCCTGCAAGTGGTGCAAGTGGATGGCAGAATCATAGATGAAAGTTGAGACGAAGGAAAAAGCAACTATTACCTTGAGATTTGTACTTCTCATAAAGGCTAGAAAGTTCTGTATAATTTGATTGTGTCAAGCCACTGACATGCACAATAAATTAATTTCAGTGAAAATGAAATTTGAATAGAAGACCGAAAATTGGATTCACATTCAACTTTTTCATAGCTAGTGACATTTAAAAATTGAAAATAAGATATTAGTACCCAAAGTCATGACAAAGTGTAGAGACTACCATCTTGAAGCAACATTGACAATCAGGAGCACTTTTCCCTTGAATTTACTAAGAGAAACATCCTTCCTGTCAATATCCTGAGTAACAAACTCGATTCTCAGTTCAGATAACTAGCCAAGGCAGAATCTCAAAACATGATGCTGACATTGCAAAAATATGCTCCACTTGCTAAGATAACTAACAAAAAAAAGTATGAATTCTGAGCATTCTCTCGGATGAGTGAGACCAGCATGGGCAGTACAATCGACAAAGTTTAGAAACACATAAATGCAAGCTCCAGCCCGTCCAGATAAATATGAGCATGCCTTGAACCAATAGTCCTGAGCTCAGTCATCACAATGATCAAATGCATAAGTTATTCCTTATTATTATAATTATTATTATTATTACACGATTTGTAATGTGCTTGGGCTCCATCGAAAGTTTAGGCTAAAGTTTAGCCAGACAAATTTTGAATTATAAATCTTCAGAGTCCTCATTTTAAGGGAGACATTATTTGAATAGGGCACAGCTGTTAACCCAAATTGCAAATGAGATGGATGGTCGACAGGTATGTCAATTTGGAATGGTTGCAATAAAGCCCCTAGTTGTCATTTGGTTAGTGGTTACTGCATAGTACTCAACTACATATCATTGTCGACACTCAAGAATACAACAAATCGCATTTATCCTGATAAAGTTAAAGACCATCACCACCAACAAATAAAAAGAAACACATAGATATACACAGGCAAAACAACTTGGTTGGATTTGCATTCTAACGAGAAAATGGTTTTGACTCATGAGTATGGCAATCAGAAATATCCTTGAATCACACCCTGAGGCAACTGCCACATGTATACAACTTTTCCATATATGTTGTATAGAGTATAGACGTCTCAATATTTTAAATATATTTTTTATTCCCGAACTTTTCATGCTCTACATTTCTTCCTTTTTTTTAACTGTTTAACAAAATTCTTAAAATAATTTTATATTGAAACAGAATTACCCACAATTATTTTCCAATCCTTCTATTTCCAATGCCCTTTCGCGTCTAGGACCAACACAGATTGCCTCAACAACCTTAGCATAAAGACTAGACCTTTTGAATAACTAATTGCAATCAAGCAGGTTGCTGAGCTGCAATATCTATGAAACCTAAGGATACAAGATAAAGAGAATTTAGGATATTAGCACAAGTTAAGGACTTGCAATCTATCTATTACTGTGGAAAATTTACCATAGAATACTCTAATCACTTCTCAAAATAAGCAATTATAGTTAAAATTCAGATCAAATGAAAAGCAATCCAACAAATAAACAGCATACGGTACAACTGAAGAGCAAAATTCCAACTGAAAGTTCTTGCCTTGACAGTGAAATCATGGATACTCTTTCCTGTGGCAGCAGTTGCGTAAACAGTGAATTGGGTCCTTTGCTTCAGGTGAAGTTTGCCAAAGGGAGGCGTAGAGAGGGACAATCTGAAGTCAGAAAAGGGCGAGCTTGAAAACCCAGATGGGAATTTGCAGGAGAAGTTGAGAGTAGATATGGGTGAGGAAGAGGAAGGAGTCCATGGAGGAGCTGCTCTGGCTCGGTTGCCACAGGAAGAAGCTGTCTTGCAGAAAGGGGTGGAAAGAGACTCCATTGGAGGAATGGCCCGGTTATGTGGATTTCCTGTTGCAGTTGCAGGGAAAAATTTTCAGTTCTAGTGTGTAGTTTTTCGTCGTCAGGAACAGCACTCGAATGCCTAACATGGTTTCGGTGGACAGCTATCTGAGGCACCCATTTCCAATTCTCAATTTTGTGTCATCCAAACGGACCAGCTTGTAATCCTTAAAAGAATGTCTTAGAATTTATATACGATGGTCCATTATGAATTTTTAATTACAAAAATTTAGGCCAAAGATTCGAATTTTGTGAAAGTCATAAGAATTGTAAAATTTATGAGACAGATATTTTGAACGTCTATTTGATAATCCAATCTTCGACTAGCTAAATATTTTCGACCGTCTAGATTGTTGAAAAGGCAGGAACCACTTTCGACGAATGAGTGCATGTGCATAGTGTGGTGGATGATGCCGATTCAATTTGCATTTTTGCCCTGCGAGTCTGTTACTGACTGTGAGGTTGCTGTTTGCTGGAGGTGGGAAGTTTGGATCCACTCATTTTTCTGCAGGACCAGTTCGTATGATTTGATGCTCTCACCGGACGTACTTTCTAGTTCTGAACAATTATCGTAAAGATCGTTTGATGCTTTGATTGCTTTGATGCTTTCACCGGACGTACTTTCTAGTTCTGAACAATTATCGTAAAGATCGTTTGATGCTTTGATTGCTTTCAACCAATGAACCTTTTTTGTTCTGAACAATTATCATTACAGTCGGGCATCGTCGTGTCGAGCATCCACCATTTGGTATGCTTTTACCGTCCAACTGTTATGCCAACTTCATTCTTAGGTAGAAGTAACAATTTTTTAAAAAATTCAGACATTTTCTGCTATTTTTTATACGATTGGCCAAAATGCAGACAGGATTCAAGTCATGACAGCTTCAAAAATTGCGTAGCATGGAGTTGGTGGCCATTGTCTCATTTAGGGTGTGTCTGGCAATTAATAGAAAATGTTAAAGTTAAAATTTTCAATCTAAAACTTTTCACTTTCTACAATTATTATATTTTTTAATCATTTTTTTCACATTTTCCTATACAACTATCCTACTTTTCAACCATTTATATACAATTATCCATACAACTAACTTATTTATTTTAACTTTATCCTCTTTACTACTCATCATTACTCCTATAATATCATATCATTTGACAACTTTTACACTTCAAAATTTTTCATCAAAAATTTTATTCATTACAAAACAAACCCTCCGTGGTTTGAAAGTGTCCACCGTGGGAGATAAATTTAAAATATTATTAGAAATATATCGGAAGATTGTAGAAAATTTGTAAGAATTTTTCATAATATTATAAGAATGTCTCAATACTTGGTTCATAAATATCAATTAAGATGATTATAAGATGCTCAATAAAACTTTTTATTATTAACTCTACATTGTAATTATTTTTTCATAATTGTTACAAATATTATCTTTTTTTTTCTTTACTAGTATGTTCGCAATCTCACAGCAAGTGCACGGGTCGTAAATTGTAGTATATAAATTATCGATCCACAGAGAATTCAGGCCTATAAATTTTGCTTTTAAATACTTTTGTGTCACATATGGAGAAAATATAGCAAATAAAATAGAAAAGTGGGAAGAAAATACATGAAATAAAAAGGAAAGGAAATATACAAAATGGGAAGAGGAAATTGCAAATTAAAATGAGTAGAAAAAATGAGAGTGCAAATATCTAGGGTCTAGGATTTCACATTCATCTTTTGCAATGGGTAGTAGTATAATTATTTAATTTGGATATTGTTTGTTAAAAGAGAACAAACCTTAATTTATCCTTGCATTTTCTTTTGAAATCTACAAGATGTACCATAATTTTCTTAACCATCTATTCTCATAAAGTTAAGTTAATTAGAATCCATTAAGTTCTATGGTTTGTTCATGTAATTCCTCAAGGTTATCATGAATTCCTACCGCTTGCATTGGTGGGTCATTCATCATGAATAGGCAGCATGGAATAATATGTTGTTGCTACATAATAAATGTACAATTTGTGGTTACTTATATTGCTGGATATTAATAAATGGAAGTGGGGTCAGCTGTTGGAAAAATGGCAATTGAATGCATGAATGCTGTGGGCGTGATGGCTTTTTGAGAAATGGGAGCTGCATTTAATGCTTGATGGGGTCCATGGCTATGAATTGCATTTCACATGAATAGCACCTGCAACATGGTCGCATGAATGGAGTACTGTGATGACGTGAATTTGGCAGCATGAATTCTGGAAATTGAATGCATTATTGCTGATCACGTGAAATGCATTGTTGCTGGATTTTGATAAATGGTGAGTATGGCCATGGAAAAATGAACGGCTAGATGGATGGGCGGTGATGGCTTTGCTTGATTGGCCGGTGATGAAATGGATAGTTTGGATATTTGCATGATTTGATCTTGTGGGGCTCACTTGTTGTAATTTGTTTTCCTGCATAAAAAAATATATTTAAATCATTAATTCAAAAATCATTAGTGGGTTATTATATAAAAATTTATTTCAAACCCATTTAATTTCATGACAACAAATAAAATGTAATTTCAAACCAAAAGATTATAAAATTTGTTTAACTTGCTTGAAATTAATATTTAATATTTAAAAGTTGCAAAACTACATTTTAAACCAAATTTCATATTAATTTCAATTAATTACCCACTAATTTGTTATAAAATATCCACAAAATATGTTATTAATCTCCACTTATCATAGTAATTATTATTTTTATCATATTACATCATTCAATTTTTTTAAAAAAATTTCTATAAAAATTTCCATGGTTTTTACCTTATACCAAATGGATTGCAATATTTTTTTTAAGAGTTATGATCGCATTGGCTCTAGTTAAGAAAATCATTTTTTAGCTCGGGCAAAAAACTTATTTTTTAATTTTTTAAAATTTTTTATAGAACTCTTAATCTATATATATTTATCTATCAATCAAGTTTTAGTAATTTTGGAAATGTGTATTATATTTTTGTATTTTTAAACAATGAGTATTTTAGTCATGATTAATTTCAAATATATCCACAACTTTATCATTAATTTCAAATATATCTTTCGTACATACTTACTAACAATGTCAGAAATATCAAATATACACGAAATCGGTATCATCTTTTAAAAGGCCGTCAACACTTAGGGTGTGTTTGGGAAGGAATAAAACTTTTGATAAAAAGTTGTAGAGAGTAGAAGTTGTCAAATAATGTGATATGATAAAGGTAATGATGAAGAATAAATAAGATAAAGTTGAAATAGATAGGTTAGTTGTGGTGGTAGTTGTGTAGAAATGATTGAAAAGTAGGATAGTTGTATAACAAAATGTGAATAAATTATTAAAAAATAGGGTAGTTGAGGAGAGTGAAAAGTTTTAGATTGAAAAGTTTTAACTTGACAATTGTCACATGTTACCAAACTTTCATATGTTAGATTGGAGGTAAAACTTTTGATGAAAAGTTTTGAGGATAGAAGTTGTCAAATTGATAGAAAGTGATGTAATATAATAGGGGTAATAACGAGGAGTAAAAAAAATAAAGTTAAAATAGATAGGTTAGTTGTATGGGTAATTGTGTAGAAATAATTGAAAAATAGGGTAGTTTGTATAGAAAAATGTGAAAAAATAATTAAAAAATAGAGTAGTTATGGAGAGTGAAAAGTTT
>JAXCLR010000092.1:11104561-11119982 GCA_035584095.1 Annona squamosa | reverse complement strand
TAATAGTTATGAAAAGTGACAAGTTTTAGATTGAAAAGTTTTAACTTAACAACTTTTCTAAATTGCCAAACACACCCTTAGTATAAAGTAATTGCAAGATAGCCACCAGCTATGTGTGCTGGCAGTAACATCAGGAGCGTGCATATGACGTTTGGGGTCCAACTCCTTCCACAGTTACACTGCTGGGAGTGAAAAATTTGTTCTGAATTGGAGGTCTTTATAAGTGTTCCCACTAAAGAGGCGGAGTAAGTAACTTATACGATGGCCGTCTAATTTAAAATATTGAATGTTATGATGTATATAATACCAATAAAAAAAGTAATTGCAAGATACTAATTTAATTTAAAAAGTAATTCCCATCCTGTTAGCAAATTTGCAGGGTGACCGTCACGCCGCGGACGCACTGGCCTTGTGATGTGGCCCCCAAACATAACGGTTCAGATCTCCCCTTCCCTCAATGTCCCGCCGGAGCCTCACCTCCCTCATCTCCAACTCCACCACCCTCTCCCACCTCAACCAGATTCTAGCTCATCTCCTCGTCTCCAACCTCCATCCCACTGCCCTCTCTTCAGTCACCAAGCTCGCCCAAAAGCTCTCCGACCTCGGCCACGTTGCGCAAGCTAACTATCTCTTGTCATCCGTCCCGCGTCCCGATCGCTTCCTTTTCAACGTCCTCATCCGATCTTACTCCCACAACAACCTCCCCTCCTCTGCTGTCGCCTTGTACTGCCAGCTCCTTCGTACTCCCTACCTCCAGCCTGACAATTTCACCTTCGCATTCGCCGTAGCTGCCGCTTCCTTGTTATATTCCGATCGCACCGGTCGGTTGCTCCACGCCCACTCAATCGTTTGTGGGTATGGCTCCGATCGGTACGTCGCTTCCGCCGTCGTCGATTTGTACTTCAAGTTCTCGGACATTGACAGCGCAGGTAAAGTGTTCGACGGAATTACCGAAAGAGATGCTGTTTGTTGGAACGCTGTTGTTTCTGGGTTGGTTTGGAATGGATGTTTTGAAGAGTCGATGCGGGTTTTTGCAAACCTTCTCGGCAGTGGGGCCCAGTTCGATTCGACTACCCTGGCAGCTGTCCTTCCAGCGGCAGCTGAGCTGCAGGAGTTGAGGCTGGGGGAGAAGGTGCATTGTTTGGCGTTGAAGAGGGGAAATGAATTGAATGATTTTGTCTTGACAGGTTTGATTTCAATGTATTCGAAATGTAGGGAGGTATCTGCTGCAAAGTCTTTGTTTGGGCGGATTGCCCAGCCGGACTTGATTGCTCGGAATGCATTGATTTCGGGTTGCTCTTGCAATGGGGATGTGGAGTCTGCCGTGGATCTTTTCAAAGCACTGATGAGTGATTCTGGGAAAGTGAATGCCAGCACTCTTGTTGGTCTCATTCCAGTGTTTTACCCATTTGGGCATTTATGTCTCTCTCAATCCATCCATGGGTTCTCAACAAAAGCTGGATGTGATGTGAATTCATCAGTTTCAACTGCACTTATCACAGTCTATGCAAGATTGAATGACATGGTGTCTGCTAGGCAACTCTTTGATGTGATGCCAGAGAAAACCTTGGCATCTTGGAATGCAATGATTTCAGGTTATGCTCAAAGTGGGCTAACAGAGAAGGCAATCACACTCTTTCGGCAAATGCAGAAGGGAGAAGTCAGACCAAATCCAGTTACAGTTACTAGCATTCTTTCAGCATGTGCTCAACTTGGGGCACTCAGTTTAGGCAAATGGGTACATGACCTGATCATCAAGGAAAATATTGAATCAAATGTGTATGTTTCAACGGCCTTGATTGACATGTATGCAAAATGTGGGAGCATTGGAGAGGCAAGGAGGTTATTTGATGGCATGAGGGAAAAGAATGTGGTTTCATGGAATGCCATGATGTGTGGCTTTGGTCTCCATGGCAAGGGGCGTGAAGCCCTTGAACTATATGAGGAGATGTTGAGTATCGGCATTGCCCCCACAGGAGTTACATTCTTGTCTGTATTGTATGCATGCAGTCATGCAGGCTTGGTAACTGATGGATGCCAGATATTTCAATCAATGACCCGTGATCATGGGATTATGCCTGCTTTAGAGCATTATGCTTGCATGGTTGATCTGCTTGGACGAGCAGGGCAGCTTGACAAGGCCATGAAATTTATAAAGTCAATGCCTGTTGATCCAGGTCCTGGTGTGTGGGGCACACTTCTTGGTGCATGCAGGATTCACAAGGACATGGACCTGGCACACGTAGCTTCAGATAGATTATTTGAACTGGATCCTGGAAACACAGGTTACTATGTTCTACTTTCAAACATATATTCATCCAATCAAAACTACCCAGAGGCAGCCTTAGTGCGCCAAAAAGCGCATAGGAAAAAGCTGTCCAAGACACCTGGTTGCACTCTAATAGAGGTGGGTGAGGTGCTGCATGTCTTTACTGCTGGTGATAAGTCCCACCCTCAATCTAAGGAAATATATGCAAAGCTTGAGAAGTTAATGGGGAAGATGATGGAGGCTGGGTTCCAGGCTGAGACTGATGTGGCATTCCATGATGTCGAAGAGGAAGAGAAGGAGCACATTGTAAAGGTTCATAGTGAGAAGTTGGCAATTGCTTTTGGGCTGATCAGCACTGACCCAGGGACAGAGATTAGGATCATTAAGAACCTCAGGGTGTGTGTGGATTGCCACAATGCCACGAAGTTCATATCTAAGATCACTAAAAGAGTTATTGTTGTTAGGGATTCTAATAGGTTCCATCATTTCAGAGATGGAGTGTGTTCTTGTGGAGACTATTGGTGATCCAATGAACTTCAGATGGGCTAGGAAATTATTATTTGCCTGCCTTCATCAATAGAGTTGTGGTGAGGTGGAATTAATAACATTAAAGTAATGAAGGCATTCAAACTCTAAGATATTTATTACGAGGTGCAAGACATGAACTCTGCATTTCCAGATAACTAATTGGAATTGTTGGAAGAATTGGGTTTCAACTTATCATCTCGAATTTTTATGAGGATTTCACACACAAACTGTACAATTGTTATGCTTTACTTTTACAATATTTGCAAATGCATGTGGAATCATCAGATGCATGCAATCCTCGACTCATATAGTAATAGAAGTTAGGGTCAAAATTTGTGTTGATAAAAGATCAATTACTGACAAATCAATGTGCATAAACTGCCAAGGTTTTCTGATGAATACTTGAACAATTTCTCTGTCATTTTTTATACCGCCATGCACTTGGTCCAATATGTCAATGGATATTTTGCTTCCCTTCCTATGAGAAGTCAAAAACTAAGATCATGCCTTTTATCTCCTATTTATTGAATATATTAGATGCTCTCTAGTGTGGCTATTCATATTTCACTTGCAGCGTCAATTACCAGCAACGAGACAGCCTGCCACTGGACCACTTGCTGAATTCATATGCAGCCTAAGCACTAGAACTTGAAAAGCAAAATGATAATAGTATAGGAAGGGCAAGAATGCCATACTAAAGGAGGACAAAAGAATATCTTTTGAGTGTAAGCATACCTATATAATAATTTTCCTTTTTTCCCCCCCTGATACCTTATTGGTTAACCACTCAAAGTTAGTTTTGCTAATTGTTCTTGGAGAAATTCCAATGCATATTCTCTTAGCAAAAAGTCCTTAGTCATACAAACCACATACTAAAAATTTAATACACAATTCATCTTACAAAAATTCCAGCTTGGTTTTATTTTTCTTTTTCTTTTTCTTTTTTCGTTTCTGCCACTCCAAATTTCCAATCTGTTGAGGTATGTACCTTCACCTAGCTAAAGCTAGGCTCAAAACCCAAACACTTTCCTAGAGGTGCATCATTTGAGAGCTTCAGCAATTGATTCCACATTGTTTAACATCTGGTCCCTTGGCTTTCATCACGAAGGGGTCAATCCGGACCCAAAGCAATGAGAAAATTGATGCCAAAAGCACAGACCAGATGACAACAATGGTTGGCGTCCGATTCTGCCGTCCCATGAGACCTTTGAGGAATGGATAGAGATGGATAATCACCCAGAATGAAAAGAAGAGCTTGCCGAAGAGTGGACCCCAGGATTGGTACCCATTGTTTATGGCATCAGATATCCCAGCAACAACTCCTACGAGGTTGATGATCAATATAGTAGTGGGTGGGATCAGGAGAGTCGTCCACTTGAATGTGTATAGTTCTCCAAACTCCTCGTCATCAGAAGCCTTGGAAGTGACAGTGAAGTTTGTGTCAATTCCAGCCAAGACCTTAAGCAGACCTTGGATGACAGCAAAGAGGTGAGCTGACACACCACCAATGACCCAAAACTGTTCGTTTCTCCACCATTCCTCAATGCTCACTCCACTCCACCTAAGCTCTAGAATGCCAGTTGCAAAAATGGAGATAAACAATGCAATGAAGAAGAGGCTGGCGAATGTGCTAATCTGCATCAGATGTGAATTGGTAGAATGTCAAGGCCTATTTAGATATACAACTGTGCAATATAATAAGGATGAGGAGATGGTGATTACCGGGGGCATGATGAATTTTCCAGTGAGCAAGCAAACGGCTGGAAGGATGCAATATGCAAGAAGAGGGAGTGAAGTGAAAGGGTAGACAGTGGTGTTGACGTAGGCGAATCTCTCAAGCCACTTCAGATGGCCATGTTTGTACCCATACCAAACAGGGCTGTGGCGACTGAAGAAGATTTCAACGGACCCAAGGGCCCATCGCAGCACTTGATTAAGACGATCAGACAAGTTGATGGGTGCTGACCCTTTGAATGCTGATCTCTTTGGCATGCAGTATATGGACCTCCAGCCACGGCAGTGCATCTTGAATCCTGTCAGGATATCTTCTGTGATTGATCCATAAATCCAGCCAATCTGCACGGTCGAAGAACTTTTCAATCGACATCCAGTAAATTAACTGAGTATTTGTAAATTGTTGGTTTGTTTTGTCTGTGATTAATGATTCAACTACCTCTGAGCCCCATTCTGTCTTGTCTTCATATCCACAGCTAATCACATGGATGGCTTCTTTGAGCAGAGCTGCAGGACTAGATGATGGAGGGACACCACCTTGCTCCATTAGAGTTGATGTCACAAATGTTGCAGACTGTCCAAATCTCTTCTCGAAGTTCATCTGTGACATCAACAGCTCCTTGTCGTCATCTGGAATGAGAACCCACACAGTTTAGCTCAGAAGACAGGATGGAAATGCAAACTAGTAAGAAAACTTTCAGGTGGTCTAATCAACCTTGGAAGGTCGCCGCAGAAGCATCTACATTGCCCTCATCCTTTCCATCTTTGGAGTACTTTGGAAGTTTCTTGCGGCGTCCAAAGCACGGGCAGCAATCGCAGCTTACCATTTTGGGGCGTTTGTTACCCTTGGGAGGCTCATAGCCATACAGAGCTTGTCTCCTGAAAACACAACCTGTGCCCACATACACTGGGCCCTGTATGCCATCCAGGCCTTTCATGTTGATCTGCAAGAAGGCTTAACATATCAGATCCCAAAGTATGCAAATGGAGAAATTCCAGGAGGACAACTGGAATCATTCTCCTGCAAACGGTTGTGAGATATGATTACTTACATCAAAGAAGACAGTGTTTCGATTAGCATATCGATCATGCCTATCAATGCCATCGAACCTCTGTGGAAATTGGACATAGCACACCTTCCTTCCGACCTGGGGGTCCATTAAGAAACACATCGCTTCCCTGACAGCCTTGCTGTTGTTCACATAGTGATCACAATCCAAGTTCAGCATGAAAGGAGCATTTGTAAGGACTGCTGAAACGCGAATCTGCAATGGAGAGAACCATTTATGAATCAAGAGCTGCAATCTTTCAAGCTCAAGTGGGTTATTTATCCTATAACAGAATGGGAGGAAGCGGATTACCAAGGCGTTCATTGCACCGGCTTTCTTGTGATGCTGAAATCCTGGTCTCTTCTCCCTGGAGACGTAAACAAGGCGAGGCAGCTCATTTCCTTCAGTGTCATGACCCCCACTGTGACCCAAGAAAACTTGAATCATGCCAGGGTGATCGCGGGTGTTGTTCCCAGGCCACGGTGTGCCATCTTGCATAATCCACCCCTCTGGCGGGACTTTCATAGCCTTGGCAACCAGTGCATTGATCCGAACCTTGAATTCTTCATATTCTCTCTGCCATGTCGTTCTTGTGAGAAGGATTTAATTCAAGCGTAACTATAAATTTCTAGTCATGCCATGAAAATGGAAAGGGCAAAAAAATTTTCAAAAGATACATGACATTTTAATTGGTTGACGGCCTACACCTCCTGTGATCATACACCATTGGTAGCAATGAGACCCAATGCATGGTAAGAGACCAATTTTCAATTTTTCATAGCGCTACTTTGTTGGTTCTAGATTAAATGATTTTGGACAATTAATTTCAGCCTGGGGATCTAGCCTGCTAATTTCAGGGACGGTTTATCCTGACAAGAATGTTTCATGTTCAAGAGGAGGATGAATGCCAACCTTCATTGCTCGTCTCTCCTTAACGAAAGTGGGCTGAACTTTGTCCTTGAGATAATCCACCTTGAGGGAGAAATACATTTCTGGAGCTCGTGGCTCGATATTGAACTTCTTGCAGAAGGGAACCCATTTTCGGGCAAATTCAGCTGTTTGAGAGAGTGATTCGAAGGTGAGCATGGAAGCACCGTCGTCAGAAACATAGCAGGAGACCTTATCAACTGGGTAGTCCACAGCCAAGATGGACAGCACTGTGTTGGCTGTGACAAGGGGAGGTTCTTTCATCGGATCCACTGTGCTCACAAAGAAATCCACAGGAGAAAGCATTGACGGCTCCCCTTCTCTTTCATATCTGCACATGCAAAACCAACTCCGGATAATTATAGATAGCTGCTGCTGTATATAATAAATCTCACTGTAACAAAATTTATCCAAGTCAGCTAAAATTTATTATTCTTTGGAACAAATTTTCAATAGGCACATTAAATATTATTTTTAGTTGCATTTGATTTTAAAAAATAATACATTTAACCAAGTGCCGCCACTCAAAATTAATCAAGTATTTGCAGCTAAATAGTAAATTTTATTCAAAATACATCTAATGCAGCCCAATACATCTCTGCAAAAAACTTAGCTACGAAGAACGAAATTTGTTATGGGTACATTTGCTCAAGCAAATACTTCAACAGTAGTAACTACTTAGTATTGTCAGCTTTGTAGCCCCCTAATCTTGCTGGCGTACCTTTTGGGCTAGAAAGCCGACTGGGCAAAAAGTAACAGTGAGCCAAAGTGGAGAATATTTGCACATTAGGTTGAGATATAGCATTACACTAATTAATGTGGACAAATTGCTTTGTAGGATGATCTCATTCAGGATTTTTTCCTCCCTCAAATTTTTAAAGGAAAGAAATTAAGTTTTTGGGTACCTAAAAGACAAACGATCGAGGTAAGTCTCACGGTCGATGGGGAACCATTTGGGGAACTGATCGAGGATCCAAGAGAAAGCGAACCAAATCTCACAGACGATGGAGGTAAGCCACAGCCCAATGGCGTCCTGCACTGGATGCAAGATTCGATACCGGAGGAAGATGGCAAGGACAAAGAGCCGAAGTACAATCACCATCCTGTATGGGTTGACCTTGCTCGAAGCAATTGGAACCTTTCTCGATAAGGGCTGTCTCGCCTCATCCAACCTGCATTTGTGTAACTACAGGATATTAACAATTTTAAAGGGTTGACATACATAAATTTCTTAATTGTGAAATGGGTTTTAATAGTATTAGTATTTCTATAAGTAATGATGAATGATTGGGTGTGCAACATACGAAGCCATCTCATCCAAATCATCTTGGTCTGGTCCCAGATTTCCTTGCGTTGTTTTCCATTCGTCCATCCTCTCTTTCCAGCCACCCTCCTTGTTTTGATCCCATTTTGCGCTCCCTATACATACATAGCCGAATCAATAATGTCAAATAAATTGGTTCCAACCTCCTCAGTGTTTTAGTCTACCTAATGGCAACAAAATGCTTCAATTCAACTGCTTGCTCCATTATCGGAAAAAAAAAATGCTTGGTGCCAAAGATAAATTGGCGCCATATTAGTTTCTGGGGTGGAGATGCAGTCTTAATGATAATACTTAAAGAAATTAATTATTTATAAAATTAAAATTATTACTTCCAATATGTATAGTCCACATGAAGATCTTGTTTTGAAAAAAAAATTGAGTACTATTGTTAAATATATAATTACAAATACAGTGAAATGGAATGAGTTTTACTAAATCATCTTATTGGGCCCTAAATGAACCAGTTCAGCATTAATATTATAATAAATAGTTTTTGTCTAGTACAGTTTTTCATATATACAAATATACACTGTTTTCTATCTAAGAAAACCTTTTATACTTGCTGATCGTGGATAGGGCATAGGCAGTCGTAGCTAATCGAAGGACGATAACTAATTCACCATTTGAAAGTCGAACATATATCCTTTTACCCTTCGCTGCACAAAATAAATCTTTGTTCATGAGACAACATTAATGTTTTTTCGCCGAATGTCACTCCAGTTAGTTTTTAGCAACAAAATGTAGCACTATGGTTGCTTTTGAGTAAAAATTCCCATTTTGATTCCCGTTGATTGCCACTTTTGTCACTTATGTTCAAATTATGTAGTGTGCATCTCCTATTGGCTATTGCGATGACTTTTCTTGATGAGTTTAAGAGTCGAGTGACATAATATTTCCAAAGGAGAGGGAAAGGAAAAGCTAGCATTCATGAATGAGAGTAGTGGCCATTACCGGGATCGGACATCGGGTAAGGATGCACACGCTTGTGGAGAGATGAAGAAAGCATCTGATCTCCATGATGTTGGTTAGGCAATGGAAACTCACCGCTAACCTGCAAATTAGCACTCGAGTACATATTCCTTGTGAGATTAGATTTGCAAAGACGAGGATACTATTAAACGCATGCAACAGATCGATCATATATATTCATACATATAGTTAAGTTCTCCTACCGGTCTAGATCTTGCATTTGTTATAATTGGAGGGAGTTGAATGCTTTCATTGTCTTCTGGGCCTCTCCCATATGTCATCTTTGCATGCAGCATCGCCTCAGCCAGATGCTTCTCTTTGTTTTTCTGATCGACGCTGAATTCGTGCTCGATGTCATCAATGTCTTCCTCATCATCATCTCCTTCCACTCGTGGGCTCCCTTTAATTTGAAATGTAAACCCATCCAATACTTAGTAATTATCTTCAATATACATATAATATATGCAGGCCACAGCTCAAAATCTTGTGTCATCAAATGTTGAAATCTTGACAAATGATGTTATGGGTATTTCACATGCCATTTGATGGACATCTGCAGGTCTAACATCAAAAGGTGGAAATTAGAAAGCAAGATAAAAATGGTATGACTTTTTAGTACAGACCTTTGAGACGCTTGTAGCGGGTTTTACACTGAGGGCACTGCTGTGTGCCTTCCCTTCTCTCATACTCATAGCAAGGCCGGCAGACCGGAAAGCCACACTCATTACAAGCAACGAAGAGATCCCCATCAACGGTGACACCCACCTCATCACCACAGATCTCGCAAACCTGCCCATTCAACGACTTCAACGGCTTCGGCTGCACACACCACACAAGCATGCGTATATATGCGTCAAAATTCGCAAGTTAGAAACATCATTTCTTGCCTGCATATATGCCTAGATAGCTAAACTTGTTCATTGATTAATATTCATGGGGTAGCGGTATTTTTATCATTTGTGGTATGCATGCACACCTCTTCATGGCCATGGATGACGACAAGCTCGTTGCGATTGTGAGATCCGGCGACTAGTCCGGCGCTGGCCTCCATAGTAATGAGAGAGCGAGGGAGAGAGATCGTGTCGAGATCGAGACGAGTGAGATTGGTAAGTGGTTTTTGTAGGATATGGGTTTTGGGAGAGAGATGGAGAGATGCAGGTATAGCTAGCAAGTGAAGCTGGTCCATCTCACCTAATTGATGCGTCCCATCATCTACGGTTGATGAGTCGCCATTGCTCCCAAGTTAAGATACGTCTGTATTCAACCACCTTGGCCATGGCAATTTCTCCCTCTCTCACCTTCCAACGACCGTATGAACCAAAGCAAGGAGTTTGGTACATATTTTATGGATTTTTTTAAAGCAAAAGCAGCTGCTGATAGTTTGTGCAATGATTTTTAAGCTCCTTGATTTTAATATACAGCCATGTATCAACTAGACTTTGGGATGGGTTGAGCACTAACCTGGCACGATAAACTAGATAAAAATAATCAATTGGGTTTAGCTTTTTGAAAGCTTAAACCTTATTTGTAAATGGAATTGGGGTTAATTTTCAAGCTGGCCCAAATCCAATTTCCTTTAGATATATAATATATAATGCCTAAATAACATTTCTTCTTATTTATATATTTTTTATTATTTTTCTTTGTGTTTAAAAATATGTTTTTGCACTAAAAGTATATTGTAGTAAATTATATCATTTTCATTTATAATTAATATTAGTATCTGTCTGCTAAATGTAAAAAGGAACTTTCCCACTATATTTTACATTTTAACAATCTAAATATATTACATTTTTATTATTATCTTTAATTTCAATAATTTTTAACATCGGTTTTAGCAATTGTCTTATATTTTTGTTCCTGATTATTACTTTTTCAAAAAATTTCTCATAATTTTTAAAAATCTATTCTCAAATGGATCCTTTTTCACCTTTATAAATGTTAACTTAATTTTTTCCTTATACCTTATTTTGAAATCTTACAATTTTTCTAGAAATATATTAGTATATTTAAAGTTAGTTATATAAACTTTTTATTATTTTTGAATTAATTTATTTACTATACATTTATATTAAAAAAATTTTGATTGGTTTTGCCAATTATATTTCTTTTATTTTACAATTAAGCCCAATAATTCATGCGTGAGATAACAACAAGTTCCCACTTTATCCACACACGAGACAGCAAATTCCCACAACCAAATTGATCCACAGATGGTGAAACTTATGTTACCAACATATGAGGCAGTACATAAGTGACCAACTGGCACGCCATCGGGTGCATCTATAAAATTTTTAAAATTGTCATTATAAAGTCAAATAAAAACCTATCAACCTCAATTTTAACTTGAATTCAATTTACATAAATAGGATGAGGTTTAAATTTTATGAATAGAATTAGAATTTAAATTTGCCTTACGTCCAACTTTAGTTAGGGTGCATTGTATATTTGTTGGAATAAAAGACAAATAAATAATAATTAAACATGTTTCCTAATAAATTTCTTTTAAACAAATTAATGAACAATCAACCTCAAGGAAAAGTGTGCCTGTCCACGGAGAAAGGCTGAACTAGTAGCGTGCCGAGGCGAATCGTCCATTCGATTATACGCAATTACGCATCCTAGGATCCGTAGGAGCCGGATCTCCGATAAAACACATGCACCTGAACAGTAGTGATCAACCCGACAGGACGCACGGCGATACAAGGTTAGGCGGATAGGATTCATTGATACACATGGTAAATTAACGGGGGGCTGCAGTTGGTCATACACTCGTTTTAAAATTTTTTAAAAATGGTTTTACACAACTGTTAATTTAAATGTATTTAGCGTGTATATTAATTTTTACATTTTGAATAATTTTATATATTTTTTTGAATTTTAAAAAATCAGGAGCACTTAATACTGATTTTTAAACATTTGAAAAAATATTTAAAACTTTTTAAAAATAGTAAAACTTAATACACATGTTAAATACACAAATAATAACAATTTCGTGAAGAAGTTTCAAAAAATAAAAAAAATAGATGAAATACACCAGGTACATGTACCCAGGCGCATATAACTACGGATAGGTTATTTTATAAATCAGTTTGATGCTTAAGATTTTATTATAAGGTCTGATTGGATTTGAAATCCGATGTGAACTGTGAACGTATATTGAAAAAAATAAATAAAAAGAGAAAAACAGGCCCACCAAGCACCACAAAATCCAATAGTTTATTTTCTGTTTAGGCAGCTAAATTTTAATTTGATTATAATTTCTAAAAATATTATTATAAGCAAGAAAATTTTTCCTCTGCATCTAAGAGTATCATCACATAAAATATATATATATATCACATGCGAAGAGACTTTCCATTGCACACGCATTTTCCTTGCTAACAAAGATTTTCTAGTTGCTGATAAGGGTTGATAAAGATGTATTTAATAAGTTATTGATAATAACATTTTGTGGGTCCCACGTGGAGACTAGAAAGATTAATTACGTTTGCAGGCCGAAAAATGAACAATTGATATGACATACATATTAACTATCGGTCATATGATGAAAGTGGTGCATTAATTTGAAAGGTGCATCGTTTGATTCTCGCGTTATGCGACCCATTGAAGCTTCTGATATCGGAAAATCCAAGTACAGCTGATTTATTGACTCTATCTCTTTTCTTTTTAAATTAAAAGGTTTATATATTTTTTCTTTGTACCATTTTATTTCAAATAATTACCTTACTACATGCAATTATATTACTGTGTTGGGCTATAATATATAATTAAGCTTAAAATTATACTAGCTAGTCTTGTTTGCCAAAGAATTAAATTACCAAAATTATGAAACCTTATCCACATGAAAAAACTCCGGGTCAATTAAATATTTCTAAGACGGGTATTTTATAAAGAGAAGTAATTCTATTAGTCTGGGCTAAGCAAATAATTAACTTAACACACTTCAAAAAATCCATTTAAAATGCCTATTTTTATTTTTCTTTATATACTTGTTTATCTAAGTGCAATTAACTATAAATTAAATTTTACCATTTTTTGATATGTGTATATATTTTTTTGAGATTTTTAGACATAAAGATATTTTAATTATATATACATATAGATGTTTTAAAATCTCAAAAAATATATACATATATTCAAAAATGATAAAACCTAATTATATGTTAAATACACTTAAATAAACAAGTGCATAAAGAAAAAACAAAAAATAGGTGCTTTAAATGGGCTTTTTGAGGTGCACTAATAAAGTTATTTGCTTAGCCCGAGTTAATGGTCATTCTTCTTTTACATATAGACCTTGTGACTTTGCTTAACAAATAATAAATTAGACTTTGTAGTTTGATATGTTGTGAACTATATAACTACTAAAATAAGCTTCACAAAATTATAAAGTGAACTTCTGAACCAGTACTTATGATGTTGTGTTACGTAATTCAAGGAGCTAGCCCATTGGTAAGTTGAAAATGGAGTAGAAAAGAGTGCACATGAAAAAGGCAATTCTATTACTTACTTTCCACTTTTTCATTTTCATTTATATATTTCAATCATTTTCTATATTTTTTATTTAACTATTCTTTGTATTTATTTTATACCTTGATTGTATCAGTTCTATTTCATTCTATTTCATAGCTATATGCAGCCACTTTTTAACAGCTAAATTTCAGATTTGCTTTCATTTGATTATAAATAGCTATATCTCAACACTGCTTGTAGTATCAAGTAATATAAAAATCGATTATATTTGATTGCATGTGACGTAGTGAGGAAAGTGTGAAAAAAAGAATAGCGCAGGACTACGCCATTAAGATAGATAATCAAGTTTCAACACAGAAACTCAAATGCAAAATATAAAGACAATCTCTAATAACAAAAGAAGCTACGAATTTATAAAGAATTGAATGCATCCCTATACATACGTGAGACACTGACAGTCCATACTTTACACATTTTACTAAAAACAGTAAAATATGCAATTTACTATGAATGATACATAAAATCGTGTAAAACTTTAATGGTTGATTCAAGCAAAAACTGTAAAATTCGACATCGAAAACGTGCTCAATCTGGTGTGGGCTTCCATAACGCTCATCGAATCAAAAGTTATGCCCATTACCAACCGAGTCAGCGCAGTCAGCATAAGTCTCTCAGGCAACACTGTCACGTGTTCGAATCCAGCAATTGAATTTCGGCCCGTTCGTGGGAGCAAAGTGGTCTCCCGTCGTTTCGTGGGAGCAGAGTAGTCTCCCGTTTAATGGTTGGAAGCAGTGTCTTCCTGTTTACTTGGTGGAGCAGTGTCTCCAAATTTGTAAAAATATCTCTGACCTTCAGTGTAATATGTGTTGAGATGTATGTAAATATCTCCCAATAAAAAAAAAAGTTATGCCCATTTGAAGTTGATGTGTTCCTTTACCATTTTTGGACCCTTCCATGACCATCTGCTCACCTCGAGAAGTTTTCCACGATAGTGCTTACATCAATGCAACAAGGTTGGAACATGATCGAACACATTTTTTATGTCAAAATCTACCATTTTTGTATAAATCAGGTTCATTAAAGTTTTATGCAATTTTATTTTCAATTTCTAGTGAATTGTGCTTTTTAATATTTTTAGATAGCAAATGTGTGCGGTCAAATAAGTATTTGCTACATTTATATGAATTCAAGTTACATGTATTAACACCTGTTGTAGAGGACAAATGGTCTATTTTGTAAGGTTTTTAAAAATTTAGACGTTCGAATATTTAAAATGATTTTACCATGAAATTTAATTTATTTTTTTATATAAACAAGAAATTTAATTTTTACTTGAGAAAAAAAAAGAACGGGTATTATGCAAATTCCCCCTATTTAATATTTATATTTGATAGTACTATCGTAGAATCCTTCATCATATTCCTTGTCTAACGGAATCGTTATCAACATTCTCTAAATAACCTCATTTCTTAGCTACCGAAATTTAGTGGATGGTATAGGAATTTTTACTGATAAAGAGAAGTCTTGGCGCGACAATACGCTATGTGATTTAGAGGTCACCTGATCACAACAGGTTTAAGTATTTTAATTAATCTCTTGCTTTAAGGTATGATTGTATACTAGAAATAGCGATCCCAGAACCTGCACATGGTGGAAGCTTAATGCATTGGGCTGCCACTTTTTATAGGAATTTTTATTGATAATGATTCTAGATAATGTGCTTAACGAATACCTTAATTAGTGCTAAAACTCCTAGTCAACATGTTATAATAAAATAATTTTGGGAGGGGGGTGTCAATTAGAAATCATAGTTGTTGAAAACGTGCTATCCAGCAATGAATTTCCCAGAAAAATAATTACCATGCTTTTGATAATATGCAACCTTAGTGGACTATAAACAAAATGGTTGGCATGAGAGAGTTAAACATGGATCCGATAGGAGGTTCAGGGGTTCGAAATTACGTAAGATTATTTACCCATTGCCCTTCATTTAGAGTTGTCATCCATTAACATCAATTGCTTGATTACATATGTGACACAATAAAAAAATGTAAGTACCAAAGATTTGTTGAGATTATTGATCATATGCTTGCTTTAAGAATGTTAATTTGATTTTGATGATTAACAAATAATTGAAATATCATT
>JAXCLR010000092.1:11082907-11104461 GCA_035584095.1 Annona squamosa | reverse complement strand
ATTCTATCTCATATCACGTTTCATCAAGGGGATTGAAATTATAAGGGGTTAAGTTTTAATTTACCAAAGAATTTTTTCAAGAACCCAATTCACCCCTCCCCTCTTGGGTTTTGCCATAGACTCAGGGCCAACAAAATTGAAATTGTATATGTAAGGAAAAAATTTTCTTACTTATGATGATGATGGTGATTTTATAGGCAAGAAAAAATTTTCTTGCTTATGACCAGAATTTCTTAAGTGATGAAAATTTCTTTGCTTACAATAATATATTACTAACTGAATCAAAATTTGGTTGCCTAACATAAAAATTGAAACATTAACAACCAAAATTTTTCATCATGGTTAACTAATGCTTGTTGGTACGAGTGATTAAGGAGCTTAATACCATTTAAACTAGTTACTAGTTTCGGATCTTGTGAATGGAAAGATAAGTGTTGGAAGAGCTTCTCCCTTTAAGGAGTCTAACCTAGCTCAATTATGAAAATCAAAGTTATTTAGATAAAAAAAAATTCTTCTTAGTGATTGATATATGAAGCATGCAGCAAATACTTGGCAATCAAGTTTTTTTTAGTAACTTGATTTTTATATTTGCAAGAAAATTTTAATTAACAAAAATCAAAATTTTGTATGTCAAATATTAACTAAATTCTAACCCTAAATCAACCAAATTCTTATAGGGTTTAAATAAAGTTAGACTAGGGCTTTAAAGATAATTATAATTAGAGTTGGGATGAATCTTCACTAGGAATGATAAGACTTTAACTCAAGTCTACATAATCCATCATCGCTTGGTTAACATGAGTGAGTTAAGGGTGCGTAGAGCAAACGGTATGTGAGTGAAGTTGTGCATAAGTATTTGTCTCGTTATCTCTCTTGAAGTTATTCTCCATTAGTTGTTTTAGTTATGAAAGTGGATAACAAAATAATAAAAAAAAAGTCTACCTAACTTGATTTACACCATTGCATATATTTTTCGAATTAGGTTTTGGAAATCTCTATCATGAGTTTTCTTAATAGTCGATTAAGATCTAATCAATATTTAGGCTTGATATGTTGGTTTTGGCGATTGATTTTTTGATTGTTAACGACTCTACCCTACTTTGATGCGCTTTGTAGGCTTTAATTAGTTTGATAATTGTACAAAGTTTATGCTTTTCAAAAATACCCATCAGGATCTAACGTTTGTAAATGTAACCATTATTTATCCACCTTGCCTTGATTATTATTATTTTTTAATAATTTTCCTTGATTATTATTAACTGTATTTTCATTTTTCAAACTTCCAAGCACCAATTTTCATCTTTACCTTGTAAGAGTCGCACTTACTTTTAGTTTATTCATCTTGTGTCAAATCATTATCTCACTCATGTTATATATGTTATATATTTCATATCATTCTGTCTTTTCTCTTAGGTTTTTATAATTATCTTTTCTACATTTTTTCCTGGTACCAAATATGACAACTATTCAATCAACCACTTGTCTGTCTGATTGAAGAATATTTAAAAAAAAAATGGAAGGTTAAGAGCCAGCAGTAAATAATGCACGCTCATGTATTTCAAGCTTTCAAGCTTCATTAATTACACAGGAGAATATCGAAATCCCCATTGAGCCACATTGATATATATAAAATAAAGCAACAATACTAATATAGCCGGGAAGCACAAGTCGTGTGTTAGAGATAAAAAGGTGAGAATTAATTAGTTAGGAGGCAATTTTCATCCGAGGTAGTAAACGTAAAAATCCATAAAAGAAGGAAGAGCTTTGATGCACGCAGCAGTGTTGTTGTTGCTTTCCAGAGGGCTTGGCAGGGTATGCTTGGAGTTGAAGGACTTCCACTAAAAGGCATGCAAAAGGTAGGCTGCAAGCTAGAGGGACAATCTATCAGTCAGATGCAACAGCCGTCCAACCTCCAGCGAAATCAGATGCAGATCTTTCTCATTCAGATGACCCAAAACCTGATCCACACTGACCCTAATTTAACGCATCATTGGGTCAAGTATTTCGCACAGCTTGATATGAGTGATGATCATGAAATAGTATTTGTTTCAGGTCAATCATATCCTAACCTATTTTGTCCTCCTTTTTTTTTTTTAATGTTTCTAACCTATTTTGTCTTAACTAAACCTGCACATATTTTTTTTATTCATTTTTCATTTTCTCTAAATTTGCTATACTAATTTAATTTATCAATTAGTTATCAATATGTTAAATATAGATGGTATTTTGGTCTAAATAGAGTAAAATATTTAAAAAAAATTTGATGATAGAAAATATCAAAACTTTTAATTTCGACTTGAATCACTAACTTGAACATAAATTGGTTTCTTCAAATTAGAATTAGGGCTAAGTAGCGGTGCAAGTGGGTTAAGTTAAATCCCTAACCTGCTTGACCCTACCTATTTTAAAATTGGTCGGTTTGGGTTGGTTGTAAAATGGGCATAGAAAGTTGAGTTGGGTTCAACCCAACTAACCTAATCCGTCAAACAACCCAAGCGTCGGTTATTAGACCCCAGTTTGTGGCTTATGTATGATAGCGGCAAAAACATGAGCTTGCCTAAGGATATTCGAATATTACTACAAGTAGGCAAACCGAGTAAATTTATGTTACAACAACATATTTAAATTATATAAAATAATATTTTATAACTAGTTATTTCTATAAATAGATCTTTAGTTTCATAACATGTATTCATATCTTTAACTTTTTATATTGTCTGATATATTTGAATGATAATTTATTATATTTTATTAACGCCGAATGATCACTTATGGCTGGTCTGAAATCGCCCGAAAATTTCTTTTTTTTTTTTTGAATTTTTTTTGAACATGTTAATCTAATTATATTTAATTCATAAATCAAGTTTTATCATTTTTGGATATTTGTATATATTTATTTTGGATTTTTAAACACAGGGATATTTAAGTCATTTTAAATTATTGTAAATATTTAATTCAAAATAAATATATACTAATATCCAAAAATAGTAAAACTTGATTTATGGATTAAATATAACTAGATTAACATGTTTTTAAAATTTTAAAAAAATAAATTTGAACTTATCTGAAATCACCGGATTTTAGACTAGCGGTGAATGTTCGGTGCTCTATACTAATTACTTCTGTAAAATAAATTCTAGCTATTTTATATTTGATTTCATAAAAGTGATTTGAATATTCTTAAAAAAAACCCGCGAATTAGGGAGCTTTTGTACTCTTGTTGAAAAGTGGTTTAAGTTGGGTCCCATGGATTGGATTAACATTGGGTTGGGTTTGAGATTTTTAGCAGAAAAAAAAAAAAAAAAGCTAGGTTGGACTGGGTTGAGAAGAAACGGGTTATAATTAGGTTGGGTTAGTGTCAAACTCAGCAATTGCAGCTCTAGGGCTAAGTTTACCTTAACCAGAGTCGGTATAATATTTTTTTTGTTGATGGAAAGTATAATATTTTTTTAAAATTAAGAGTTAGTTTAATATTTATAATAGGGTTGACATGAAATTCTCCGAACAGTAATGAACAACATAATCTATAATCCTGCATGAGTTTCAACTAGTGTTTTTAAAACCAGATCGATCTGTGAACCAGCAGCTTTGTGGTCCGATTTATTCCATTTTTTTTTATTTTCATCCAAAACCGTTTGAATCAGGCGGTTGAACCATAAAAATCGATTGGACCATGGTCTAGTTCGACTAATTTTTTTTTATATTTTTATATATTTTTTTAAAAAAGGCACGGGCCTAGCAGAACATCTTCCTCTCTCTCCTCACCCCCATTCTCGCGCATTCCCTCGGCCTCCATTAGGGTTTCCCAAATCCACGTCCAGTGAGCCTTACCACAGAGAATCGTCACTGTGCGACAACATCAATTTTTGGTATATAGCCACCATTTTTAAACGAGTAGCAAGCAGCTTCCTTTGTTCTGGCCTTGATGACCGTCCTCGTTTTCGGCCGACCTCAGCAACGAATGACAGTAGAAAGAGCAGTATTTTCATTGCCCATCAGCCTCTTTGTTTTCGATTGTCATGTTTTATTTCGATAACAAAAGGGGCTCTTCGATCACCATCTTCGTTTTCGACCAATCATCGCCATGACCGACTAGCCATCCCCGCTTTTGATAACAAACTACTCTTTTTCATCTCCAGAGGTGTTGAACTGCCATTGTCATCTTCAGAAGTATTGAACTACCGTTTGCGAGGTGAAAATCGAAATCGAATGTGCTTTCAATTTTTATATTTTAAACTTTGCACTACGGGCCACACCTCATGTGGCTTGGACAAAAATATTCAAAACTGCTATATTTGCATCCATTTCTGTCGATAATTTATATTGTTTTATTTTTGAATGTAATGTAATGTTTTACCGTCTTGTGGATTAGTCAATATATTTACATTTTCTATATTGTTAGGATAATGACTTATGTAATACATTAGAATTATTATTGTTAGATATTTGACTCTAAGATATGCGTGCATGATAAAAAAAATTATATATGATTTGACTTATAGGTTTTTATAAAATATAAAATATTATTATTATTATTGTTAGATATTTTGCATGCATTTCTTTTATTTTTAGATGGATAATATTTTTAGGTCAAACAGAGTAACTAGTTTTTCGATTTATTGATAAGCCGTTTGATGTTACAAATCAGCACATGTATTGTCCTCACAACAGGAAAGAAAGAAATCCAGTAACACCTCGGGTGTGTTTGGTTGGAGGTAAAACTTTTGATGAAAAGTTTTAGAGGTAGAAGTTGTCAAGTTGATAGAAAATGATGTGATATAATAAGGGTAATGATGAAGAGTAAAGAGAATAAAATTAAAATAAATAGGTTAGTTGTATGGGTAGTTGTGTAGAAATGATTGAAAAGTATGGTAGTTTGTATAGAAAAATGTAAAAAAATAATTAAAAAATAAAGTAGTTATGAAGAGTGAAAAGTTTTGGATTGAAAAGTATTGGCCCCAAACAAACACACCCCTCATCGATAGGAGAAAAATTAATAACCCCACCACCAGAAGGGATGATAGGTTGAACACCCAACCTATTGGAACAGCACCCATGACACTATCCGACGGTGCTACAGCATTGGAAGTAATAAATTTACAATTTTTACTGATATTTTATATCCATCTTCTATTAATAATTTGTTATTTTGTAGTACATATTCTAATCAAGCATATTGCTGAAAGAATTCCACTTATTTCAGGTTCATGCACTCTTTCTTAATTGTTAGAATTTTTTATTATTTTTAAAATTTCATCTTGATTAATTATGTGATTTATTTTCTGTTGATTTACATAATAAATTTTAATACAATGGACTTGAATGTATTGTTGATGTGACGTGTAATTTTTATATTATGTAGAATATATTTTTTAATTTAATTTTAAATCATTAAAATAAATTCGATATAATTATTACACCATAATTATGTCATACTGATTTCACTGTTGAACCAACAGTTAAACAAGCCGGTTTGAAGCAAACATAAAAACAGTTCCATTCAGGGTTAGATTAGATTTTTAAAACATTGGTTTCAAACTGGTCTGTGACACAAATGCTTCACAAACATTCCCTCTAGCCTAGGGTCTGATCATAAAAAAAAGGATATTCAAGCAAATAACTTTTTAAAAGTTTTAAGTGCATTAAAATATTTTTTCAGAATTTGAGGGGGCGAACAATTTACCCGCCTTTAGCCCTTAACGAGTCAAGTATCTCAAATTTGAGAAGGTGTCATAGTTGAATCAATAAGAGTTTGATGTTAGTGATCAAGTCAATCATGATGTCGAGATGTATGTAATTCACAAAATAAACTCAAATTATATGTATAACCATCCAAGAAATAAATGTTAGATCGTCCAATATACATTAAGAGGCCCAAGATAAAATTTGATGATATATACGGGTTATGCTAAAATTGGACTAATTAGGAAGTAGAATGTCATGTTCAATGGGACGAGGTTCCTTGTTGATAGTTACAGCCCACCATATATCCTAGCTTGGTGTAACTTCTGCTGAAATAGCTAATTTTCTTGCCGACTATTTCTAGGCATTTAAAATTAGTAAATTGGTTAGGGTGGTATGCATAAATTTCCTTGTATTTGCATATTTATAATTTGAATTATCCCAAGTAGGAAGATGATCAATTTAGACTGGCCTAAAAAATATATTTTTAGATCTATTTTTAATTTTTTTTACAAATATATTAAGCTAGGTATATTAAATTTATACACCAAATTTTACCATTTTTGAATATTTTAAAATTTTTTAAAAATTTTTAAACATAGTAGCATTGTTGTAATTTCAGAAGACAAAATTATGACAATGTCATTATATTTAAAAATCTTTAAAAATTACTTAAAAATATTCAAAAATGGTAAAACGCAGTTTATAAATTCAATATACCTATCTTAACATATTTTTAAAAAATGAAAAGAAATCTGAAAAATATATTTTTTAAGCTAACCTAAGTAAAGTCTTACTTAAGCCGACTTAAAAAGATCAACCCATTTAAAGTATGAAATATTTTTAATAAACTTAAATGTAACATACGCTTATGAATCTAAGACAAAACAAAACTCAAGAGTACACTTGCAAATAATAAAGTTGCATTATATCGAGTTGTATTTAATGAAATCTCAATGCAAAACAAACAACCGTCGTCTTTTGAGTATGAAAATTATCTTTTTCAGAGCAGTTGTGTACAAAACAGAGGCAGGTGTTGATCATGGGCCTTCTGTGGTAACGAATACGTTATTGGGCCTAGAGGAGCTAAGAACAGAACAGACACTGGATCCAACGTGAAGGCGGAGTGAGCATGTATTATCACAGCTGGGGAGAGAAAAAAAAAAAAAAAAGACAAAAACGTTGTCCTAATTTTCTTCCTTATTTTAATACAAATAATATATACATTTTTTCTCTATAGGGCCTTAAGACAAACTCCAAGTTGTTATTGAGGTATCCATTCGGGTTAATTTTAAGAATTTTTTACAGTTGCTTAATACAAAGTCATATTTATAATACAGGGATGTTTCTATGAAATCCCCTCTATAATAAATTTAAAGGTTAAGTACTTTAATATTTTACTAATTAGTATGAATAAAGCACAATTAGATCGAGAAAGAGATATTATTAAGCATAATAAGGTATAATTTTTTGAAGTAAATTAAGAAAATATAACTTGCTGAAGATTTCATTTACAACTTGAATTAATAATCTAGCTTGACAATTTGAGTTGATTTGATTTTTTCTGTTTAGGATGTATTTGAAAAGTAATAAAATTTTTTGATGAAAAATTTTTGACATAAAAATTTTTAAATTAAGAGAAAATCATGTGACATAATAGAGTAATAATAAAAAGTGAATAGAATAAAGTTAAAATAAATATTTTACTTGTACGGGCAATTATACAAGAATGATTAAAAAGTATGCTAATTATATAAACATATAGAAAATGATTAAAAATATAATATTTACGGAGAGCAAAAAGTTTTAAATTGAAAAATTTCTATAGTATTTGAACATACCCTTAGTCTAAAAAATTATTTAGATCAAACTTACATGTTAATTATTCTAAAATAAATTTTAAAAATTAAATTAGAGTGCAGTTAATCATAAATAATGTTAAATTTTTGAAAGAAAATGAGAATAAAATAAAAGTCATATTTATAGTATTTATAGGTCAATCCATTCTAATCTAACTTTTGAATTTGGGTGAAAATTTTTTACACTTTTATATATTAGTTTCGATTTGACCGGGACAAAGTGGGCCAGCCAGAAGCAAGTTGGGGCTCGACTCAACAAGTCGTGTGTACATATCATCAAAATTATAGGATCTATTTTTTGGAAATACCCAGCTTTTTCGCATCTGGACTCCAGGGGGATTCTCATGCAAGAGCTTGTAATCCTCATGTAGAAGTGACTGAAAAAAAATCCCGACAGCAAATATCAACAAGATCTATTTATTATCCTTGTCTCTTCATTTTCAAATACAAATGGATGGCTGAAGCAACATTTCAACAAGAAATAATTTTGAAAACTACAACTAATTTATATAACTAGAAAACTCACTTTCTTTTAGGCCTGGTGATTATATCTATAGAACTCTTCTCGTAACTAATTTAAAAGAAGAAAAGAAAAACAAAGAGCCATCCAACCAACATGACGACGCAAGAGGTTGGGAAAAACAGTGGTGTTGGAAAATTTTGGGCGCCGTTCTTCTTTACGTTTTTGGGGCGTTCAAGAATTCCTGGTCCACCTCCCCCGGGCCCTCTTCCTATATGACTCCCAGCTTTCCAGCTCTGCTTCCCTCCACCTTCTCCAGTTGATTCGACAGTCATTGCTTTCAACTCCAAATTTGTTGTTAACTCATCAAAAGCAATGATAGATAATTTGTGCAAGAGAGCAGTTATTTGTGTCATCTAAGCTATTTGAAAAAAGCAAGAACATGAAATGCATTTCAAGTTATTCTTGAATTCAGACACAAATCTATACATGTTTGTGTTGCAAAGACTCCCAAAGAGATTTAGGGCCACGTTTGGAGTTGCACTTTACCACTAAATTCTGCAGAGGACAATCCATGTGAACATTTTTTTTTTATAGAAGTGAGATTTTAACGCTTTATGATATGCATTTTGGAGCCTTAATTTTCTTTTAAAGAAAGAAAAAAAAACGTTCTTTACCGGACCGCCAACCCAAATATCTCATTGAATTTATTGTGGTGTGGGGTGAAAAGTGCATAAGCACCCTGGGAAAGAGGAGCCAAATGTTCGTTCCCTTCCACCCCTGCATTTCATAGGACTATTTGGATATAGATTTGTCATGTTCAACTAATTGAGGGTAGGATCTTCACAAAGAAACATAGCAACTTCAGTTATTGACTGGAAAACATTGGATATTGCTTGTATCACTACGTCTGCTAAGATAGGAGTGCTTAGATTGGATACTCTGCACCATCATAGAAGATCAATTAGCTGGTAATTGAGACATTCATTCAGAATCACTTTTGAACCTTTCTCTGCAACACAAAGAAACTTAAACTTTTTTTTTTTTTTGGTGCTACCTTCGGTAACAAAAACAGCAACTTATATTGTATCGTCGCCTTAAGGCCCACCTTCCACGTCACGAAGAAGTTTTAACTTTTAGATCAACATTCATTTTACCGGAAGTTGCATGGAAAGGTGGGATTGGATGTGCTGTGACTAGCAATGTAACTTCCATGAAATAATCCAACATTAGAATGAAAAAGCTTAAACAATGAAAAAAAAAATCGACTAGCAAAACCTTCTGGGTAATATAAATAACCTTCTAATCAATGAACTATCCTGATTTTGTGTGATCTGTCATTTTCTACATTAATTCTTGTCTAAAAGTTTAACAATCGTGCATATTTATCAACCCAAGCTATGGTTTCATTTTGTGTGTAGACCTTTTAAATGCATTCTTCTATTTTCTGTTATACATGCTCATGATCATCTTCTGCAACTTAGATCTGATCGATTTATCGGTCCTGTATTTTTCTCTGACCTATTCTACGTCATATCTAAACAGAAACTTGGGAAAATATAAAGATATCCTAATACCCTTTTTTATCGTGCAACCAATCATGGATTCATCTCATTTTAATAAAGTGGTCAGACCCTATGAAAAAAGTCTTTTATCTTTTATTTTTATTTTTTTATAAATATCCAAGCCCTAACTAGATTTCATCATTATTAAATTTCGCAAATTTTAAATCCATTTGTTTTTTATTTGATTTTATAATAAACAAAATTGGCATGGATACGTGTCATGTCTTGTTGATTTTCAAAAATAAAAATAGAATATCAAACAAATTCAACAAGTCACCAAATTTTATAGGAAAAAGGAATTAGGTGAAATTAACCGTGACACTCAAAAAACAAAAAAAAAAATTAAAATTAAAAGAAGCCCCCTTTCAATAAATAACACTAATATTACAGATTTAAGTAAGGGTATAAAAAAGATTTGATGACCCATATTTTGTTGAAAATATCTATCATTTTTTAATGCAATAGGGCATGAGAAAATTTCTGTGCCAATAAATCCCAGGAGCGGCACCATAATTCTTGTGCTGGATAACGGAAAACAATCATGAATCCGAAGACATCCAACTAGGATTGAATAAATTAACGAACTGGTAATCATTTCAGCAAGACGAGAGACGTTGCTACAATTCTTACTATGCTTGCTGTTGATTGAACTAGCCATTGTCCATGCAAGCCACTTTTGCATCATCATAAATTCACTCCAAGGAACATGAACCAGTCATTATATTGTATTTTTCCGTTCATTTTAAAGATGGGGAAGATTGAAAAAACGGAGCACAAAAACTGAAATTTACCATGTTGTGGGATTTCCTGGAGGAGTGCGACGCCACTGAAATTCGGCACAGTGATGGTTTGGTTGGCTGAAGTTGGGCTAATTTTGAAGCATAAGATGAGGAGAAGCCATGGAAGTAACTTCATGATTTTCAACTTCCTCCTAGGATTTACTCAAGTCAAGAAGGGAGACTTCAAGGTGATTTATAGCTGGTTCACAAAATGAGCTTGGCTCTCTACAGAAAACAGCCCATGTGTTATGTTGATGGCTTAAGCCCTTTCACACTATTCGCCCTATTAATAACCTTTTAGTGTTGCCATCCCCAGGACCACAGATCAATAAAATTATCAATATTCTTGGCCTAAAACTTTTTAAATTTGCAATATTCTAGGCCCAAGAAATATTCGCCTTGAGCTGAAATCGGTTCGCACATGGAATGCTTGAATACAACAAGAACTATTACCCCACCTTTGTTTGAGGTCAGTGACAATCGTTGATTAGAGATTTATGAAATTAGAATTTCAGACAATACTTAATCTCACTTAACGAGATTATCCCCAGGTTGTAGATCAACACTACGCTTTCCTAGATTAAAAACAGATACATTGATCAGTATTTAAAATAGAAACTATAGTGCAACCAAAAAACGAATGTAACTTATTATAAATGTAATCCTGTGCGTTCAGTATATATACTTTACTAGCACACAAAGCTTATCAGTATAATTGATTAAAATTTTATTTTAAAAAACCAGCATAATTTGATGTCATGAAGAGTTTATTTAAAAGATAAAATCGTTTGGGACCACTATTGAAACTTGGTTGGCCCAGAATAAATGACAATTCACCTCAGGAGTTGCACCGAATATGAAAGACACAGGTTTGCATTTAGGGTTCCAGCTCCACATTTTTAAAATCTATGTGATTCTTCGTTGAAGTCCTTCCATCATAGAATACAAAAGTTAAGAGAATCAGATGCTTGCTGAGCATGTTGAGATCATTTTCCTATTAGAGTGACCGACATTCTCACTCTTAAAATGATGAAAACACCATCACAATAATCTCTTCAAAAAAATAATAATAAGGCTGATTCGATGCGATGTCTAGATCATGAACAATGGGTTATGATCATTTTGTTCCCCATCACGTTCGTCAATGTTTTTGTTAACCATAATAATTTTTCAAATTACTTAGCTTTCTGAGTAAAATTAGGACAATTTCAATGGCTTCGATTTTTCATCCAACTGTCACGAGTTATTCTTTGGAAGACCGGAAGTACATAAAGCATTTGGTTCTTTGGGGAAGCAGACAACCAATAAAGAGCAGCACACAACTTCTGGCATTAGTTGTCCACAAGCTTTTATTAATTAATAAGTCAATATTGGTTGTTTTAACATCTTCAGTGATTTGGCAACAAGAACTAACTAGTTAGCATGCATGCTCCTGACCATCAATTGTTTTCTTTTTTTATTTAAAAGTATCTTCTTCAAGATTATCAATTAGTACAATTTAAATGCGTATGGTCAAAATCATATGCTTATGGCTGTCAGGATTAGAGTTTGTCCACATCATTGTCTCAAGAAATCTTTCAAAGGAGATGGGAGATGAAGTGGAGAATAAGATATTTTGGCATCGACATTCGACACGCTTTTAGCTTTTATGTTCCGTCTTCGGAGGGCGTGTGCGGGAAGTCACCTCTTTTGTGAGGCACAGGAATGAAAGGGTGTAGAAAATGGATTATTCAATGCATGGGCGCACTGAGCTTCGGTGCATCTATGTGTAAAAATTTATTATTTATTTTTTTGAAAATTTTTTTACACAACTGTTAATCTAAAAATGTTACTAATTTTTAAAAATCTAAAAAATATATTTAAAATGTCCAAAAAAGGTAAAAAAAAAAAAATGATACACATGTTAAATAAACTTAGATTAATAGTTGTGTAAAAAAATTTAAAAAAAAAGTTAAATAAACATAGGTGCACCATAGCTAAGTGCATTTAGGTACATTGAATAATATCCTGAAGAAAATTACAAGATTGGATGGACACTATATATAATAATTCATAAGCAGGTAGATATTCTTGAGTTTTATTGACATTGCAGTTATACCTCGATGATTTTGCTTTATATATGTTTGAGGTTTCTTTTTATCTTTAATCATGAATAATACATTGATGTTATAGTTAATCTGTCAAGTCAAAATATGGAACTGAAGTTGCAGCATTGGTTGAAGGAAAATCGTAAGAAATCTCTTATTTTAACGTATTGAGGCTTAAGCTTCATTTGACCATTGGAGGAAAAAGTAGAAAATTTTTTAAAATAGATAAGGTAATGATACAATATAATAATGGTAATAATTAAGAATAAAGAAAAAGTTGAGATGAATAAGATAATTATATGAAAAGATGTAAAGAAATAATAAGCTTTTTTAAACAAACTTGAAATAATTTGCAAATATGCCCACTTAGTTTGATTAAAATTGCAAATATACTTATATAATTTCAGAAATTATAAATAGCTCATAAATAATTTAATCATAATTACAAATAACCTTCAGGTTGTTATGACATCGTCACAACATGGGTATAATTGCAAAAATATGCAAAATATGTGGCATCTTTGCTATTTTAGAAATTAAGTGGCAAATTTAATTTTTCAAATAACCCCCACATAGTTTAATTATAATTGAAAATTACCATGTACCATGATGATACAGTAACAACATTGTGACATCGTAGGGTTATTTGTAATTATAGTTAAACTATGTGAGGATCATTTATAATTTTTGAACTATATAGATATATTTGCAATTTTGATCAAATTAAGTGGGTATGTTTACAAATTACCTAATAAATTATAACAGTGTTAAAAATCAAAAACAATTCCAAACTTACTTTTCCCAATACTTGAAGGCCTATTTGGCCGCAATTAGATAGTACAATTATTCGTGAAAAAAGTTAATAATAGCAAATTCTTCCGCATGTGCAGGAAGCAGATTCATATTCTCCGCCGAAATTTTTTTTATTGGTTCTCCGCTAAAGCATTGACCAGAAAATTTTGCAGTGGTAAGAAGCTAGGCCAAACAAGCACACTATTGACTAGGGTGTTAATGGACTGGGTTAGATGGGTTTGAGCCTAATCCTAATCCTAACTCATTTAAAATATCTTGACTCTAATCCGTTTATTAACTTATTTAAAATATCTCAACTTTAACTCATTTACAACTCATTTAATAAACGAGCTAACAGATTGTTAATAGATTGTTTAGTAGATGACCTGAAAGTTTAGACTCTAGTAAATAATGATTTCGTAAGGAGATATGAGAGTGTTTTTAGTACAAGAGAAATGAAAATAGGCCAGTAATAGAAAATGGAATCGGGGCTGTAGCGAAAAAATAAAAATTAGGTGACGAGAGGAAGTCGTAGAGAAAAAAAAATAACTAAGGAGTTTACATTTATATATAAAATTTTAATGAATTAAATGAGTTGAATGAGTTGAATAGATTAAACAGGTTACTAAACGGGTTGACAGGTTATACAATCTTAACCCTAATCCGTTTATTTATTTAAATGGTTAAATGGGTTTGCGGATTATAACCTATTTATTCAAAATATCAACCCAAACCATTTATAAATGGGTTGGACGAGCGGGTTGATGGATTGACCATGACCATTAACACCCCTATTACTCATCCAGCAGAATAACACACAGCTAGCCTAAATGAGACTTTATTGTGAAACTAATTTATACAAATAACCACTATTTCGATGTTTATACCAAAAACTAATTTATTGTGAAATATCGTTTTTCCAAAATTTTAAAGCATTAAATGACCTTTAAAGTTTTTAAATTTAGCTTCTTTCCAAAGCTCTATTTCACTAGTCAAAGTCTAAGGCTCCATTTACCTGAACTTTTTTCAGTTGTACATCATGAACATATTGCTCGATTACATAGAGCTATTTAATTTAATTTTTTTTTGCAAACATAAATATTCTGCTTATTTCTTTTTATTTTTAGAAATACAGTAAATTTGTGAATTAAAAAACAACACGAAACTTGCAAATACCTGCCCATCTTGACGCGTGAGCAAACAGGGCCAAACACTTGTCTTACCCAATGAAGCCCAAATGATTCTTTTTTGGGCTTGGTAAATCAACCTCGCTCTGTGTAAGCTTCGGCCCAAAGGCGCGCTCCTTTCGGCCTCATCCAACCCAATCATTTAAGCCCTTCACGGACCCAATTAAGACCTCCCACCATGAGACCGTGCCCAACCATCATTCCAGCCGAATTTCTCCGTCCCAGTCCTGCTGTCGAGCTCCATTCTCTGGCCCGCAAAAGAAATAGTGACCGGAGACATCATGAATAAGAATCGAGTGCTTTTTTAATTATGAGATCTAGTCTGTTGAAATCCAAAGGAAATAGTTCTTTTCTTTGTAAAATGCTTCGCCCGTCTCCAAGCATCTTAATTTATATTATCTGGAGATGAGACTGATCCATAGTAGAGGTGTAACTTGGTGGAGTAGGTTGGGTTTGAGGTTAACCTTACTCTTATCTAATTTTTAAAAACTCTTCTGTGTCCTATTTTAGGTTAAGTCAGAGCTAAATATTCCCTATCTTATTTCTTAAGTTCGAGTCGATTCAAGTTTCAATTTTAAATTAATTCTTTAAAATAATCTTTATATTATATTTAAAATTTCTAATTTTATTTAAAAATCTAAAATCAAGATGAAAATAATATAATTTTTAAAATACATTAATTAAATTTTTATTAAAATAATTGATAGATTAAGCAAGTTCCTATGTATTTATAGAATATATTTATGTCTTTCACTTTCGAAAACATTTTGCAAAACTCATATTAAACATATATTAATAACTCGGGTTGATTTTGGGTACCTAGACCTTGGAACATATTTTACTTTAATTGAACTAGGAATTTTTTCTTGGAACCTGTCGTATCCTATAAATATAAAAATATGAACCTGCCCTATTCATTTTAAAGTACCCTGCTGGCAAGCCGGTTGCATGGGCTTACGATTCCTATCTGCATGATTGCATCACACCTGTGAGCCCGTTTGGTCACATTTGACTGTCATGGCTTCCTTGCATGATCTCCCACCATCAACCATTGTCATGCCATGGTGGGATTTTTTTTTTGTTAGTGTTGTATACTATACATTTTTTAATATCAGATATTACATATGAAGCTCATTCATCGTGGAAAAAAATAGCTCTATCAGTTCTACCTGAAAACAACAAGTTCCACCTTTGAATTAAGAGAGACCAATTGCTCACATTACAGTTTTAAGGAGACTAAATACCCCCACCTAAAATTTAGTTCAAAATCCTAGCCCTAAGATTCGATCCTCCCACGACGTGCACTGCAGTTTTTGTTTCGCCTCCCATGACCAAATGGCGCCATGGTGGGGTTTTGACTTTTGAGAAGATGACCATTCCATTTCAATATTCAATCGATGCATTTCGGGTCATGCATATGCGATCTTATTTAGGGTGATCATACCGTTTATCAACAGTATAGTTTGCTTTGATTAATTTTTAATGCTGAATACTGACAACTTTTTAAAATTACTACATAATTTTAAAAATTTTCTTTTTAATATTGATAGGTCTAATATCGGTTAAGGGCAAAGTTAAACCTAATTGAGGGTTAGATCATAATAAGAAAGGAAAAAAATGAAAGACATAGAAGTGATCCATGAAAGCTAGATTACCTAAAAAAAAACCAAGTGCCTATATTCAGCGTAAATGATTACCTAAAAAATCTAGGGGCAAGGGGTGCACATAGACACCTCACAGGGCACACTACTTTAACTGGCGCGGTCAGGTGTACACCTATGCTCAAAGCCCAGGTTGCACGCCTTATGGGCTTCAAACAAGTGGACCATCATTTTTTAATAAATAAAAAATAGTTAAATATAAAACATGGGTAGTTGTTAGGGCACCCTATAGATGAAAACGAAAGGAAAAAGAAGGAAATTCGCTACCGGTCAAAAAATCAAATAGAAGCAATAGAAAATGAAAACTCAGAAGAAGAAAAATACTGAAGGATATGAATGTAATGATGATGGGGTTGATGGGCTACTTCTAAATGATGATTTGTAAATAGTGAATTTTGCATTTTTTTTGTATTATGAATCTAATTACATTAAAAATCATATTACTATGTTGAAATGAGATTTATGATTGTTGTATGGTATGTTTTAATTTTTTTTTGTTCTTGATAATTGTAGGTATGCATCTATTTGACACTTAGAATGTTAATATTATTCTACACAAGGCCTTGGCCCTCTAACAATTATGGTTACACTATACTTGTTATATGACTTATGTGTTTTCTCTCCATAGAGATTGATCTTGATTTCGGAGATATCTCTTAATTTTTATACATAGCGTCACACGAGGATGGCAAGTGCCTTGTGTCAAGGAAAATTTTACAATCATTCTTACAGAATTTCAAAGGGCAATGTGTTCGCCTTTGGTTAGTTCAGCACAAGGCTGAGTCAGATGCAAGCGACCGATTATGAACGGGATGATTTCAACCTCCATAACTATCAGAGTCTCTCATTCAATACTAGATGATTTTCTTCGGCTCAAAGGTAAGCGTATGGCTTCTTCGACATGCCTTCATTAGTTACAATAACTTACTCTATTAGCGACAATGGTAGTGGTGTTAAAGTGATCCCTTTTACAAGAGAAGATCTGCTTATGATCCTTTCCTATGCTTAACTCAGGGTTTTCAGCCACTTTAAGGAATGTGTGTGACCAGAGCTTACTTCTTTAGAGAGGGTCTATGTTGGCTTTGTAATAGAAAATATTTTAAAATACCTATAAATTAAAACATATTTTAAACGCGTTTTTCACATTAAATCAATCTATTTCATTCTATCAAATTTTGATAATTTCAACGATAAATAATTTTCGAAATTTGTTTTCTAGTAGCATAAAAGAAAATTACAAGAAACTAACTTAAGATATGAAAAATTGTATTAGAAAGATAATTGCATTAATATGTTGACATTTATTGCAGTGATGGTTATACTACTTCAATTCAACTCAAACTCACCAAAGACTTACGCGAAATTCAAAAAGCTAAATTAGTTTTATTTATTTAATCAAAATCTTATTCACAGCTTAGATGAAATGAGGAAAGGATAAAGATGAGATGAAATTTTCTGTTTTTTTTAAAAAAAATTTCAATACTAAAAACAATAAACTTAGTTTTTTTTTATTTTTCATACAATTTTTTTCTGATTTTTACGCAACTTTTACAATTATTAACACACAAGAACATTTTGTTATCTCACATCCTCATCCAATCTATGAACTATATATCATCATCTAAGAACTACGACTACTTGATATTTAATATTCCAATTTTTCAAGAACATAATCTAGTTAATTTGGACCAACTCATTACTAACAACATGCATTGAGAATTATAATTAAGTTTCTAGGCAAGGCCTTCGTAAAAAGATCTCCTCGAAAGCCTGCTTGTGCTCTTTGATCAGCCTTATAGCAACGAGGAGTCCTTCCCCGCTCTGCGGCATGAACACCTTCCCCTCGAATCCTACTGCAGCTGGGCCCATGTGGGCAAGCGGGCCCCGCCCGAAGATTGCATCATACGGGGGCAGCCCCGGCCAACTAGTGAAGGACAAATTCGGGCAGCCGTAGAACTTGGTCTGATGCTCCAACCTGTGGGACCCCCACCAATATGGACCGAAGTCCTCCGTCGTTGCCAGGGAATCCAAAGCCGACCGCGGTTACTCGTCGCTCATCTTCTCCACCACCTTCCCCCCACCTTGCGCTGTGCCGCTCAGCGGCTCAGACGCTAGCTCCCCGCTCCGCGCTGATGACATCGTTCCGAATGCAGGGTTGCCAATGAGCTCCGTCCGTCCACCGCCAACCCAACTTCACCAAATGGAGGAGGGAGATTTCCGCCTTAAATCTACTTACATTTTAAATCTATGAAATTTATGTATTAGCATTTTAAATCTTATAAAATTTATTATTTATATTTTAGACTCTAACCTCCTACTACTAACGATAAAAAAAAATACTATTAAAATTTTATAAAATGTCTAAAACGTACTTTGTAGGAAAATTTTCTTTTTAAACTTTCTAACTTTACATATTTGCATTTTAAATCCTAAAGTTTGCAAATTAATATTTTAAACCCTGCAGTGTTTTTTCGCATTTTAGATCATTGGCCCTCACGACATTAAAAAAATGTTAAAATCTTGAAAACTATGTAAAATATTATTTGTATTTTAAACTCTATAATTTTATATATTTGCATTTTAAAAAGATTAGTATTGAAATATAAAAATAATTAGATTTGATAATACAAAAAATGCCTATATGTGCACGAAGTGTAGTAAATTGCTAGATTACTAGAAAACTTCATCTTTTTCCTCATTCATAAAATGGACCACGGCTGCTAAGAAATTAAAGAAAAAAGATTAGTTCTTGCTCAGACATGGAGAAGTTGTCAATGCTGAGATATGCTGTTAAAGCTTTATTTGATATTTGATTTGGCCGATCTTTGAAAGAGAAAAGGAGTACTTAATCTTTTCTTAATTTCTTAACAATCATGGTCAATTCTATGAATAAGGAACAAAGTTAAAATTTCTGATAATCCAATAGTCTATTGCACTTTGCATACATGTGGGCCATTTTTTGCCATATAGAATCCAATTATTTTTACAATTCAACTCATTCCTTTAAAAATGCAAATATGTAAAGCTATGGGGTTTAAATTACAAATAACACTTGAAACATTTTGCAAGATTTTAATAGTACTTTTTAACACAATGAAGGCCAATTGTCTAAAATGCAAAAAAAAAAAAATCACAAAGTTTAAGAAGCTAATTAGCAAATTTTAAGATTTAAATGAAAATACGAAAAATTAGAGGGTTTAAATGCAAATTTCCCTACAAAGGGTGTTTTAGACATTTGGCTATATTTTAATGGTGTTTTTTAAAATCATTAGAGCTGAGGGTTTAAAACATAAATAACTAAATTTTACAGAATTTAAAATGCTAGTACGAAACTGAAAAGTCAAAAATGCAAATATATGAAAAGTCAGAGAATTTGAAACAGAAATTTCCGGCGGCCTGCAGGCTGACCGCCACACGTGGCTCGCCACCACCAGGAACCGGCTGCAGCCGGGGGCCTCCTGCCGGAGCTTCCCCACCTATTGAGGGCTCAATTTCGGCATCGCTAATTCCGTCTCCTCCTTCCGCAGCTCGCCGTTGTCGTTGGTGGGCGACGAGCAGCCGCAGCGGATCGAACTCCGGGTGCTCGTACGCTGAGGCGGGAGTGCAGAGGGTCGCGAGCTCGCGAGACGGTCCTGTGGAAGAAAGGATCCACCACCCAACACAGATTCTGTGCTCCGTTGCCGCGCGCAATTCTCGCCCAAGTGGAGACGAAATGCATGGCCGTGAGGCCGTCGACAAGGGTATGACTGATACCCGAGCCGATGCAAACACCGCCTTAGCGGAAGAAGGCGAGCCGCGCCAACAGAAACGGCAACCAACCGACGTGGGTGGTGTAGTAGACGGTGGGAAAAAGCTTGCGAAGGCCCGGCCGGAGAATGAAGTCGCCGAAATCGTCCACCCGAGCGTCGGATTCGGCATCGATGAAGATGGCCCCCATAGCACTGCAGTCCAGCTCGAGGCGGCCACGGGAGCCAGGGTGAAGTCGCCCAGCAAGCGGGTAGAACTTCACAAGGGCTTGGGTGAGTGCGCTCTTCGTGACGTCGGGGTAGAAGAAAGGCGTGAAACCATTGCTTCTGCTACGACGATAGAAGTAGACGGTTGATCGTGCAAGAGCTCTTCAAGTGCACCACAGCTGGTTCTCGGCCTTCTTCTTGCATGGCTGCCGACGGCTGCATGTAAGCTTTTTGAACGGAAGATCCGAAGATGAGATACATATGGTCTTTTGAAGTTGATGGCACAGCTTTCGACGACAAGAAAAAAGCTTTCGGCGACAAGGATGAAGCTTTTGGCAATGACCTTCGCAACGTCTATTTTGGCAAAAGAAGCTTATGACGTTGACGAGAGGAAAGGTGGAGCAGAAATTGGTCGACGTCGATGACCAGGAAGATGGAGCAAGCAAAAATTAGCAGTTTTGAGCAGGGAAAGCTTCTGATCATTCAACAACAATAGAGTAGAAACTAAAATTGGGCGGGAAAGAGAAAAATCGATGGAGTTTATGAAAAAGCTGGGTTTAGGGCATCAAATGGGTAACGTTGTCTTTTCTTACCTTACTAAAATTACGTTATGGGACACTAGGCAAATGGCAGTTTGGGATCGTGAACAATTTCAGGAAAACAATTAGAGTTATGATTTATTTGTTTCCCATCACATTCCTCAGTTTACGTTAATCATAGTATCTAAATTTTCAATTGTTTAGGTTTCTGCGTAATTAGGCCAATTTCAATGGCCTGGATTTTTCATCCAATTGTCACAAGATCTTCTTTTGAAGACTGGAAGTTAATAAAGCATTTGGTTCTTTTGGAGACAGACAGTCAACAAAGGAGCAGCATTCAACTTTTGGGGTCGACCAAAGGCTGGCATTACTTGTCCACCTGCTTTTGTTAATTAATAATGGTGTTTTTAATTAACAACTACAATTTCTTGGTAACAAGAAGCATGCATGATCCTAACCATCAATTATATTCTTTAAGATTATTGATTGATCCAAATTAAATGCGGATGGTCAAAATCATATGCTTTCGCAGTCAGCATTATAGATTTTCCACGTCATTGTCTCGGGAAATATTTTGAAGGAGAAAGGGGTTAGGGTATAAAGTGGAGAATAGGATATATTGACATAGATGGAGTTGTTCCAAAGGTTCTAATATCCCGAAACGGATTCATTCTCAATATAAATTTTTAATTTTTAATACAATTTTTTAGTTTTGCTATATAATTTTTCTCATTTTTATTATATATCATTCCATTCTCATCCTATTGCTCTGTCTCATTAAGTTTCTTGAATCCTTCGGAATAGACTCTTAATTAACTTTTACACACTGTAATCTTTGAGGGCGTATGTTCAAAGTCACTCTTTTATCAAACAATTTAAGTTTCTTGAGTAGTTATGATCAAGCCCATGTGGAGTGAGACCCAACCCATAGGAAGCACTTCCTATGGGAAAAAAAAAGGAAGCTGGGCATTTTGGTAATTTTACAGCGAG
>JAXCLR010000092.1:11071868-11082807 GCA_035584095.1 Annona squamosa | reverse complement strand
GTAGATTAAAAACGGACGGTGGATGAAGCGCTTCCATTGAGAAAAACAGGGGAAGCGCTTCCTATGGGTTGGTTCTCATGTGGAGTACTCTTTTGAGGGCATATGTGCCAAAGTCATACTTTATGATGCAAAAGAATTGAAGAGTTAGAAAATTGCAAGGTTGGATGGACAAAAGATATAATAATTCATAGGCTGGTGGGTATTCTTGAGTTTTAACGGCATGGCAATTATACCTCCATAGCTTTGCTCTATATATGTCATATGGCAGTTGACGCAGTAGCAAGGCATGTGGACGTAAGGCCCTTTGGTCACATCTTCGACCCTTGTCCTCCCTTCCCCTTGGTTGGAGGGTATTATTTCATTCCTCCATGTTATGAGGATTATGCGTCTACTGATTTGTAATAATATCATATGGTTTAATGTGTATATATAAATGAATCAAAAAAATTTTGCTCTTTATATGTTTGAGGTTTCTTTTTATCTTTAATCATGAATAATATATTGATGTTATAGTTTGTCACAAAAAGATTTTCAAGTCAAGAATGGTATTAAATTTATAGTTGTAAGAAATGTCTTGCTTTAATGCATTAAGGCTTAAGCTTCGTTTGACCACTAGTCTCACAGTGTGTTGTTACAAAAAAAAAAAAAAAAACGTTTCGACAAAAAGTGCTTTTACACTAAATTCAAGGCACCAAATAATCTATAATAATATTAAAAACCAAAACATTTTGAACCTTCCATCTCCCAGTGTTTTACTCATCTGGCAGAATGTCCGACACTCAACCCGCCCAGACGAAACCTTAGTTCAGTTGTGCGTGCAAAGGAATAATGCTTTGCTAAATTTTAAATTATTAAATAGCATTTAAAGCTTTTAAATTTATCTTCTTTCCAGAGTTATATTTCGTTAGTCAGACTCTAAAGTTTCACTTAGCCAAACTTCGTTTCTGCTGTACATAGAGAAGATATTTTATTGGCATAAAACTGATTAATTTGACTTCCCACAAACACGAATATTTGACGCATTTCTTTTGATTTTTTAAAAGTAATTGTAAATTCTTCTTAAAAAAAACAGCAAATTTGTGAATTACCAAGCAACATAACAAACTGGCAAACAGGCTTTTCGCCCGTCTTAATGCGAGACCAAAAGAGACCTAATTCTTATCTGGGCTTGCCCAAAATTAGGCCTAAGAGATTCATTTGTGGTCTGTAAGCTTCAGCCCAGTAGTTTCAATTACCAGCAGAAGCCTAGTTTCATGTAAGCCCAGGCCCCCAGGCTCACTCCAAAATTTAGTTCAACCTGGCTCGTTTAAGCCATTCATGGACCCAAATGCAGCGCGCCCACCATTTTCTTTTTCATCAAGCCCAACCTAGTAACAGTGAGCCTAGCCCTTATCTCCAACCCACGATCGGCCCAGTTTTGCTGTCTAGGTCGTTGATCTAGCCCGGAAAGAAATAACAAGTAGAGGTGCAAATAAGGTTGGTTTCAACCTAGGGGTGAAAATAAAGTCGGGTTAACCCATGACCTGTCTTGCCCCATCCCCATTTTATAGAGGGTCAAGGCAAGAATTTTGACTTGATAGGCTGTAGCGAGTCAGGATTTTAAACTTATATTTCAATTTTAAGGGGCAGGACGAGTCAACCATATCCCAACCTGCCTTGACCCATCTCAACCCACAATGTGTAAATTATTTTTATAAATTATATCAATTACTTATGTGAATATTGTTTTGTTGGATTAAATATGTTAACTTTATGACTTATTAATGTGAATATGATTTATGTTGATATATGTTTAACTTTATAACTTATTTATATTGATAAATTTTTATTTCGTAATTGCATATATGTTGTTCAAGTTATTTCATTCATATATTTGTCAACGAAATAAAATATATTATCTATATTATTTAGATTTTACAAGGATAAATTTATTATTTTGCAATTTAGCAATTTTAATTATAATTCAAATTTTATATCAATGTATTTTTTAAGGTTAATTCACATTTTATCAAGGTTAAGTTGTAAACAAAATTATTAAAAAAATTTTACCAATGCTTTGTTATGACAATTGTGTTTTATTTACTAAATAGTAAAATATTGAATCATTTAACCTTTAAATTTATCATAAATATGAGTTTATATTGATATGTACATAAATATTTAAACTTTAATCCGCTTTTTAAACACCATCTGTTGTCTCAGTACTGACCTAAAGTTTGTTCCGAAACTTATTAAAGAAAGTTTAAAATCAAACCAATCTTGTCTCGACCCAGTATAAAAAGTTGAGTTAAATGTGACTTTGTAAATATATAGTCTAAGTTGGGCACACCCTTATTCGCCTCGACCCACTCCGATTTTCACCAATACCTCAACCCGATTTCAACTAACCCAACCCTATTTATAATATAGTTGGATTAGGCATTTAAAAGAAAAAAATTATAACCTAGTTTGAACCGACCCGATGTTATATATTAGCGTAAAATATAATATATTAAAAAATAGTTATATATTAGCTGATACTCATAAGATTTAACTAAACATTATTACTTTGAAATAAGATTATTTAACAATTATATTATTGTATAAGTCATCAATTGAAAAATATACCTATAAAAAGGATTTATTTTTATTCTTTTATCTAAATTTATATTTTAAAATAGATTTAATTAAGAAAAATATTTTTAAATATTACATATTTATTAACCAGATTTTTAATCCGAATCAAACCAATTTTTACCGAGTTTAAGATTGGATTGGATTAAGGTGTGAAAAATAATATAAAAAATAAAGTAAAATTGAAATTTATAAGATAAATTAAATTCGTATTTTTCTCAACCCCCGAATCAACCCCACCCTATTTCCACCTCTATTTGTAAGAGGAGACATCATGAATGAGAATCGAGTGCTTTTTAAATATGAGATCTGGTGTCTGAAAATCAAAAGAAAAAGTGATCTCTTTTTAAAATGCTTAGTACCCATTTGCAAGCATCTTAATTTCTATTACTTTTTTTCCGATGGTGCAGACCGACAGGCACTTATGGACCCACAAATCCGCAAATCCGTCATTTGATTAATTACCGTGCCAGCTGGCGAGCTGCACGGGCAAGTAATTTCCATACGCATGCTCGCATCACGCCTTTGTAGGTTCTGAATGATTCTCCCTATCTCTCTTGATTGAATATTTTCAATTTTCGTGCACTGGATGCGACCCGAAAAGCGAAGAAATTCATTATGTCGTTCTCAAGATAAGACATGCAGTCATGACTGATAAGAAGGACAACTTCCTACCATTAATCACAGCATTTTGTTGGCATGAGCATAAAAATCCAACTTCGCTAGATTAAAATGTATGTCGATTATATGCATAGGGGCCGTATATGTGGAACTCTTCAGTGTTGTTATCCAATATTTATTTTAGCACATTTTGATTATTAAATTTAATTTCAATCCGCTCATTTTATTTAAAATTATTTGATTTATTATCGAACCAAAATAGTTTCGGGTGGCTCACAACAGCTTAAAAATTAAAATATGTGTCAGTAGAATATAAAAAACAGTTAAATCAAAACGCAGATTTTTTAAATGTTATAATAATGATCATTTGTTTATTTGTATAAGAAGAATGTTTTAGATGATGTAAATTTTGAATTAAGAACTTGTTAACCCAACATTTTTCAATCTAAAATTTTCAGTCCCTACAATTATTTTATTTTATTTTTAATATTTCTTTATATTTTCATATATACTTATTTTACTTTTAATCATTTCTCCATAGCTAATCATGTAACTACTTTATTTATTTTAACTTTATTCTTTTTACTTCTCGTCATTACCTAATTTTATAAAATTTTTACATGAAACTTTCTTATACTAGAATTTCTAAAAACAGGAGAAGTGGTATGATGTAATACAAGTAATGATGAAAAATAAAGAGAATAAATTTTAAAAAATAAAGTATTTAAGGAAAAAATAAAAAAAGTAGGATTATTGTATAAGAAAATATGACAAATGATTGAAAGATATGGTATTTATAAAAAGCAAAAAAGTTTAAATAAACAAATTTCATGGAATGCCACACATATCCATACAAAATTCAAAGAAATCATTCTATAAATGGACATCCAAACCAACCTCAACTACAAAGATATCAACTTTTAGTAATGCTTGTAATTAATTTATGCTGTAATATTGCTATAACTAAGTCAATTAATATAAGTTCATTGCAAAAGACTTTAACCAGTTTTTTTTTTTTTTGAATTTGCTACTAAAACAACGTACTTTCAGTGACATTTTTTATCATTAAAAACTAATTTTTAACTATAATAGGTTTTTTTTTTTTTTTTGAAAATCAACCATAATAGTTACTTATGTTATTAAATAGTATTTTTTGCGACAAAAAATGCTTAGCGTCGCCAAAAGTATATTGCTAAATGTTGATTTTGTTCTAGTGCTTTGGATGTGATATACAATTAAGCAAGAAAAGTTATGATGTACTTTTTAGAACTTAAACCCTCTCTCCATTAGTCGGCAGCTCAAATTTACACGTTAGCATACTTTTTAGAACTTAAACCCTCTCTGCTTTAGTTGGCAGCTCAAATCTCCACGTTAGCATGTCAACTTTAAGTTTAAGGTGCGTTGTGTGGGCATCGATCATTTCAAGAATAAAAGTAGTAAAGTGGGTAAAACCTACTTCTTTTGAACGGGCATATCAAAAGAGAGTCATGCGTCTGCAAATCTTTCTTCTTCATCCAATTGCAAGCGATTCAGTTCACCATCCCAGCTTCAATAGTCAATTAGCCAACTTACTATATACACGAAATCAGTATTCCGTATAAATTGGCTAGCTACTAATTATGAAGAAGGCATCACTACTCTTCCTTATCTTCTTATGCTTTCTGGCTAATTCCTATATGATCTTGTGCCATGATGTGGATTTTATGCAAACCAATAATCCATACTTTTCTTCGGCTAAAAGTGTTAGGAAAAACTTTCATTAAAAAAAATATTGCAGAAAAACCCAAAAAAAAGAAAAGAAATATCAAGTCTCATCCCAACATTTTCATTATTCAATCCTAACTTGATTTTTAATTTCTTATTTTCTTTTCCCTCCTTTGTCAGACATCATGTTAGGCTGGCCACCACTAGCACTGAATAACATAAATTTCAACCATTTTACTATTTTTCTACGTGCACTAACTCTATCAACTACCCCAAAATCCTAGATTCAGTAGCTAGCTAGGAAGTCGATCTCATCAGAGAATAAAGACGTCTCCCAAATTAAACATGTCTAATTTCCAGAACTAGGAAACAGATCAGATAAACTCCAGATGCCCTTTCGTCGGCAGCCCATATTGCATGTAAACTTTTTTTTTTCATGAAAGTATTGCATGTCAACTTTAAGGTAAGTTGTACTGTATCTTAAGAAGAAAGAAAAATTTTAAGGTACGTTGTATAGCATCATTTCAGTAAAGCAATTAAAAATATTTCTTTTCTTTTTTACTCGCTTATAAGAAGCCTTGTTCACTTCCCCATCCATTTACACCAGCTTAATACACTTCCCCATCCTAGCTTCAATAATCAATCAAGCAACTTTCTCTATACATACACGAAAATTTCTGTGTAAATTAGGCTGGTAATTAAAGCCTCCTAGCTGCTAATGAGGAAGCTGGCATCATTATTCTTCTTTATCTTCTTATGCTTTTTAGTTAATTCCCATATTATCTTCTGCCATGATGCTGATTCCATCCCATCCACCAATCCACTTGCTTCTTCGGCTCTCATTCCACCGCAAAATTCTTTCCATAATTTGGCTTTAATCCTTTTTAATCTCATATTTTCTTTTTCGTCAGTGGGTAAACAACTTGTTTGGCTGGCTAGCACTAGCATAAAATAGCATCGCAGTGCATTTCTGCCATTGTACTGATTTCGGTAAATGCAGAACTAATGAGCTACCCCAAAAATCATACATAGAATCAGTAGCTAGATAGGAATTCGATCTCACTGGAGATAAATACCTTTTCCACACATTTCTATTTTCCAGATTGGGAAATTCAGTTAAATCAATTGGCTTGTATTTTGTTAATATGATATTTGTTTAATTTTTTGAAGTTTTATTTTATTTAGATGTTCTAGCAAGCTAGCAGCCTAGCATAGGAGTTTAATTCTTAAGCGGAGCTTACGCAGTGGAATTTGCAAATATGCCTTTTTTTGGTTCTATTCATAACAGCAGATGTAATTATTCTTTAAAATATTGGTAATTATTGCATTTTCTATTTGAAAAGATTTAAAAGACTTGATTGAGATGAAGAAATAGGTTGAGAATATAATAATATGTATTAAAAACAGGAAAAATTGTATTGAAATTGAAAAAAAAAAACCGTTTTGAGAATGAAAAACTTCATTCCATGTACATCCCATTCAAGCCTTTGGGGAACAGCGAGATTACCAGGTCCATCAAACGTTAGCCCTGTACATTCTGCCTTTAATTCATTAACCTTTATGCATGGTTTATGTGTTAACACTACCAACACTACCACAAAAATCAATTTATACAGCCTTCTTTATGAGGCGAATTACAATTTTGCCGCGTATAATATTATAAACGGAAAAGTACTGTTATTTAATTGTTGCATATAGCATTTAAATAGAGAGAACGACTATTTGCTAAACAAAAATAAGATTTGCAACAAAACAATTGTACAAATCTGGTTGCATATGCAGCTATCTGTTGCATTTGAGTATAAGCCACGATGCACTTGTAGCGACATGGCAACGAAAAAATTGCGGTATGCGTGTATATGCTGCAAATTTCATGTTAAACGTAGCAAGTTTTTCTTGCCTGCTTATATAAATTTTTGTTGTCGTGGTTTCTGTATTATAACAATCAATACAGGAGGTTTAATTGAGAGTGCAGGCACTGTTGGAATGAAGGAAGAGCAGCAATTGGAAGAGTGGCCCGCCAAGAGCAAGCAGCTGGAAGAAAATAATAATAATAATAATAAGATAGCGAAACCAGCAGGAGGGGGTGGGTCAAATCTTCTTCACCGTCCACGTCCACCAGCCCGCAGCAGCTCACCCACTGCCTACTACTACTATTGCACATATGCAACTTTACTATGCCTTGTTTCTTGCTATTGTCTTCTTAATTTTTCTAGTTAATTAATATATGTTAATTGGCTTAATCAATAGAAGTTTTGAATTAACGGAAACCCATGCGTGTAGGAATGGTAGTGTTTAAGGAATCAAATAGATTGAAATGGTTGGCTTGATAATTATTAGGAGAGGTTTTGTGATTTGTAAGATGCCAGCTCTAGTTGATTTGAAATGACAAGTACATATATTTGCTGTTGTTCTAATGACGGCGAGCCGCGGTCTGGTCTTGTCCAGTTTATTAATATTACAAAGAGTTGTAGATGGAAATTAACAGGAAACGGAAATGGAACGCGATATATGTATATATACACACACCAATTGCCTAGCTCTATATCTCCATATCTCCATATCTAAAAGAATAAACAAAGAATTTATCATTGCATATATATATGAATTAGTTAAGTGAACTGTAACAAGATGGTTGCATGTCGACTTCGCTATTTAATTAGCTTGTTAATTTGCTGAATATGGTCGACCCTCCTAAGGATGACAGAAATTTAAACTCTAAATATGTCCTACGGAATCAGTTAAGAAGGAAACCAGAAACGGAAGTAATTAAAACATCAAATGGAAAGTAACTATATATACTTGCCATTTTCCTGTAGCCATGTTTAATTACGGAAAATTGTTGAGTGGCATCCTAGTACCAAGGTAGATTTCAGTCTGTCACCCCATTTCCGAACCATCTCAATGATTAACTAAAGTCTAATCTCCCCTATTAGATGTGTCATGCATTTGTTTAATTTATATGAAACTTAGTTTTCTAGTTAATTAAAAAGCAATTTCAAATGCAATGAGTAGATTAGATTTCATTTACACTCCATTTGGTACGAGGTAAATATATATATATATATATATTCAACCTTTCACCTAGATGTCTTACTTTTATATTATTAGTTATTTCTAAATTTTATTTATTTTTCATATTTTTTCATACAACCATCCTATTTATTTTATTTTCACTCTTGTTACATAATTTCAATCATGCTATATTATTCTTTCACTGTTTCAAAATTTTTCTCCATTTCTTAGCCTCATAATTATCAAATCCACCCCAAATTACGGTAAAACACTAAAATCTTTACTAGTATCAATTAGGACTAAAGTATTTTTCATTAATCATTACTCTCTTTTGTTTATATGGATTTTGCAATTGTTCCCCATAACTCTTTTATTTTTTAATTTATACCCAAAAATCTTAATTTTCTAAATGACTTGCAAATTAGACACCTTTGTAAAATCACCCCCTTAATCTTTTATATAATCTCTTCTTTTTGTTTATTTTATACCTAGTTCATTTCACATGCTTTCATTAAACATCACCAAAAAAGTGTACTTTCCACCGTGTACTAAGATCGACAAAATAGGGAAAAAATCATTTGTGGAGCAATTTTATAAAGAAAATGTTTGAAAAGGATTATTTTCTAATTAAAATTTTTAAGAGATAAATTGCCAAATAAAAAGTTACGTGGAGTTTCATCAGAGAAAAGCTACAAGAGGAATACGACAATAAGCTCTTAATTAAGTTATACTACCGGTGTGTTTGTTATTTGATAAAATTTCTAAAACTTCAAAAAAAATTTTGGTTTAAGCTTTTAAAATGAGAAAAGTTATATAATAATGAGAAAAAGTAAAGAAAATAAAGTTAAAATAGATAAAGCAGTCATGGAGAAATGATTAAAATGTAAGATAATTATACAGTAAGATGTGAAGAAACGACTAAAAAATAAGATAACTGTGAAAAATAAAAAGTTTTAAATTAACAAATTAATTTACAGGAATGGCAAACACACCCTATATATACTACTATGATTCATTGTGTACTACAAAATCAGCGTATATAGAATCCTATGAAAACACGAGCCGATTTCTTCTTGCCATCGGCTAGAATTTTTTTTTTAATTTTTAAAAATTAAAAAGCAGTATGTATAGCTTATTTAAATGTGAACTTATAATATGGTATTTGCAATGGAGTAATATATTTAAGGTTCGTTTGGACGCGCTGAAGGTACGTATTAGCCGTTTGCGAGAAACGAATTTATTTTGATTTCTACAAACATAAAATTTTCACGTTTTCCCTACAATTCGTAAACAAGCTTATCCTCCACATAACGCGTAGCCAAACGGAGCCCCAAACACCTTTGACCATTAATTTACCAAACAGCCTCATCTCACCAATGATGTTTGCATGTCTCGTTTTCTACTAAAATTCACTGTAATATCATTATCAATAGTTTGTCACATATATTCAACACTGTAACAAATTGATACAGTCGTCCATGTTTGCTAGACGGTCGGGATTTAAAATATCGGCACATGACTGTTCACTGAACCCAATAGAATTAAATTTGGATTGTGAAGTTGGAAAAATAATCTCATTATAGAAGGTATCCAATAGTATATTTGAAAATAAAAAAAATTCCAAGTCATGATGAGTCAAAATAAAATTATTATATATTGGAAAATGTGAACTTGTATCAAATTAAAAAAGAATCCAACCAAACAGTTGGGGCATCACTACAAGAAAATTAACTTGAAATTATTTGTCGCAAAAAATACTATTTAGTGATATAAAACAAAAGCAGGGAATTTGCAACGGTTTTTCTGTTGCAATTAGAAGGTTTTCGTTATAAAATATATCTCTTACAACGAAATAGTTCGTTGCAAGATGATTAAGTACACGGTTGCCACAAAATTTTCATTGCGATAACTAGTTATTTTCATCACAAAAGATCAACGACAATAAAATTATTTTCATTGGCATTACACAAGAGCAATGACATTGTTTCGTTGTATTGCATTAGTCAAGTAGCAATGGAATCAGTTCATCAAATAGAAATTGTTATAGTTGCATTAGTCAAGTAGCAATGTAACCAGTTCATCAAATAAATTTTGTTTCAATTGACATCATAGTAGGTGAAAGAGCTCACTTCTAATGGGCAGTTAGATCATGTACTGTCATGGTAATGAAGATATTCTATCATCCAAATGAGATTTTAAAAAGACAATATACAAATAAATGATAAAATCTCAGAATACAAATCATCTCATAAAAATTAGCATGTTGTAGGTTTTCCCATAAGCATCAACATGTTATAATGTTTTACTCCAGGCACTTCATGTGAAACCCTATATCACTTCCATACTTCTAACTTCCGTGTACTACAATTCACCTATAGACCTATATTAAAATGTCATCAATAAGGTATATTCTACATTCAATATGGAAAGGTAGATTAAGCACTAGTATTCAAAGAACCAAAACTTTTCAATGTTAACTGCTACTACAGGGGACAGTAGACTAACGTGTACAACTATGATTTCAAATCTCAAATACAATTTATATGTACTCCTAAATTTGTTGAACTGAGTCCTTTGGTTACAAAAAAGAAATAGTGACCCGAAATGGAATGAACTGAAAATTAAATTATCAATAATTTATACATGTTTCTTGGCAGGTAAAGATTACTCCTACATTCAATTTTTTCTCAACACATATTTTCTATATAATTTTGTAGCACCCGCCGTGAGTGCTACGGTGGGCTCGGAATGGGTTTTCCGGGCCTTGGAGATGTGGATCGTGGTGGGTAGCAACGTGGGCTTAGATATCCTGCATTCACATGGGGGAAAATGAGTTAGGCTTCACGACTTTTAGAAAAATAGGCATATGGGCGTTTTCTCGGGATTTTGGCAGCATAACGGCACGCACGCAAGAAAATAAGGAAAATGGAGTCGCCACCGATCTTTAGAGGGAGATCGGCCCCTATTTAAAGAAATAAGGCACCAA
>JAXCLR010000092.1:11028156-11069630 GCA_035584095.1 Annona squamosa | reverse complement strand
TCTCCAAAAATAGTAAAAATTGATACATATGTTAAATAAACCTATATTAATAGCTTCATGAAAAAATTTTCAAAAAACAATAAAAAAAAATAGGTGCAGTGCACCCGGGTGCGTTGAGGCTGAGTGAACCCGGGTGCACTGAATTGCGTTCCGTTTTTACCACCTCTAGAGTCCAAACACCACCCAGACCATTTCCATAACCATCAAATGCTTACGTCATATCATCCGCCCACAACCGAGTCCATATCACTATAACCCTTTACTAACATGTTGCCGGGAAAGTACTTTCTAGCTAAGACCCTGAAATAGATGTCAATCGGCTATCTATTGTGTCCTTTATCTAATTAGGATAATCAATTCAGTTCATTTTAACAATCCAACCAAAATGAATCCTAAATCGAAAGTACACTAAATTAAACGCCTAGTTGTGGACAACAATGCATGCCAAAATAAAAACTGGTATTTGCTATCGATTACAACTCATATGCATAGGCATTCTATCATATCATAAAAAATATCATAAAATCAAATTTCTTAAAAAACTCTACTTAAATAACTTGAGAAAAATCACATGCATAGGCGTCCTATCATGTTAGCCCTGTTTTCACACTCTATTTAATCCAGTTTTATGAAAAACTCGTGAAAATTCTTGCAAAGATCTTACATTGCAATATTCATAACCCTCTTAACATTTCCCCTCATGAATTCATCCAGATAAGGGCAGCATCCATGACAATGCAATTGCCACGGTCGACCCCTTCCAATTTAAAAGAAATCATATGAAAAACATATATCTATAGAAATCACATGAAAAATATATAGATATATTAAAGATGTGTTTGAGAAGCGATAAATTTTTGGATGAAAAATTTTTGACATAAAAGTTTTTAAACTGAAAGAAAATTATGTGATATGATAAGGATAATGATAATGAATAAAGAGAATAAAGTTAAAATAAATATATTAGTTGTGTGAATAGTTATGTGGAAATAATTGAAAAATAGGGTAGTTATATAAGAAATGTAAAAAATGATTAAAAACGTAGTATTTAATGAAGAGCGAAAAGTTTCATATTGAAAATTTATAGCTTAACATTTGTTATACATTGCCAAAAATACCCTAAGATTTAAACTCAAAGTCATTAGCACACCGTATTTTTCCTTATTAAATTTCGCTCGACAAAGGGCCATCTACTAAAAACAAAGTCATTCAAAAAACGTGAAGATACTCCTATTATCAGGGGAACATAATAGGAGAACAAATTGTAACACGCTTGCACTTGGCAGTGTTAGAACTTGGGTTGTTTGGCAACAACACCAGTGTACCCGACCATTTGGGGAAGAGCCCACTGGCAATTATACCAAGCTTTAGAAGCCATTAAAAACTTTTTCTTCCCTTCTAGGATAAAAAATCTCACTCCCAAAGACGATAAAGAGAATGGTCGTCCTGAGAAGAAAAATAGCAATACACTGTAAAGAAGGGTGCGGACCCATGGTTGGGAATGGAAAGCCGTAATGAAGGGTTCGGGTCGGACTAGACAAGAACGAGAGAGGCTTGTGAGCGGATAGGCGGAAAGATCGGTTTTTTTAATTTTTGGCACTCGTGTGGTGTGGTTCACACATCCTTAGGTTTTGATCATTTATCTAATTAAAAAATTAAATAAATTATTAAAATAAATTCATGTAAATTTAAATTATATAAAATAAAAAATGAATAGATTTATATAAATAAATAAATTTAATTAATTTACAAATAAATGATTACAAATAAATAAATTTATAAGTAAGTGATTGAAAATAAATAAATAAATAAATTTAAACATATCTAGTTTCCAAACTGAAAATAACAAACGTGTATATCTATATCTCGCGATTTTAAATAAGGACGCTTATCTTGATGAATAGCTTTGCAGTCCACATATCTATGATGGACACATGTTAACCTTATTTAAGTTTATGGTAAGGTCGACCTTATTAGATTATCTATCTTCCCATATTATATATTTTATTAATCTTAGATGAAATAAATAGTTGAAAATGAGTTTCTATTTTTTGTTTAGATAAATAATGTTCATTGAGCAATAATCTTTGCGATGGTATACGTGTCCTTTTTTATGTGAAATAGTATGCGTCCTTAAATATCTTCCATTTCCATTATTTTTTTAGATCATTGCAACTGGATCATTTAATTGAGAAGATATATCATGATTTTTGATAACAATAACTCATTGCAGTTATTTTCCAAAAATATTTATTTACGTATTCTATTATTTTTACATCTATATTTTATTGCTTATTATTTTCACCTAAAAATATTTAATTATCAACTATCTTATTGCTAGATTAAAAGATTAACAATTAAAAATTACTATTAATTCATTTGCAACAGTTTCTTTGGTTGCTAATTACGAACCCAATGTTTTGTATCTTCATTGCAAGTACAATGTGAATCTTCGGTAACAACAACGAATTCTGAAATTGTTGCAATTGTGCTCATTTGCATCGAATTTTACTTTGTTGTATTCTTTTGGTTGCTAATGCTACATTTTGTTGCAGTCAGATGTGTTAACAAATTAGGTTAGATGGATTAGAGTTTAGTCCTAACTTATTTAAAAACCTTCAATTTTAATCTATTCATTAGCTCATTTACAATCATTTAATACATGAGTTGATGAGTTGTTAACGGGTTGAGTATATATTAATTACAACAATATAGAAATTATACAATTCGTAATAACAACAAAGTAGGCAACAAGAGAGGAGGAAACAAATACAGATTGGGGACAGTCGTGTAGAGGGGGAGGGAGGGAGTAGGAAATAGGAAGAGAGATTAGAAGGTTGGATGGAGAGGAAGGGAGAGAGAAATTGGGAAAACAAGGAGGAGTGGTGAGAGAAAAAGAGAAAAGGAAATAGTAAGAGTGAGAGAGAGAGTGAGAGAGATAGGGAAAGAGAGATGCCAATTAAGGAATGAAATAGGTTAATTAAGATTCAGGGTAAACATTTATTTATCTCCTCTAATGGGTTATAAACGGATTAATGAGTTGAACGGGTTAAACGAGTTGACAGATTGTAAAGTTTTATATATAATTTATTTATTTATTTAAATGGTTAAACATATTAACATATTATAAAATATTTATTCCAAAATCTCAATTCAAACTCATTTATGAACGGGTTGAATGAGTGGGTTGATGGGTTGACCGTGACCATAATACCCTCAATTAGAGTGTGTTGCAACGAGTAACTTTTTAGTGACAAATTCAAAATATTACCACTAAAACTTTTGGCGACTAACTTATAATGACTTGGTTATAGTTATATTATAGTGTGAATTACTACATATATTGATAAGTTTAATGTCGTTAAAAGTTGATTTTGTTGTAGTTTAAATTCCGAATCGAACAATAGTAGGATCAACAATCGATAGCAAAAGACTTGATGACTAGTACTCTAAAAGGATAGTAACACTCGGTGGAGTTGTTACCAACCACCTTCAAGTTACACGGGATACAAGCGGATAATGCCTAGAAAAACAAAAAAAACCCCACTAGAAACGCATACATAACTTGCACCAATGCACAAGACATGGGGAGAAAATGATGAGCAGCAACAGTAGGTGAGCCATTTCGAGCTGGAGGTCTTGGACGACGAAGGAGATCATTACCACTGCCAGGGATGGGTCTCCCCGCCTTATTCCCTAATCTCTTGGTCAAGGACACTGTCTGCTCTTCACCCACACCTGTTGTCTCATTTAAACCTATATCAATTATGTAGAAATAATTAAATCAAACATCCGTATTCAATTAATAAAGGATTGGAGAAAATAAAGGATATGGTAAAAACCTCTTAATTCCCCCAACATGGCAATAAACAAAAACATATGCATTCTTAATCTTGATTATCTTTGAATTAGAGTTTAACTAATTAACGGTGTTTTGCGCAAAAATTTATAAGTTGCGGGGGTAACATTTCCATATATGATACTTATTTGTCCAAGAATTATAAAATGATATTAAATTAAATGAGGAATGAAAGCCAAACCAAGAAGTGAAGTTTGGTGTGGAAGAATGACTGCCGGTGGTGATTGATCAGAAGAAGCACGATTCCTCTTCAGTGGCACAGATCCTCCATCAAGGCCCCAAACGGGGGAAGCTAGAAAGCATAAGACGAGGAAGATCAGTGATGTAAGCTTCATTAGCGGAAGTTGCATAAGGGAACGCCTCGTCATGAGCTTTACACCGAAGCTTTGTTGTCTTGAGAACTTTCCGGCGCTTGAGTAAATGTATGAGAGACTGAAGAAAGGGTTAGACAAAAGTTGGAGGATGCTTGACATTTTATAGGCACAAAAAGTTATTTCACCGTACACGCTGGAATTATTTTTTTTTTTTTTGAAGTAAACTTTACACGCTGGATTTGAAAGCCGAAAGTTGGCAATATGCCTTTTTGCTAAAAATAATAATAATAACATATGCCTTTATTTTTAGAATGGTGGAAATCGCATGCTACTCAGCTATTCTGTTTCTGTTACGTATTTTCACCGCATATCATAAAGTCATAGGAATCCTGCCTCAAATTGACATTAGAATTAGTTCCACATTTATTTGCATTTACATCCTCCGATTTTTTTGAGTTTGCAATTTTTGACCCACCAATCATACTGATTGGGGAAGGCGCCTCTAACTCAAGCATACCGAGAAAGAAGACAATCTGTTATCCTTCATTTTTGCTACTGCTAACGTTGAAAGCGCTGAGTTCTTGGGTCTTCTTAGTTCTAGGGGTGATTTATAAATATACCCACTTAGTTTAGCCATATATAATTGCAAATATATTTACATAGTTTCAAAGATTATAAATAATTTCTACGTAATTTAACCATAATTGCAAGTATACATACCTTATTATAATGTCATTACTGCACCATCATGACTTCGGTATATTTGCAAAGATATATTTGTGATTTTTAAAAATTAAGTTAGTTTATAATTTTTGCAAATATACGCATGTAGTTTGCATATCTTTGAAAACATACCCACAACATTACGGAGAAGCAATGACATCATAACAAAGTGAGTATACTTACACTTATCGTCAAACTATGTAGAGTAATTTAATGATTTCTAAAACTATATGAATATATTTGCAATTATTACTAAATTAAATGGATGTATTTGTAAATTACCATAATTCTAAAAGTTAACTCAAGAAGTAAAGCTTTTCCTTCTTATTTATAATAGAATATTTAGCCCTTTCAGCAATCAATGTGGAATAACTCAATAACCCCCTCTTCACACATTAGGCCCAAATATGAATTCTTATCAACTATATTTCTTCGTCAGCTTTTGAGTCTTTCATCTTGGTTTTTTTTTTTTTCTGACACTTTTTCATCTTAGGTTTTGATACCATTTATTGGGGAGGTTACACTATCTGTAGAATGTCCAAAACGATTTTCCTCCTTCCTGAAAATAAGAACAAATCAATAAAATAAAGAAATCTAAATAATCAAATAAACAACAAAGACACAATTTTAAAATGGAAAATCTTCCAATATGAAGGAAAAATCACAGGCCAAAATTTGAACAAAATTCTATATGAATGTGATTATAAAGTTTCTTTTCATATAAATAATATGAGAGAAAATATCACTCTCAAACTGTAAAACACTCTGACTTCCGAAAAAGCTTTTCCTTCTTAAAAAATCACTTCAATCTTCTCTAGACTTCACAAACTGAATACAAAGAGGAACAATCTTTAAGAAAAATTCTTCTTGTTGTGCTTGCTGCCTTAGAAGTACTTGCAAACTCCAGTACTTATGACTTTCATAGCCTCTTGAAACTTCAATCAATAAAAGGATCATTGCGTATAGCATCCATAACAGCCAATTCCGCACAGCCGGTGCATGGGATATACACACAGCTTACCACCCAAGTAATTAATGTGCAAAATAATCTTCCATTCCAGTCCCATAAGAAAGGAAAGGGACCTGCATGTTCTTGTGTAGTGTAGAAATTTAAACAATGTTTAAATTATGCGAGAGGACTTTGTTTACTGCTTCTTAAACTCTTCACATGGGAATAGAATCACAGAAGGAATTCAATCTCAATACAACCACCTAAACACCTAAGAGGATTATTTAATATGCTGTATGAAGCTGTTATGGAAACCACGTATAATTTATGTTTCTCTCTGAACACAACTTTAGTCATCATGCACGCAAATTTCTAAGTTGAAAAATAGACCCATTAAGTTTTAAAATGTTACAAAATAAATGTAGATGTCAATGTTTTCTCGACACTTTTACATTTAAAATGGTCGAATTAGTGCCTTCTAATGTTCTTCATGAATATTTGTGTTACTTTGAAATTAGAAAGTAAGCATAGCGTCTAATTTACAATTAACCGGCAACGTTAACCAGAATAAATTGCTTTTTCAATGGGATATTGTCGGTAGAAGATCAAAAGGAAAAGTGCTCTTGCAGCTTATTCGAGGCTTTGAAGGCCATCAAATGACCCATAATTTTCAATCGCTAGATGTCCTTTCTAAGAATCTTTATCCTGTGATTCAGACATTAGTAGGCCCTCCCCGTCCCAAAAATCTGTTACCACATTTCGCCTTTCTGACGAATAGCTGGCTAGCCAGGCTGAAAGGCAACAATAATTAATTAGGGATGATCAGTTGGGCATTGTCCATGAATGTCATTGTTATGAACGATAACTCAAAACAACATAAATCAATACAAGACAGAAAAATTAAGACGAAGATACATATATAAATTCTAAATGAAATTTTAAAATAATTTATAATTGTGTAGCTACTAAAACTTTGTTGATGTGATAATTGTTCTTAGTTGCACAGGAATTTTTAATCATAACGTAAGGTTTTAGCTAGACCGGATCTAATGCTCACGTGAGCTTTACCCTTTTTTAAAATTTTTTGTGCATGAGAAATGACTTATTTTTTATTTTTAAAGTTCTAAACAAAAAATTTTAAAAAACAAAAAAGGTTAAATTTTATATTTAAAAACATCTTGCTTGGACTCACATGAAGATGTAAAAAATTCAAAAAAAAAAAAAAAAGGGTAAAGCTCATGTGAGCATCCGGGTCCGTTTAAATCAGCTCATAAATTAACCTAAGAATTAAACCAAGGGATTCTTAAGAAGTTCATAAGATACATTTGATTCCTTAAATCCATTACAAGAAATTGTACCATCTAACACAAAAATGGTAATGATTGATTGCTCCATAATTTGCTCGATTTTTGGCTGTTGTTGATGTTCTTCAACAACAAAACTGATAACATTTAATTATTACTGACGAGCATAAGCAACAACCTATCAATGAAGAATGAGGTATTAAATTTTGTGATCATGAATTGGATGGTTTGTTGACAAAAGAGACGAAGAGTGGCAAGCGGTCAAATGCTGCAAAACCATCAAGATGGCCTGATTACCATATGCTTACATCATATATTCTGGCTAGGTTCTGATTTCTGAATGACCGATTGAATATATTTCCAATTCATTACATGCATTGGATGCAACGAAGAAAAAAGGTGCAGAATTTGATGTCGGCGGGATTTGATAAAGTATAATTCTCAGAAGAAATCTTTCACAAGCATGAATCAAAGCAGATGCTACTTTTTTATTTTTTATTGGGAGATATTTACATATATCTCAACACATATTACACTGAAGGTCAGAGACATTCTTACAAATTTGGAGACACTGCTCCACCAAGTAAACAGGAAGACACAGCTTCCAACAATTAAACGGGAGACCACTCTGCTCACACGAACGACGAGAGACCACTTTGCTCCCACGAATGGGCCAAAATCCAATTGCTGGATTCGAACCCGTCACAGCGCTGCCCGAGAGACTTATGCCGACTGCGCTGAGGTAAAGCAGATGCTACTTAATTTGTAAGAATGACTCTGTCTTAGGACACCCAATTTCAAATCAGATACTTATTCAAGAAAAATTCAAATCAGATACGGTTTCATGAATAAGTCATCCATACTGTTCATCCTGGATTGTTTTGCCTGTAGATTATGGGCTACCAAATTACAGGTTGGGCCTCACCAGACAACTTCGAAGAAGTTCTAATTAAGTAGTGTTAATTTGCAAAACTCTTTACAATTCGATGTGCTTTGAATAATACTCCGGTCTTAAAACTTTTTGTCCGCCCTACTCTTGTAGAGATATGTATGATTGCATTTTAGCATTTGTGTTTATGTCATTTGTGAAATAAATTCTATAAATTTAAAACTTCACAAAATAAATGTTATGCAACTGCAAGTCACATTATTTTATATTATTTCAGAATTTTTTACATCCAATACTTTTCATTCAAAAGTTTTATCACTTCCGAAATATATTTTAAATGAAACTGTAGATCCCGTCTATATATAATTTTTTGGGCCTGTTGGTATGTATGGCTAGACAAGTATTTAATGGAGTTTGGATACTAGTGTAAAATTTAGTTATATGTTAAATACAATTAGATAAATAAATTTATAAAACAAGCAAAAAAAATTTTAATAAGTTCTTTAAGATAAGCTAAGTTAAATAATGTAATTATTTCTCTCTAACTACAATTGATTTTTAGTTGCAAATACTTTATTACTCATCAGTAGAAATGTTTGATTAAATATAGCTACTAATTTTTACATAAAAATCAATCAAAAATAATATGCAGCTATTTAAACTTAATTGCAAATAATAATAAAACTTTACTGCAAGTAAATTTAATTTTGATAAAAAATATAATTGTATATAAGAAATTTGATTGTAGTTATAATTATTTCTACACTTTTGGTGGGTTGAGGTTAAACAAACGCGAGTTGTACCCCTATGAGTCATGTTCATTGTGAAATTATATATTCACGAGTCTAAAAATTCATGGGATAATTATATTGTCCTTTCTAATCAACAGATGATCCTTATTAAATAATGCGATCAGACTAGCGTGGTAAATCATGTTGCTAAGCTTGACCGACATGTCATGGGCGGTGGCTAAAGGTGCCCCGACCAGGTCATGAATCACAGAAAGGTACTATTTCATACGTGTCACCAGCTCAAAATTCAACGTACTTGCATGCATGCATGCATATATACTGAGTAAAGTGTTTCTTTTTACGTGGTAATGAGGAGGTGGCTAATGCCTAAAAAAAATCAATGCGCATATATTCTATCCCCGTTTCATATTGCGTTGTGGTCCTATGCAAACGGCTGTGATGAGTTGCGTGCCTAAAGAGTGTTCCATTCAGTCAATCACTTGCTATAAATATACACGTAAGAGTGCTTGAATTGATCAGTGTAAATTAAGCTCTGATCAAGAAAAGCCTTGTCCTAAGTAATACATTCAAATGAAGAAGCTGCTTCTGGCTTCAGTCATCTTTCTCATTATCTCATGCTTTCTAGCCTCCTACCAGATCTGCTGGGGCCATGAAGATGCTGATTCGTCTCTCCCCATCAAGAACCATCCTTCCTCTTCGCCCATGATCATTCCACGGCATGGTTCTTCATTTCTTAATGGTTTGGTCTTTCTCGTTTTCTAGCTCTCTTATTTTCTCAAGTTCTTCGGAAAATATTTACATGCGTGCGTGCGTGCTGGCAGGCAAGCTAGCTAACAACGCTTGGCTTTTTAATTTAAACATTTTACTGATACATACATATATATAAGGTATCATATAAATATTTACTGGTGAATCGTATATACTAGAGAGCAGGCAAAAAAGCTAACCAACAACAAAAATCAAGGAATCAATAGGAAATCGATTCCATCAAGGATAACGACAGCTTCCACAGGCCCAAAATTGAATCTAGAGATTGGTACTTTAAATAAATCAATTTGGTGATATTTTTAATTATTCGCTGTAGTGATGTTTTATTTTTAAAATATTTGGAAATTCTAAATGAGAATAGGAATTGTCACGATAGGTTAAATCACCATCTGAACTATTTCATAATGACAAAATGTCTTTGGTTAATATATTATCATGCATTCTAGCTAAATAATTCAAGTATTTTAGATGGAATTTTTTTTATGTATCTTAGATGGATTTGATTTCATTCTGTTAATATAAAAATACTGAGCTGTTTTGAATCATATCCTTACTAATATGAGTAGTGATTCAATATTTACCGTAAACATGGAAGATCTGTGCTTACTCTTGATTTTTCAATTTTATAATTTTTTTTAAAAAAAAAACAATACCATTTATCATATTTAACATATCCTGTTTATTTTATTTTGGAGTTTTACAAAGAGTAATAAAACCTGTCTTTGTTTCCAAATTTTGTTGCCTAAAAACACTGCTTTAATTAAATCATCTCCCATTTCTCGATCTAGCTCTGTGCTGATATTAACCACGTTAAACTCTTAAAAAACATAAAGCTATAATTAAGGAGAGTTTCAACGACATTAATTCCTTTGATATTGTTCAAATTTCTTTGTTTTACTACCTGGCTTCAGTTTTGCATCTTTTTTTTTTTTTCCTTTCTCAAAAACATGCAAAGCTGAAGCCAGCTGCAGTACAAACAAAATTAGCATCATTGTTTCCTTATATATTCTGAGATATATTAATTAAAGAGAGAAAGCAAGCAAGCAAGCATGCATGTGTTTGATTGATGAATTACTGCAACTTACAACCTTCATATTGATTTGATCTGTTTTTATGTATTACAATCACAGGTTTAAATGAGAGTACCCACGGAGTTACAGGAGAGACGCAGCGAGAATTTTCCACAATGCCCTTAGAGAAAAAGATAGCGAAACCAGCCGGCGGCAATGGGTACAATATTCTTCGCCATCCACGTCCGCCTGCCCACAGCAGCTCACCTACTACTGTTGCATCGACTGTATTGGTGCAACTTCGCTCTGCGTTGCTGATCGGTCTTTTCTTCTATATATAGTTAACCCATTGGCATGTTTGAACTGCAACTTGAATGCACGTGAGAGTGTTTTAGGAAAATGGCTTGACATAGTTAATTAGTTAAATCTTATAGGAGGTTTTTATATTTGTAAGATGTCTGCTCTTTGAGCTGAGAAATGATGTATATTTGCATTAAACATAACGTGGCAGACACATGAAGAGTATTTGTTAGTTTGTGAAATTGGGAAATTTACATTGTACTTCTCCATGTCTTTCCTCCATTACAATATCAGTCACGGGAAGTAAAAGAGATTCCCCGAGCTTTAGTTGTGACCATATATATTTTGTACCTTTTTAAGATAAGACGGGGCATATACAAATGTTAGATTTGGATGAAAATTGACACGCGAATAAAGTAAATAATTCTAAATATAATAGATGGAGTAGATTTTTTATTCATGATCATCAAGTGCACCCTAGAATGCATGGACTGCACCGTAATTATGCTATAGTCCAAATACAGTTGAATAAATTCATATATATAGAGAGAGAGAAAAAAAAAACATTTCCTATGCATTTGCCGGCACCGTAATTAACGATGCAATTGGAGCGAAATGAGCCCCACATATACTTAATATATTAATACTTTATATAATTATTTATCTATAAATAAATTTTATAGCAAACGGTTTACATGTTGAAAAAATAATTTTAAAGTTGTTATTTACATCAAACTATTTTATTACGTTGAAGTTGTACCATTTTTCAGATGGAGTTCATACACAACTAATTAAGATGAAAATTGGTATGGTAATAGAATATATAATTCTAAATACAATAGTTGAAGTATATTATAATTTTATAATCATATAGGACGCATTCTGAGGTAGTTGCACCGTAATTTTGGTGTAATAAAACTATACTTGAATATTTCTCATATACATGACTCTGCTTCTATATAACCATGTTACATAGAACTTATCTCATGTAACCTCCTCAAATTTTAAGATATTACTCTTTAATGAAAAATCAAATTCATTCATTGTATTTAATATCATTTCTTTTGCTAGGAGACCAAGTTTTATCTAAATCAAGTATGTACATGGGCCACATTTGCCCAAAAATATGCATATTCATGTGTAAATTTTGGAAAATGCTTAGATCCATTTACACATGTATTAGAATGTAACAATATTTTATAGATCATTTATCAACATATTATTGATATTTTAAATGGTTTATGTTTCAAAAAAACTATTTTAAAGTTGATATTTTAGCATTGAATCATTTTATTACATTAATTTTACATATTTATAGATGGGACCCATATACAGTGAAATTAAAAAAATAAAAGTATTTCCAGAATACCATAAATGATGTTAAATACGATGGATTGAGTGAATTTTCTATCAACTATCAAGATTTTAAAAATAAAGGAGATTACGTAGAAAGGGAATTTCATAGAAGCAAGACCGACATATATATATATATATATAGAGGCCGATCGTATGTGCCCAGGAGCATGCAGTGTTGCATGTTCCTGGACACATACACTCATTTTTTATTTTTTTTGAAATTTTTTTATGAAATTGTTAATATAAGTGTATTTAACATCTTTATAAATTTTTGCCATTTTTGGAGCATTTTAGATATTTATTTTTTATTTTTGAAAACCAGTGGCATTTTAGGTAATTTTACTAATTTTCAAAAATCAAAAATAAATATATAAAATACTCCAAAAATGGTAAAAATTTATACACGTATTAAATACACATAGATTAACAATACTGTAAAAAAATTTCAAAAAAAATTAAAAATTATGCGAGGCCCATTTTGAGGTAACTGCACCTTAATTGTGATGCAATGAAGCAGAACCTGAATATTTCTCACATACATATAGTTTGCAAATTTGGATTAAATTTCAAGATCAGAGCTTTATATTAATTACTATCCTCAGATCAAACCTCATTTGATCATTCACGGCTAGTCTCAGAATTGCTCAGCGGAGCACACTAGGTTGGATTCTAGGAACATTCAATCATGAGAAATCCATAGACAAAATTTATTCTTGATCATAAAAAACTTCATAGTTGTACTACAAAGGTACTCTAATATAAGTCCTATAGTATAATTTTTTATTTATTTATTTATTTTTTTTTTTTTTGATAAAGGTAAGTCCTATAGTATAATTAAGCCATGCAAAAGAAGAATATCTTTGGCATCAGCTTTCACCACCGTTTTGTTGAAAGCCAAAGATAATCTAAAAAAATACTCTGCATCTATATGCTCCCCAGATTTCTTATCAAGAAATCATAACAAATGCAGTTTCTTGCCTAGGCTAGTCAGCCCACCATATAGCCTTGAATAACCTTGAACACATCAGCAACATGCCCCCAGGCCTCTGTTGGCAATCCAGCTCCAATACATGGTGGAAAATGAAAACACTCTTTCCCAAACTAGCAGTAGTTCCCCACCTTTCATTGAAACTCTTGGTGATTTGACCCAGTCAATATCATTGAACAAGAACACCCCGACCAGAAAATTCAACCTCCTACCATAAGATTATTTGTTTAAGGATGTCAAGCATTTATAAATCGATGGTAAAAAAACAATAGATGGTGATACTAATAGGATAATTTGCAACTCAGTGAAAAAAATGCATCACCATTTACACGGATTAGAGGCGGAAGCCAATTGCCTACAAATGTGTTAAAACCAGGGCCATGTATGTCTAATTCACCTACCGTTCTTACAAATATATGTAAAAACAGGAGAATTGTGTTGGATCTCATTTGCATACCCAGTCACAGAAATTTTTATTGTCCATTCCACTTCAAGATCCAGGCAAGTCATAATATTGTTCTACACACCGTATTATCTCTATTGCCAACAAGGTAATCGGAGCAAGGTTAAATAGGTGAACCAGATTGGAAGGAGAATCTGAAGATGATTAAGCCATTAATTCTGTTACTTCCCACCAGATATTGATATAATTTGAAGATGATTAAACCAATCTTCATGTAAGGGGGAGAGTGAGTGGGGTGAAATTTTTTTTATTTTTTAAAATTAAAATGTATATAATCCCAAAATGATAAATTTTGGTATATTAACCGAGAGCCATGATCCAGTTAGCTGGCCTTAAAAACATATTTTTAGGCTTTTTTTAAAAAAAAAAAATTTCCATAGACATGTTAAGCTAAGTGTATTAAATACATAAACTAAATTTTACCATTTTTGAATTTTTTAAGTATTTATTTTTTATTTTTAAAGACAATGGCATTCTCATAATTTTCTATTCAATACATCTAGCTTAATATGTTTATGGAAAAAAAAAAACTAAAAAAAATGCCAAAAAATATATTTTTTAGGCCAGCCTAAGTAAGCCTTTACTAAAGTCGGCATAACCAGATCTCATCGCATTAACCAAATACATATGGGATCGGATAAAAATTTTAAAAAAAATTTGATGATCAAAACAGCTGTTAGTTGGGTAACTAACAAGCAGCTGTACAGGATTCTATAAACACATAATATGTATGAATGTGAGCAAAGCCTTGTATTCACACCTAATGATAAAATACAATGGCAAGCCACAAAATTTCACCATTCTCATACAGTCATACTTAGTTTCAAGTAATGCTTCTGTGTCCAATTAATGTTTAACAATAATAAAGCACCAGAAGCACAAAGGATACCTAGGATCCTATAAATTGGTGTATTTAACTGGGGGTAACAGAAAATTGCCTAACTAGACATCCTCATTCATGTCCTCCATCCTTCCAAACAAAATGGAGACGACTCTATTTTCTACTACATGGTGGTTCAGTCATCTCTACTCCATATTACACCTCTAGGCGCTGTAAGAATTGTAGTACGCATCTTCACCAACCAGAAAGAACTAAAATAATTTGTAAGAAGTTTAAAAACAGGGGAATACTGTTTGCATGGACAGAAAATTGGTACCTGTGCCGGCGGAAGAGATGAAACCCAATCTGCTGGATGTGTTGGAAGAAGTCCCAATGAGTTTAGCTGTAAGCAACAGGTACATTATAATTAAAAAAAAACTGCAATATCTAAATCAGTAAAACTTAAGGAGAAAAATGAAAATGAAAAAGGGCTCCTGCCCTAAATTTTGAGTGCTCTCAACTCCAACCTTCCAAATGCCCAAAGAAAGCCCCACCAAGTTCAAAACAATGAACAGAAGCTTTGGTGGAAGAATATCTAGTCTTGAATCCTTGTAAGGTTCAAAAACTGCAAAATTTTACCATAAAACATCAATGAACAAGAAAGACTTTCCTATATGGTCAAGGAATAAGTATATCATGTCAGTCAATCTTATATACCGCAATGAACAATCCACAATATAGCCCTCATGAATGCATATGAAACACAAGGTTACAATTCATACATTCATACAGATGATTATGAAAGTAGCCGTTATGACAAATTATTGAACAATTAGTGATTACACGGAATGGTCTCTTTTCCACTAAAATTCCACTCTTTTTTCATATCTTTCTTGCCAGCAGATACATTACTGTAAGTCCAAAAGAAGCATGTTGATTCCCGTAGAAGTCCGAACCTTTTCCAACACCTTGAAGGGCGCTTAAGGGCTGCCAAAGAGCTGAGAAAGTAATGCCAATGCTAAACAGGTGCACTGTGTTTCCAGCCATCCACATCATGAAGCCCATCATGAACAAATTCTTGAGGGGAGCTTGAGCCACTTGCCAAGCTTTCTTCTCACGCAAAAACAGAAGCATCAACAATTGTATGATAAAAATCAATAATTTGAATGAAAATAGGCACATGATAAGTTGCAGAAAGATTTTCTGCCTTCCAAATACACATCATGTGAGACCTACACTATCACAGATGATATTTCAATACAACTAACAAGCATATAAAAGGCTAAAGATTGTCATCCATTGGATATTTTTACTATCAGATGCATAATTATTTTCTGGAAACAATGCTCAAAGAAGCTTCCTAAAAATAATGTAACTTAAAAACATGTATGTTAAGCATAAATTTGAATAGAAATTTCTGAGGAGTGGCAAAACACATAATTCTAAACTGTAAAAAAGATAACATCAGGGTCCTAGTCCAATTATCCAAAAATATGAACACGGGAAAAGGCCATCAATTTGTATATTTGACTATGACTTGCACGAAGGTGAAATTTTATTTAACTTCATGTCAAATATCATGACATTCTCAAATGCTTTGTTTCACGCATGGTTGAATTCTTGCACAGCAGTATAAACAATAACATTCCTCCATGAAGGATTAATACAGGGTTGACAATGGGAAAATGTGGAGTTGGCCAAGGATGCAATTATTTGAATGAAAAATAAGGTTATAGTATTTTTATTCAATGAGCTAAACACGTGAATAATGGAGGCCATAGAGGTTGGATAGTGTTCAATTTGAAAACAATGCTGCTTTCCAAAGTGGAATCTTTGGGAGGAGCGATTGTGAAGTCATAATACTGAATGAAAAATAGTAAAAATGAAATCCTGATAACTGTAAACAGAAGGTACCTGTGCCTTCCAGGCTGCCTCTGATTCCTTCTTTTGACGGCTGACAGTTGAATCATCCTATCACCAGAAGACAAAAACAGGGCAAGTTGATACAAGTTCATTGACCAAATTCTATGCTTTGGTTTTGATATTTTTTTAATAAGGATTTGAGTGGTGGAATTTGGGTTCAAATGGTTGTCAAAATTGCAATATAGTTTGAAATCTGAAGGACAGACAATCCTGTTCCAATTTGCGTGAATATCTTGTGGCTGTTGTGCTGGTATGCGAGAGAGAGAGAGAGAGAGAGAGAGAGAGAGAGAGTCGCACCTGATCGTGAGAGGATCGTTCAAAACTAAGAGGATCGGGAATGTCTCGAGCAGATTGATAGTTTGCGAAGTCTATGGCCCATCGACGAGCGATCCCCTCTCCCTTATCCATCTTCCGCTTGCCGGCTGCGATACTACGAGGAAGAGAGAAGTGAGAGCCGGCGCCGCTCGTTGTCCTCCAGTTCGTGGGATTTTCTTATTTGGGTTCCACTTCAGGGCATCTGCGTGGGAACCTCTCGCATGTGGTCATCATGGTCGAGATTAGCTGAACATAGTGTTTAAGGAAGTGTTTGTGATAAAACTTGAGAGGAAAAGATTTTGGTATAAAAATTTTTAAAATGGAAAATATAATATGATATGGCATGATTAATGATAAGGATCAGAGAAAATAAAGTTAAAATAGATAGATTATATGTATGAATAGTTGTATAAAAATAATTGAAAAATATGATAATTATATAAGAAAATGTTGAGAAATAATTAAAAAATACAATTGTGAGAGTAAAAAATTTTAGATTAAAAAGTTGTGGAAGTAAACAAACACCCCCAAAATCACTTATTTTATTACAAGAACAAGAATCATTCTGGTCTAAGCTTTTTACAACTATTTAAAATGTTTTTATAGGTAACTAAAAAAATACCTAATATAACCAAGTGTGTTGAAATTTTCATGCAATCTTTTATTTTTTGTTTTAGAAGGAGAAAGCTCCTTTTATACTCATAGTATTTGCCTTTAATTTCTATTATTCCCACAATATTTCTAACATTTCTTTTATATTTATAATATTTCATTGTAAACTCTTACCATACATGTGCAACCAAAACAATCATTAAACACCCTATTGAAAAAACAGTTTCATCCCTCCATAATTTCTTAATTGAAATAATTCGATTATAATTGACTCAATTAATGTTGATAAACTATTAGTATGTGATATCAAGTGATTCATATATCATATTCAAGCTAAATTGTTTTAGGAAGATTTTGAAAGGGAAAAAGTATCTTTTTCAAAAGAGTAATTAACAACTATTTTAACTATGTGTTTCAGAAGTGATAAAACTTCAAACACAAAATTTTTTATGTAAAAGTTGTTAAATTAATAGAAAATGATATGATATAATAGAGGTAATGATGTGATGTAATTAGGGTTGCAATTCGGGTTCATCTCAACCCTTATCCTACCCTATTTATAAAATATTAACCTTAACCCCATTTGTAAAACTTAAACCTTAACTATATTTTTGAAAATTGGATTCGAGTTGAGTTTTGGGTTGGAATTTAGGTTAATACATTTATATTTCATTTAAGAGGGATAAGTTTAGAATTTCATATTAATATATAATAATAACAAATTATATAAGTAAAAATATAATATATATTCAAACTACAAATTTTAAAAGATATAGCACTACAAATAATATTTCTAAAAAAATTAATGTCAAAAACAAGATAAAAGATAAAAAGTAATGGCTATAAAAGTAAATGATAGAAACAAAAGATAAATATAAATGAAAATAATATACTTTGTTCATAATATAATCACATTATGTTAAACATGTATTTAAATATAAATTAAATAACATAAAATACACAAAATATAAAGAAATATTATTTAGTTATTATTTATATAATACATATAAAATGTGAAATTGGGTTCATATTCACTTGAACCCTGACCCTTTCTTATTTACAAATCGTGTTCCTTAGGTTCGAGCTCTTCGGCCTTGAATTATAAAAAAGCGATTTTAACACCCTTGGAAATCAAGTAGTTGTGTAGAAATTATTAGAAAATAAGATAATTATATAGAAAGACGTAAAAAGATATTTTTTAAATAGGATAATTCTGAGGAGTGAAAAGTTTTAATTTAACATTTTCTTTTTATTATCAAACACAAATAGATAGATTAGAAATTTAAAGCGAAATGTTGTAAGTATAAAAGAAATTTTTGAAACATCACGAGTATCTTAAAAATTATAGACAAGTGTTCTAGGTATAAGAAAGAATTATCTCTTTTAAATTATATTTTTAAGGGTGTATTTGGAAAGTAATAAAATTTTTAGATGAAAATTTTTTTATTGTAAATATTTTTGAATTGAGAAAAAATGATGTAATATAATATAGATAATGTTGAAGAGCAAAGAGAATAAAGTTAAAATAAATAGGTTTATTGTATGGTAGTTATTTAAAAATGATTAAAATATAAGATAAGTATGTAAAAAAATTATTAAAAAATGAAGTAGTTATGATGATTAAAATTTTTAATTAGGGAAGTTATGATGTTAAACAAACATGCCCTAGGTCTAAAGTATTCATAGCATTCATTATGTTTGTTCGCCTACATTATCAAAACTCTAATATTTTTAGATTTTTTATATATATTAATATTGGCCCTTAAAATTTAGTAAGATTTTTTATATATTTTCTCTCAAATGACATCAAAATAGAAGTTTCTAAAAGTAATTTTTAATATCATCGCAGACAACAAATATCATGCATAATTTGCATAATTTAGATTTTTAAAAAAGTTAGCTTTAAAATTAAAAGGGTGGTACCAACCGAGCCGTGCTCGGTTGGTCACCGCAGGTGCGATAAAGTGAGGCTGGATGTGCAGTGCGCGGTTCGACTCCCGTATACGGGATTTCGGCCAGAAATAGAAAAGTTGTTAGTAGGAGCTGTGGTCTCCTGTTTGATTGTTGGAAGTTGTATCTTCCTTATTCTTCGGCGGAGCTATGTCTCCGGTTTTCTTTGGGAGAGCTGTGTGTCTCCAAATTTGTAAGAATGTCTCAGAATTTCAGTGTAATATGTGTTGAGATGAATTAAATGTACCAATCAAAAAAAAAAAAAAAAGTGTGGTGTGTATGTTTCCACGCAATTGGTTGTGTTAGATCGTTTCCCATTTCTAATGCTTCTACCATAACCATGCGAGTCTTCTATACGTATCAGAATCCTGTTTTTGATCCATTACACGTTTATTGGTTATATATTCACTCTTAAAAGACACTTTTTTTACGAGATATAAGTTTCAAACGAAAATTACTTTCGGATAGCATAATAAAATAAGATGCATTGAACATGGTCGATAATTTAGATTTTAAAAATTTTACTTCAAAAAATTTTAAATTAGGAATAAGTATGAAAGTTTTGAATCATTACTCTTCATCTTATACCTCTAGTACATGAATGCTTTTGTGAAACTCCTTTTTAATATAACCCTTCAATTTTAATGAAAAATTTACTTTATCTATTATAATTAGCATCATTTGTCGTATCTTAAAAATTCTTTCACTTATCTAGTATCACTATGCATGGCCCCCATTTACAAATGCTTAAAATCAACATAATAAAATCATCAAATGTTAATTATTAATTTTAAAGTTATATTTTTCTCGTCTAAACCTTCTAAAATATAATTTCTATGTAGACAAACGATGCAACGATTCTATGAAGGATTCATTCATTTTAATATATATATATATATATATATATGCAAATGGATCTAAACGTTTTTCCTAATTTACATATAAATATATCTTTGAGCAAATGTAGCTCATGCAAAACTTTGATTTAGATGAAAATAAGTCTCCTAAGTAAACAAATGATGTTAAATATAATATATAGATTAGTTTTTCATCAAGTATTAAAAACTTAAATTTTAAAAGGTTTACATAAAAGATCATGATCCTGTGTGCTTGGTTGCACTTAACTTCGGTGCACCCGGGTGCAAATATCCTTTTTTGTTATTTTTTTTTAAAAAAAATTTATACAACTATTAATCTAAATGTATTTACCATGTGTATCAATTTTTACCAATTTTAAAGATTTTATATTTTTTTGGATTTTTAAAAATCAATAGCATTTTAGTAATTTTAAATTACTAAAATTGTCATAGGTTTTTAAAAATTCTAAAAGAAATATTTAAAATTTTCTAAAATTGGTAAAAATTAATATACATGTTAAATACATATAAACTAACAGTTTTATAACAAAAAATTTCAAAAAAATATTAAAAAATGAGTTAAATGCACTCAGGTGCACTGAAGCTAAGTGCACCCAAGTACATTGAATAAAACTCCTTACATAAAACCACTAAGTATGCCACTATTTATGCTTTAGATTATCTCGGTCCGAAGTTCCACTAAGTATGCCACTATTTATGCTTTAGATTATCTCGGTCCGAAGTTCCACTATGCCTAAGAAATATTTTTTTATGTTTTTATAAATGTGTAAGTTGCACCTGGATCTTTTTTACTCTTAAATTTGGAAATTTTGGAATTTCATCGATATTTGTTATTTTAACTTTTTAAAAATTGTCATCAAAAAATTTTACTTAATAAAATGGTCGTTTTAAAATTTTTGAATTTGATTTGTATATTATTTTGATTCTTGAAAATTATATGTGTCATTTCACCTGGCATTTCAACTTAGGCAGGTGCAACTCCAAATCCAAAAGCCACAATCAGATTGTGCAATCAAAGTTCACTGATGAAAGTTTGAGAGTTTTTACCGCAAGTGTTTCCTTGTGGCTTACATTTTCAATGGAAAAGATTACCTAGGACACCTAAATCAAGAGTCCCACTGTGAGAAATGGACCCCACCTGCTTCACCAACTCCCCTATCACTCTATCCAGGTACAAAATGTAGAGCCCATTCCTGCTTTCCATTATGCTCAGTGCTTTCTGAGCTTGCACAACATATCTCACCCACTCTTCAAAAAGCCCTGCATCACCATTGATAGAAGATCAAATATGTAATAGCTAATTTCGAAATTTAGCTCTTTCCAATGAATTTCCAAACATAAGAGAATTCGAGAAAGGATGATTTAGAAGTTGAAATGTATCATAATATGCCGGTTAGCTGTCAGAGTTTCAAGTAACAGGAACAGTAATAAGTTCTGAATTTATCATACAATTGGTAGTTTGGCTAATGCAGATTCATTTATATGATTGAGTTTGAATGCTAGCAAAGTTCACTTTAATATTTTCTACACGCCTTCAGTGGTAGACATGACAGCTATACATGCAAACATATGTATATACGCTAACTCTAAAGTAGACATCACAGCTATATATGCGTACATATGTATATAAGCTAATTCTGATATTCGAACTTCTTTGAAGTTTGAGCTGACGTGCGAGCCAGTCAAAACAATTTCTCAACCAACTAGTTCAGCCAAGGGCCTGTTTGGTGCAGCTTATGTTCTGCATAACACACTGAAATTCTCAGCTTCTTTTAAATTTTTGGAGAGATCCTCTGTTCTGCCCAATTTTTTTGTGCTAAAAGCCTTCAAAAGCGTGCAAAAAATAAACGCCAAAATCAAGACTTTTTCCAAAAAGCCGACGGTTCTTTAATTCCACCTCCCCGCCAAACAGCCCTAAGTGTTCAATCTTCAAGCTGTTGGTATTTATAAAGCAGAAAATTCTTTCCCAACTTTGAAAGGGGGAGAAAAGCAATAGAAGAATGATCAACGTTCTCCATCAATATAGCAATGGACTTTATCCATACGGAATAGGTAAATCAGACGTCTGGTCAGATTTCTACGAAAGGGAATGAATTGCTCCATGGCCCTTAATCTTTCCATTAAGTTAAACCTTGGAAATGCCCAAATGCAAATATCCTCGTTCAAAGATAAGCATGACCATAAACAAACTAACTCAACAAATTTGTCCAGGTGCATGGTATACAATGAAGGTTCTGTAAAGATGGTGTTGCTACTTCCCACACAGAAGGGAGAGATCTAAATAGAGATAGAAAAAATATTGGTGTTCGCCTTTTTATTCTAGATTTGAGTCGGTGAAAGATGCTAAGAAGTAGAGACATGTTGCCATTTTTGCCTTATTTTCCATTAGAAAGTTGGTTTTCTGTTTTAGGCTCTTCCGTCTACTCTTGTTCTCAACAATCCTATCAGCTCTTACCTCTTTCAGACTTTACACTTGGATTTGGCTTGGATCATGTCCTCAGTGTCACTCAGTGTTTCAAAATGAATGAAGGATATTTTTTTTAATGCAACAGTAGAAGTGTATAGACAAAAGTTAATATTAAAATGACTGGTGAGGAAATCAGAAGTAAAATATGAAACAAGAGAAGGAAATTTCAATTAGTTATAATTCAGAGTTTATCAAAAACCAAGCTTACTGCTTTCAAAACCTTCAATCTTTGTCCAACTCTGCGTATAGTCTGATACAAGAAACTCAACAAGCTGAACCCTGCTCTCAAAATGAACAAGTTAGGGTAAACATACTAGAAATTCAAGAAAAAGTGATAAATTACAGCATTGAAAGCTTCAATTGTCTACTTCACTAGCCAACTGTCAAGAAATTCATCATCACTTACAATTTGCCAGCATAATATCCCAGGATATCTAGTAAACCTGAATCAGTTTTCTCTATACATATTTCATGTTCTTAGCACATTAATTCAGTTTAGTGAATCATGGACACACAATAAGAGCAATGCATATTTCACCAGAAAAAGTTTCCTGTTAAAGAATTTTTCTGAGCATTTAGCACTCAACCCAGCATATACATATGCCAAAATTTTAAGAGAGACTTCTATGCAGCAGAATAATCCTAGGCCTTTAGATCTGTCAGATATCCAGCAGAACTAACATGTCAAACCCACCAGACAGAAAACCCTCTATTCACGTCCAAAAACAAACCTATCTCTGTACACATCTGCAAGTAGATCATGATGTACTTTGTTGCTTACATCATTAACATGGAATTATGCATGTTAGGGAAATTATCATCAAAAGGATCCATGAAAAGCATGCTATCTGCAACTGCAGATATCCTTTGAGAAACTAGAAGCATTGTTCTTTGGCCAATGTAAGGTTCACTCCCCAGTTTACGCATTATGTGTTGAACCTGTAACTGGACATCAGAAGAATTTCTTGATCCTGAAATTATACCCCAAAAGGAAAAAAAGGAAATCAATGAAATGAAAAGGTAAGGAATCAATATAAGATTAAGTAAATTTCAAAACCAAAGGAGTGTATGTTTTATCTAATTTCAAAATCAAAGAAGTATATTTTTTTTCTCTGTTATGTAAAATTTTACACTTGGATAATACTTTTTTGAAGAAATTGAACACTACATATTGCACATCAAAATTTCTGATCGGATTAATGATTGCAAAAGAAATCTATTTTGGGAAGCTCAATTTGTTTACTTAAGGAAAAGCGCAGAACAGTCTCTGAAAGTCCACTGTTCTCGAAATGCCAACAAGAATCTCACATATTAAGCCAAATGAGGGATCTGTGCATTCATTTTAGGGGATATGAACATATGATTGAGTATTTAACCCAAGAAAAAAAAAAGAAGAAGACAAGCCATCATGACAAGTGGAGTATGGAATTGTGTTACAACATAATACACTAACAACATCTCTCTTCAGAGTTAAGATAGACCATAGGATACACTCATATTGAGGGGTAATTTGCATCAAGTATCCCACTCTGCCTGAACTGAATTTGACCCTTTCTACTAGAAAAATTCAATTCCAGGAAAAGTGAGGATTTAGTTTACTTGATCAATATAACTCCAGGTGAAACAGACACTCGGGTTATGCCTTACCGCAAAATTTCCAAGAAGATCCAGAGTACGATCAAATATTAATGCCTTGCATCCAACTAGTTTACAAGATAAATGCAGCTCTCAAGTGAAAAAAGCATTCACGTCATGCCTTCTCATATATTCCCAGAAGATCCAGTTAATGGACCAAGCATGTTTTGCCATGGCTACATAAGTAGACCAGTCAAACTTAGTTTCAGTACCATTTCTTCTTTATGGAAGTCAAGAACATTGTGATTGGTCTTCAGACTTCTGGTTCATAAGATCAAATGCAAGATTAAGCATCAATAATTTTACTTAGAAAATCAGCACATGTTATGATGCTTTCTTGAAGTATATCAATTCGCATAGGCTATCCTTACAAAAAAAAACCAGCATCACAAAACAATGACAACAAAATGCAGCTGCAAAATATCGACTCCAAGAGCAGATGTAACCATCAAGTGACTTTACCATCTCCTTCAGACCAGGGACACATCCTTCGTGTGAGACGAATGATTAGATTACCAACAATCCCTTCAATGGGTTCCATCTTTTTCTTCCTTGACAATAAAATCTTCAATGATGCTACAAAGGGATGATTGTGGATCAGTCAGAAAATAATTCTCATTTTTGCCGCTGTTGGCACTAAAATTGCATTTTATTTTCATTCAGGATCTTTTATAACCTTTAATTTAATCCTAAAGCACCTCCTCCATCCGTATGCCTTGCATGGCAAAGTGGGGGCGGGGGGGTAGGTGCCCCTCCCATGGTATGTATTTCTTCTGTTTATTTGCACGCATTATTTATGTGATTTGACTGCACAGGAATTACATGACTGCATGCCATTTAAACCATCAAATGCTAGGCTCGCAGTTGTGCTCGAAAGTTGCATTGATATGAAGCTTGAGTGGACCATTGAACAAGAAACTGGAGGGAATAATCCAGGGCCATCCAAACAGTTTAGTGTGACAACAAGATAAAAACCAATCCAAACTCAGCTCTCATAACATAGGAGCTTTCAGTAGTGTTTTTAAACTATATTTAATCTTCCACGTGACAGTAATGGATATTTGGATTAGGCCAATTCTTGGTATATATGGCAGAACAAGAGACCAAAAAGAATGAAATTTGAGAATCTAAAAGAGCATAATTTAGCATATAAAAGTCATGGAATGGTTGATTATATAGGATGATGCATGAGGGATGATCTAATGATTTGACTGTAACATCATTCTCCATACATTCCAAAAAGCGTGTGTGCATAAATTGTCATGCTCTCCAATTTTGGCCCCATGTACACAATCAAGCTGCCCCAAGACTTGAGATTGCCAACCGAGAATCATTTGAAAAGGGAAACAAATATCAACCTAGTAACTTAAACAAACTTGGAAGTATAAAGGCCTTCACTCAAACATCCAATGGGGCAACTTCTTCTGTTTTCCTTTCAATTATTATTGCTGTTATTATCCTCCGGAAGACTTGTGTCAACATTTACCAACTAAGAATAAATTTAAGGAAAAATACAAAGATTAGATTGCAAAGGTTGTCAGTGCCAAAAATGATAGTCATGTCTCAGTAGATGCTACTGTTACCTAAAATAAGGTCCACAGCTTGGTGAGATGATGAAGCAAAAGGAGGATAGTTCTCCACCTATCAACAAAACGGAGAAAAAGACCAGAAGTCAAACATAAGACATTTTTCCAAATGTGTGCATGTGTTACCTACATAAAGTAACATTGCAAAAAGAGGGATACCGACAGGAGAATCTCTGCTGCAAATTTCTACCAAGAAATCAATAGAAGTGCCAAGCCACTCTAGCTCATTATCGCCACTTGGCTCTGTAAGGGGAAAAAAGGATTGTGTGAGTTGCATAACATTCATAGACTAGACATTCCAGATTTCAGAAGCTTTAGTTTAAATGCGCCACATTTCATGACATGCCAAAAAGCATTATACCAAGGTTGATTGATACCAACGCTTCATAAATGCATGTAAAGGTGCTACTTATCAAACAAATCCACACAGTAAATTATTACAGGACCAAATGATACCAATGGCTGTAATTTGTTAGGATCCATGATATAAGATAAGTTTTTTACTGGATACCAACCTGCAGTAACCTCCAACATTCGTAAGATCAATGCCAAAGGAAGCACTCAACATAAATTGTTAATTTCAACATGTCAAAGACTCTAGTATATTGAATTAAAATAAACTTAATGAACAGAACCCATAAGTGAAAATACCATGTGTACCAGCTCATTATTTACTTTAACCAATGGCATGTATATCCGAAAACATGCAATATTCTGCACAAGTCGAACCTACTGAGTAGTTTGTTCCTTCATTTACGTAATGCTAAACAAGAAAGATTGCTGTCCCTGCCATTCACCAAAGTGAAATGGGCAAAGATAAAAAAAAGCAGGAGCTTACACACCTAAAGCACGCCTTGGCAGAAGAGAACTGTTTGCTCTTTTGGTCTTTTCCATCCATCTCACTGAAAGTTAAGACGGGAAAAAAGTCAACTACTTACAAACAAACTTCCTACTTGAACACAAAACAGAGATTTTTTACTGTAAGCACATGCAGACTGCAGACAGCGAAAAATCTCATGGATTTTGAAACTGAAATTCAAAAATAAATATCAAGTTCCCGTTGGTTCTCCCGCCAGAAATTCGTACTGAGGAAAGAAGTATTACCTAGCCTAAGGAACCTCCGCCGCAGCGCTTCGATGATCCGACACTCATCTTCAGTGTCCCTGGAATTGACCAGCTTCCCACACTGATCAAAGAAGTAGCACTTGCAAGAAGCATTCTGCGGAAACAGATCAAACTGCATTTCATCTGAAATCCAAAGACAGACCACCTCAAAATCGGCCGCATTTGTAAAAGTACAAGGAGCGATGTGCGTGCGTGCGTGCGGGTTTGTGTGTGTGTGTGTGTGTGTGTGTGTGTGTGTGAGACAGAGAGAGAGAGAGAGAAACGCACCTTGCAATTGGCTAAGCTGATGTTCGATGGCAACAAGTTGCCGTTTCCGTTTCTTCGCCTGCAATTCGAAGAAAGACAGACAGAGAGACAGATAGAAACAGGCACAGAGACAGACAACGAGAAAGAGAGGGAGAATACCAATTTCCTCCAGCGATGTACAGCAGCATCCGATTTCGGAAAAGATTGAGACGGCGAAGAAGAAGAAGAAGGTTTTTTCTGGAGTTTTGATCGAATTAGTGCGATTGCGATTGCCAGTTTCAGAGCTGGTGAATTGCATTCCATTTCTCACTTTTTGCAATACTCGTGAATAGTAATGAGAAGAGACTCATAAAAACCGAAGCTCCGAGCGCGTCCATTGAATTTGCAGACGAGAAACTATTTTATACTCCGGCAGAGAGTGACCGTTCATAGACAGGCACTTGATCATTTGCTGGCAGCAATTATTTGAGTTTTCATTCTAATAATCTGTTTGGCTCATGGCATACTAAATCCGATTTGTTCTTCTTGTTCACAGCATTGAAGATTTCAACGTATCCTTTCTTCTTTGCCATGATTTTTTTTTTGATTGTGCTTCTTAGCCATGATTAAGGCTTTGTTTTTCGTGGCTTTATTTGTAAAGTAATAAAACTTTTAAATGAAAAATATTTGTATTAAAAGTTTTTGAAATAAAAAAAATTATACCATATGATATGTGTAATGATGAGAAGTAAAAAAAATAAAGTTAAAATAGATAAATTAGTTATATGGATAATTGTATAAAAATGATTTAAAAATATGATAGTTATATAGAAAAATGTAAAAAAATAATTAAAAATAAAATAATTATATAGAGTGAAAAGTTTTCACACACAGCTTATTTGAAAGAGGTATAGCATCCCATAAAAACTGTGATTTTAGGGTTTCAAGAAACCTTCTAAAAATAAAGTCAACTACCTTGTTTCACATATTTCAAGATAGTAAGCATAGAAAGTTAGGCACAACACAACCAAACAAGCCCTAATTCAAATCCAATCCTGTCATTTTGTTCAAATAAGTTGAATGAAAATCCTAAGTAGCTTGTTTAACGAATTGTATATATAGAGTGTACATGGAAAGTAATAAATTTTTGTATAAAAAGTTTTTGATGTAAAAAATTTTGACTAGATAAAAAATATGTAATATAATAGGGGTAATGATAAAAAGTAAAGAAAATAAAATTAAAATAGATATGTTAGTTATATAAATAGTTGTATATAAATTATTGAAAAGTAAGGTAGCAGAATTGGGAAATGTAAAAAAATAATGAAAAATATTGCAGTTGTGAAGATTGAAACATTTTCGTTAGAGAGTTCTTGCGTTTGTCAAACATGCTCATAATATGCTTCCACATCATGAATTTCATGTGCTGGCTGGGCATTTGAGAAATGGTGCAAAATAAATTTTTACGTTGAATGGATAAAATAAACATGTTAGACAGCTCGGCTTGTTGAAGTGCAGCGCTTATGAACACTGAAATTTCTATATTTCTTAATCCAGTGCAGCCAAAGTAGAGCAGCACGGGGAAGCAGTTTTCTTTTTCTGTTTCCCCAAACTGGCATTTTCGAACTTTTGAAACAGCGGTTACAGACCAAACCGTACGACCAACGAAGCCTTCGTTCATGTTAATGTAAAATTAGAAATAAAAAGCTTCTACGCGTTTTGGTTGTAGATCAGAAAATATAAGGTATACCATAAGCGAGCTATATCGACTGAAAAAGGGTAAAAATAAAATTGCGGTTGACTGCATTTCAATGTGGCAGTGCAGTAGCTTCTTCACTGGTACAAACTTACAATTCCTACATGCCCATCACCTTCAGTGGAAACGTAGAAAAACAAAAGCTCCTTTTCTGTGACATCGTCCCATGCCTTTACAAAGATGCTGCCATTTTAAAAACAGAAGTGCATCTTTCAGGTCGCCACAGCTAAAGAGCACACAAAGCAACAAGACAAGCTGATGCTATGACTAGGCAAGGGCAAGTCAAAGGCAAGGCAAGGCAAGTCAAGTCTTGGAGAATGCTACTGTAAAAATAAAATAGAATACAGCCCTACGATGTCAACGAAATAATTGAAAGGGACGCAAGGATCAGGGCCTAGCACCTACATCTCCAGCCAGCGAGAAAATCACCCTTTCCATGATTGATCAATGAAAGACCAACAAAGAAAAGAGCAACGTAATTAAACAGTAATCATATTAAGCCTTGTTCATCTCAGGTTTCAGGCCACATTAGCCACCAACCCAAGATCGAGGGGGAAAAAAAAATCCATGGCACATTTTCTCTCTTCTCGAAAATCAATCACACACTCATCATATGACCTCGGCAAATGTACAGCTCATAAAATTAACTGTTCATCGCACAGTTTTCTCCACTTCATAATTGCCAGCTCTGTCACAAAGCCTTTACTCCTGTGGACGAAGACATAAAAGGGAGGCCGCATCACCAGGTTACAATGACATCAAGGTGAGCTTGAATCAAGGGAGCAGCTCCTCACAAGCCTTGATTTCAGCTCCTTGCTGCCCCAACACGGCCGAGCCCAAAGGGTTTGATTCAACAGCTCTTACAGCCGCACTGAACACAGCTCGCTGGAAACCAGGATCCTCAATCTTCTTCAGCATCTCCTTCACAACCTTGAAATCCAGGCAACCAGCCACGATTAGCTTTCCCACAATCCCGCCAAAATTGGTAGGAGCCTTTGGTATGTCTATTCCAATTTCATCCAACATTGATGCATAGAGAAGGAAACCTGTCCCAATATCCCGAGCCATCAGGACCCCCTCGGTGAACAAGAAGTCCAGAAGCCTCACAACTTGCTCTAACGAAGGAGGGCTCTTATCCAATGCAATACCAACTGCCTCTTTCACCAGCTCTGGGTGATATTCAGGGCTTCTGAGCTCCTCCACACACTGCTTTGCCTCATCTAGAATAAGGACACCAAAAAACTCCTCCAGAAGGGCAACAGTCTTCCTACGTAGGTCATCCAGGTTAACTCTTGGAGCTGCCTGCTTATTAGAGACCGGAGATGCAGATGTGGGTGTGGTAAGTGGCTTCGCAGGAGAAAGATTCTGAGCGGCTGGGGATTCCACAACAGGTAGGCGAGATGGTGGGCCCCCACTGCCAAGCAATGCGCTTGTTTTCCCAGTTATTATGCCCCCACTTCCCTGAGGTAACAACCTAGCATTCAGAGGTCCAGGCTTGCTAACCAAAGGGGCCTGCACCCGAGTACCAGGAGGCTGCCCTTCATTCCTAGGCATAGACCTCGACCGGGGAACCTCCCAATTATCACTGTCCATTCCAGGCATGCCAGGCATCCTCCTCGTCCCTGGCATACCAGGCATCATGCCACCAGTACCAGGCCTGGTGAGTGCAAACCCACCTGGGCCAATTACCCCCATTGCACCACCTCCACCACGACCATTTCGAATCGTTGCTGCTGAGCCAGGCCGCAGCCCAAGATTCTTCTCTGCCTCTGAATGGATTTCATTAATGGTCTTGGCTTTCACCTGCAAGATGAAGAGTATACATCTTGTCAGCCTAAATATGCATAATAACCACTAAAAATGAAATCAATAGGACCCAAATGAGGTAGAGATATGATTGGCTTCAAAATAACTAGCCCATGGAGTTTTAAAAGAACAATCCTCACAATGTTGGGAACCAGAGCTGGCTCACCATAGTATGGGTCCGACACCTTAACAAGGTAAACCCAGAGCGGGATAGCTCGGGCACATTTACTATGTTAGACACAAATTCATGGGCCAGACTGCCCATTATGGATTGCAGTTTTACAAAGGACAATGCTCACAATGTTGGAAACCAGAGCTGGCTCAGCATAGCATGGGTCCAACACCTTAACAAGGTAACCCCAGTGCTGCATAACAGTACCACACTAGTTTGGAAACAATGGTTCCTCAGAAAATGCAATCTATATGGATTCCATTCAAGTGTTCTTACACCTCACCTCTTCACGCCTTGGGACCCAGTTGTTGGCACGCAATTCCAGGACATCACGGACCATAAACCTCAAACGAGGTGCCAGCTGAGGGTTTGTTGTAAGCTCTTTCAGCCTGTTGAAGTATGCATCATTGAAACGCCGGGATTTGAGGCTTTCATCCAGTTGCTTTCCAATTGTATTGAAAAATTGGCATATGGCCTCCACGTTCTCCTCATCTGGACAAGTCTTCCCATCATGTCCCAACAGTTCCTGTTGCACAACAATGATCACAAACCTTGTAAACAGGTAATAGCCAGCTCCCTTTTTTGTAAGTCAAAGAAAATGGAAAGCATTATAGTTTAAGTATTTGCCAATCCAATATATAGCCTCTACATGATAGAAGCAAACTGCAATAAAGACCTTCTATCAGATAAGCATAATCTCCAATGTGACAAGGAATTCAATAAATAGACTTTCAATGAACAATACTAAACAGTGAAAAATGAAGAAGGTCCATAAAAAACTTGTGATCAAAACCTGAACAATGTGGTGGACAATTCTCTCAGGCACCATCTTCTGCTTCAACAGCTCCCCAATAAGACGGATGTTTCCGAGAGTTCGAAGCTTCACCATTCTTTCCTTGTCTCTGCGTTCCAAATCTTGATCAGGAGCAGTCATCTGCCTGATTTCTTCCCTTAGCTTGTCTGCACCTTCAAATGCCTCTTGGCAATTATTCAAGAGGGTTCGCTTAAATGTAATTTCTTTCCCATCAGGTTCTTCTGACGGAAAGGGTAGCAGCTTTTCATTCAAATCAAAACACAGCTGAGCATACATTGGGCAAAATGTTGGTTCCAACACTGCTTTATCAAATATCAGTTGGATGACATCCTGCATTTAAGTTACATTGTTGAAAAGTTAAATTTGCTGGTCAGGCTGCGAGAAGTCCCACCTGAAAAATGTTTTAACAATATAACAAAATAATAAATAAAGATTATTGGTGGCATGGAATTTACCTTCAAAATGTCAGCTGTTGTAATCCCAGCATCTATTAGCTGGCCCTTGAGTAGATCGAATTTTTCAGGGGTCAACTTGTTCAGGATACTGCCACAAAGTCAAACTGTAAGATACTGAAATAACTATGATTCACGATTCCATCAATATAATAAATTGTTCAAAACCAAGTGAACTTAGTTTATCCCAATCCATCACATGGATCCAAAAGCTCTTAAACAACCAAAGAAAACAAGGAAAACCAAATCACAGTTGCCGCTGCTTGGAAGAACCAGCTCATAAACGCATCTTAGCAGTGTGTCCCATGTGCTTGCACACATGGCACACCACCCCCACAGGCACTTCTTTAACTGATGACCTGCTCAACCACAATTATAACAAATGCAAAGGGTGGTGCCACTTCCTTATGAAATCTCTCTTGCCTATCCTGCATCTATCGAGCTGTTTCTTCCTGGGAACAAAACCATATCTAAAAGGAAATGCTATTCATGTGCACATGGATTGGAGGTTTTTTTGCTATATACTACATACTATAGAATACATAATATGTCCATTTCAACTAGCCCCAATTTGTCCAGAAGTCCAAAAGCATTTGTTGTTTCTATTTAGCTTCCCCCACACAAAAAACAAAAGAAGATTGCATAGACTCTTTTTCTCCTTTCACTTGAGAGACTTCAAGGTGAATGAAACAAACAACAGGGATAAGTAGTTTATACCAAAGCATCAACATCAATCCAAAAACTCTTAAACAACCAAAGAAAGCAACAGAAGCCAAATAACAGCTGCCGCTGCTAGGAAGGAATCAGCTCGTGAACACATCTTAGCAGTGTGTCCCACACTCTTGCAGACATGGCACACAACCCCAAATGCACTTATTTAAGTGATGGCCTGCTCCCCACAATTAAAACAAGGGGAAAGCGTGTCATAGCTTCCTTCATGGAATCTCTTGCATGTCCTGCATCTATTGACCTGCTTCTTCCTGGGAAAGTAATCATATATCTAAAAGGAAATACCATCCATTTGCACACAGATTGAAGTGATTTTTCCATGTATTAACAAATATAAAATACATGGCATGTTCATTTCAACTATGAAGGTTTCCAGTAAATTATCCAAAAGTCCAAAAGCACTTGTCCTCCCCTTCCTCTTTTTATCACTTGAAAGACTTTACTACAGAGATCAGTAATCCTACGGAAAATGGACATGTTGAAGGGGAAAATTCCACTTACAAATCCATTGAAGACTCAAGTTGAAGAGTCTATGAACACAAGAAGGGGAGCCAAAAGGATAGAGCAGTGAAGAAAATTCATTATTCGAATGCGAATGGAGCCACACTATTGCCTATATTTTCAATCATCAAACCTATTTTCTAACCCTATCAATCCCAAATTTGTTTTGCTTTTATTCACCATAAAGATGACATCAACTACTTCCAGTTTCTTCCTGTTTGAGGTTCCACATTTTCCACCCCTTTTACCTCGTCTTTTCTGAGCATCCAAGCACATCCAACTCAAAAGTACAGTGATTATTAAGCTAGAGGGGCCCACCCTTGTCTATGTGTGCATGCAACCAGATGGCATGTGTGATGGATGCATCAAATAGAATTATATCAATGGGCACAGCTGTGTTTTTCTGTGGAATAAGAATTATGAGTAAGATTTCAATATCACTAAAAGTCAGTTGAGCTCAGTTACCCTTTCACTGTTTTCAAAACCCGTTCTTTTTCAGAAAGATTGCCTCTTCGTGCCGTCCATGGGACTTCAGCCTTTATGAGAGCAGGAGAAGGTCCTCCCTGATTCAGATAACATACATCACCAGTAAGATATAAAAACAATGTTTTACGAAAAGAAGTGGGAAATGCTTTAAAATACAGCTAATAATGAAGAAAAATATGTTTGTCAGATAAAATGTCAAATCCCATCAAAAGGAGTGGAAGGAGATGAAAAAATTTTCCATCCTTTTTTGTCATTACCAAACAAACCATTACTCATCCCTGATGACCAGGCACTGTTAGGAAAAACATACAGACAAATAAATAAACAAATACATAGTCAGCACGGGCAGTGCATGTTATATACGCAAAGGAGAAATCAACCAACAGTAGGCAATTAACTTCCAACTGCTTTGCTAGGCTTACTCAGTTGCATCTGTTTTGATCAGACAACCAAAAGGAGCCACTGTAGTAGCAAAGAACTAGGAAATCGTGCTATAACCGTTCAATTCCAACTGAGATGCATTTCAATAAACCCAGATACACTACTCCTGCTAAAGATAACTTTAGAGACTACGATTGTGGCATGCATTTCAAGAAAATTAAACGCACCAAAAAAAAAAAAATTTTTGAATGAGCAACACAATGAAACAATACAGGGGAAAGAGATCTAAATACACTATCAAACAATATGATGCAAAAAGATAAAAGCACATAATGAAACAATATGATGCCATGAAGGCCAGGTAGTAGGCAATCGAACCATGGATGTCTCCACAAGAAGCACTCGTGCAAGGCCAAAAAAGAAAAACGGACAACAGTCAATTAAGCAACCACCCACTAATTAGGACCTTCAACTATTAAACCTACAGTACATGATCTCTAGCAACATATGTAGCATCTACCTTGGTGCTTGTATGAATAAATTCATAGATTTATGAATTTATTCCTTCAGTTGTTTTCTCCTTTTTATTAGGAATGAATTTTTTCTATTAACATATCAGAATTAGGCAGAAAAGAGCTTCAAATTGGAGTAACGATCATTCCTTTGTCAAGCCAAAGGTCACTATCAACAGTTGAGCTCAACTACATTCTCTTGTTGCAACAGGATGCTTTTACAAAAATTCCTTTCACATATCATTCTTCTTTTTTTCCCTTCCTCTAATGTATTTTCGTCTGCCGTAGAGGAACAATGATGAAATCGAATACCATTAAAGACAAATATGTAAAACTTGATAAAATCATAGACATCAATCCTGCCAAATTGATGACATCCGATTGCAGCAAAAGCTACAATAGTGGGTTGGAGGGAAGAATTGAGTGCAAAATCAAATGGATAGACTCGTAACCATGAACCATTTCCAATTAAAGGTTGCAAAAGTAACACTCTAGATGATGCAGACATCAACACAACTCCATTATTATGCCCCAAAAAAAAACAACCTAAGAAGAGAGGAGGCCTACAAATTCAGAAAAAAAATTTTAAAAAATAAAGAATCTTATTGTAATGCAGAAGATTATATACTCCTTACCCCTTGTGCAGAAGATATCTGAGCTCTAGAAAATTGATGATCCTGCCGGCTACCTTCTTGTTGCCTTGAAGTTGGTGCATATGACTCCGACCTACCAGAGTACTCCTTAGTTTCTCGAATATTTTCCCAAGGCCTTTCCTCTCCAGATGTAGGCAATTGGCCAGATCGGCCACGCCAATCCCTATTGTCTGGCTCAGCATAACGACTTTGTGGTTGACCTTGCAACTAAAAGAAAGAATATGGGCATCCTCTTAATTGGAAACACAATGAAGAACCTTCGAATTTTTAAACTTTAAAGCAATAAGGCAAAAGAATGCAAGAAAAACAAGTGTATAGTAGAAACTTTAAGAAACACTAGTTAAATTTTCTGCAAAAAAGAGGGGTGAACAAATATGCATGATGTCTTGTTGTGGCTCCACAACCTCTATAAACAAGTACTTAAAAATAGAAGTAAATTTTGTCACAACAAATCCAAACGCTATTGGGATCTTACATTGGCGTCTCCACGACCCCAGCTTTGATCTTCACCATAAAGCTCAGCCTCAATTTCTTTCTTGACTTTCAAGATATCTTCAGGAACATTAACAACCTATTCAGGTGTCATAACAAGAAAATCAAGTCAGATTAGTACATACATTGGGAAAATGGTAATAAACTGTAGAATCACGCTAGCAAATTTGTACATATAGGCCCTCCAGGAATAAATTAAATATCATTCATGTATTTTTTCCTGACATCTGCATCAGATATAAAAATGAGGTAAACCATAAGGAAGAGGATTAACCTGAATCAATCATCTTCAGAATTACATCTAACACAAATATTATGTGCATATATAAATGTGAATGAAGAAGCAGCTTTAAAACACAAAGGGAGACTCCCAGCATTTTTCTCATGTTGTTCTATTTATCTAACATTTTTTCCTCACTGCATAAATCAAACTACCAGGAGTCCCAGAAATGCTTGCAACAATATTGTTTTTCATCGCCAGACTATAGCATAGATGCAAGCTCAGAACAACTTTGGAAAACAAGAACACGAGCAAGAAATTCCTTGGCCAATCAACCAGTGCAACGAAGTTGCAGCAGCAGCAACCAGGGAAAACAGCGTACCTCCCTCAGTTGTAGGAGCTGGTCTCGAGTGTAGCAAATGCGCTCACGACCATCAAGCCATGAGTCCCCAGCCTACGACAGGAAAAACCATTAGAAAATGATCAACCACCATCCAACCTCTATACTCCATAAGGCATATGATACCAACAAAAACAGTTCTTGTTTCTCTGTTGGGAACAGACAAGGAGAGAAACAAATTGATTATGCAACATCTAATATGAACTATGCTTGGTACAAGAGATTTGACAATAGCTTTAAATTTTACCTACTACAAGCCAGAATACTATTCTAGGATGAGTTTCAAATAAAAATAATTCAAACAAATTAATCTCAATGCAATCCTCAGAATCCATTACCAGCAAATAAGGGAATATAGCAATGGCATTATTGAATTAAATAGTGCCAGCTTATGCATTAAACAGAGCAAAACCAAGCAAGCAATAAACATCATCAATCTCTTGAACAACGCCCCTATTAGAAACATCTAGCAAAAGCATGAGCTACCTAAGTATACAAAGGGAGACAATATTCAACATGAAATTATTCAACAGGTCATAACTCATGAATAAGCACATAAGAAGCTATTTCTTTGGACGTATGAATAACATGTACCTTTTTGTAGGGAAAAAGAAATTCGTATCCTTCATTCTTTAATTTGACCAAAAAAAAGTATCACTCGTTTGCTAGATACAAAAGGGAAAGCAAATAAGTCCCTGACACGCCAAAAAAACAAAAAAGGGGATGTTTTTATGCTAAAAGTACTTTCTTTTTTGGTTCTCTCATCTCATGAAAAAGAGAACCAGAAAGAATAAAAGTATAATGGACGCAAGGAAACGGATGCAAAATTTCTCTTCCCGATCCAGTTAACGTACTTTGCCAGGGAGACCCCACAAATCCCTTAATTGTACCGAGATTTAGAAGTACACATGAATCTACTTATATTTAAACATGTAAAAGCACTTTTCAAGAATCCGGAGCAAAAATTCACAAGATCAGAACTATTAATACTGTAAGGTTTCCAAGTCCAGGCAATAACTTAAATTTACCGCACCAGGATTAAACTTTTTCCACTTGCTTCCGAAAGAAAATCTAGTACGAAGCTGGCACCATCCTAAAGCTTTGATTTTCGAATACATGCATTGGCAAAAAATTTTACCGATGAGCTTAATGGATCTGGATTTACTCCAGGCACACAAACACACACAGAAAGAGCAATTGAAGCACCAAAATTGAAACCAACCACCGCATCCATCTTCCGACCAAGACCAAGAACACACCACAGCCAATCCCGGTCATCGGATTCGCACAAGAAACACAACCTATCAGCCATCCCAAAACCATCAAAACAGGAGCAAGATCGAGAAGGAAAGACACTGCTAATTCCATCAGACCTTGGTTCCATGGGGCCGCAGGTGCTGAGGATCGGAGGACGCCGAAGATCCGCCGCCGACGCCGGAATTCCCAAAACCGGAGGCGTCGAAGCGAGGAGCAAGGAGTCGGTTGCCTCGGTTGCTCACTCCACCACCTGGCCTCAAGCTCAGACCCGTCTGATCTGCCTGCATCACTCGATCCGCAAGATCCTGGCCGTCGGAAAAGGAGATAGGAAGGAAGATAGGGCGGAGATAAAAGACGTCGGGAGAGGACTGAGGGAAGAGGCGTTTCGTCTCTGACCTCTCTCGCGGCTGCAAAAGGAAGGAAGGGGAAAAAAGAAGGGAAAGAGCAGGAGGCAAGGGAAAAACCCTTTTATCAGCCGAAGATGAGTGCTGGCCGCTGGATCTTCTCGATGCATCGCGGCAGATTATCTATTTCAATCCTGGCCGTTCTCTAATGGGCCTCGTCCTCCCACTTCAGATCGGTTGTTTTTTAATTGGCCGACGCATTCCCATCCTCTCCCTGCCTCAACTGCACGAGCTTAGCAGGCCGTTCGTCCCCTCCACGGCATGGGCCCTTGCTTCATGAAGGCCTTGTTACAGACCGTTCGAATTGCAAATAGATTGATAGACCACACAATGCACACTTTAGTTGTATTTATTATTTTAATTTCGGTAATTTTAATGTTTTCTGTGAGATATGGATCTTCTTAATGATCCAGATGTTGTGATTTTCATGTAGTCTGTGGGAGAAGTGAAGTGCTGTGGCACGATTTACGGTACTCCAGTCTGTATGTGACTATTTCGTTGTCACGTTAGATTCTTTGTCTTGTTAGGTGAATGGTTTCGGTGCGAAGCGGGTTACAGCTTGACTCGCATCGCGCACGGCGCACGTGCTACACGAGCGAGTGGCGACCCTTGATCCATGCAATCAAGCGTGTTTAAAATCTGGACCGTAAAATTTCTCTCTGTCTTGTACTGTTTGAAAATAATCTATTTTTATACTCATTCCAGCCATCGATGGGTTAGATTGTGTGTCGTGCACTATGAACGGGTGGGATTTCTTTCTTACTGTTTCTAATTGTGTGCGTGCGAAATGCGCAGCTCGCAGAGGGATGTGATTGCGCAAGTTGTAGTATGTGCGTAACAGCCTGTGAAGGCGACACGCAGCAAGGAAAGTTGACGTCACGATTTTGTTTCCTCTAGATAAACCTAATTCGGGTCATAAGTCAATAACATGTAAATCTTAAGTTTAATCAAACTCTTTTTTTAGAAGTTTCAAAATTTCAGTCTGAGGGAATGTTTGTTAAAATAAAAGAAGATCAAAATTTTTCAATTTAAAATTTTTCATTCTTCATTATCATCTACTTTTTTAATTATTTATTTATATATTCTTATACAATTATCTTACTTTTAAATTATTTCTATCTCATTTTTCAATTATTTTTATATTACTCTCCATATAACTAAGAAAAATGATCATGTTGGGCCAAGCTAAATATATGTCCCGCTCAGTTTACCTCAAAAAAATTAGTTATAAAAATCTCAAATATATGTATATGCATTTTGAAAGTTGTAAAAATTGATTTATATGTTAAATACATTTAGATAAAATAAGTGCACGAAGAAAAAATATAAAAAATTATTGTAAATGAGTTTTTTGAGGTGGTCGGGCTAACATGATCATTCTTTTATAACTAATCTATCTATTTTAACTTTATTCTCTTAACTTATTATCATTACTCTTGTTAAATCACATCATTTTCTCTCTATCTAAAATTTTTCATCCAAAAATTTTATCACTTCTTAAGTACATTCTTACTCTTACTTTGAAGATGTTACAAAAGTTTCTAGATTCTTGAATATAGTATAAAATAATATTTTCTATTTTCATGACAACTTTTTAATATTTTTAGTATAACTTTCTCATTTTCAATATATGTCATTACATTTTATCTCATTTCTCAGTCCCATTATATTAGGTTATGTAAGAAAGACTTTACTTCTTTCCCATAGTGAATTTGTTTGTTTTTTTACTTTCTTCTTTATGTTATCAAGATTCATTTGGCATTGCAATTTAAAGTTGTTTTGTGCTTATCTATATACGCAGCACTTTAAATTATAGATTTTTTTTAGGGAGGACTACCATGGTGCAATGGTTAATGCACAAGCTTGAAATATTACTCTTAACTAGAAAATGTTGATTTAATTTTTCTAAAGCAAAAGCAATAAGTAGGATGTAACCTCGATCGAGCCATTACTCTTAATAATGTAAAACAAATATTTTATATTATGTTATCAAATGACGATTTATATCTCATTTATCATATGAAGTTGCATATTGTAGACAAGTTGATTGTGCTTGTTGTAAAAGGTTGAAAAAACGCTAATTATATCAATTATATAAAATAAAACAGACAACAAACATGTAAAATGAAGAACACGCACTCTTATGTTTAGTCCTAAATTACATCTTTACTTTTAATAGAGAAGTTTCAATTATATTCAAAAGGAGGACATAATGTCCAAAAAGTGTTGATTTATAATGAAACTCGGTGGGCATCTTCACTGTGATATATCATCATCAGGATTTGACACTGCGAAGTCAACAATGCAATGTGCTGCTCTATCGCTAGAATGTAAAATGTGTGTGAATTCAAATTTTTAATAATAATAGTTTTATCTTGATTTTTTTAAGCATAAAACCAACAAGAGATAAACAGTGCACTCATTCAAAAAATATATTTGATGAGCCACGATAGCAGGATTGCATCCCTTACGTTTGATGCATGAGACTACGGCAACAGCCCTTGCGTATGGAATTTACAAGACGGACTTGCCGGAGAATGATCAAATGAATGTAGCTTTTGTTGATGTTGGCCATGCTAGCATGCAGGTCTGCATTGCTGGTTTCAAGAAGGGCCAGCTGAAAGTCTTGGCCCATTCGTATGATAGGTGGCTCGGTGGGCGAGATTTTGATGAAGTTTTGTTCTACCATTTTGCTGCAAATTTTAAGGAAGAATATAAGATTGATGTTTATCAAAATGCTCGTGCCTGCCATAGGCTTCAAACTGCATGTGAGAAGCTGAAGAAGGTGCTTAGTGCCAATCTTGAGGCACCCAGAGTGCCTGATGGATGAAAAGGACATGAGGGGTTTTATCAAAAGAGAGGAATTTGAGAAGATCTCTGTCCCAAGTTTGGAGTGTGTTAAGCGTCCCTTGGAGAAGGCTCTCACTAAGGCAGGGCTTGGGGTTGAGAATATTCATTCAGTTAAAGTTGCTGGGTTTGGTTCCCGTGTCCCAGCTGTTATGGAGATCCGAACGGTGCCCGCAATCGCAGAGGAGAGCAACGACAAGCAGCGGCGATCTCCAAGTGTCGTCGCTAGGCTGATGGGGCTTGAAGCATTGCCCAACTGCGATAGCAAGCTCCTGAAGAAGGTGGAGCTGCGCCGATCGACTTCCGAGGTTATTCCATTTCATTCCACTGGAAGTGAAGCCTATAAGGTTACCTTCATATAGCCAAAAGAGAAACAGCCCA
>JAXCLR010000092.1:11006749-11028056 GCA_035584095.1 Annona squamosa | reverse complement strand
ATGTGGAACACAATGCAAAATATTTCTGTGATGTACTTTTCGGACTCGGTTAAAGAATTAAATGCTTTAAAATTTTGTTGGGAAATTAATTAAGCATTTATTCTCAAAGCCGCGGGAAAACAATTTTATAATATCACATTCAACCAAAAACTGAATGAATTATTGAATGAATTTTCTCACGAGGCCGGAATAATATTAACAACAAGAAGTTGATTTTAATTGCTATGTGTTTGATCCCTAATTCCACCCTCTACTTGCTTCCAAATTTTACTACCATTGCTTCCGTATGCAAAGAGGCAACGGTTCTAACAACTCTCCAGCATTTAACAACTAAAAAATACCCCTTCCCATTTCTCAAAATTGCCTAAAACCCCATGTGGCCCTCTTTTTTTTTTACCATCCATATTGAGTTTAAGGCAATCCATCCCTAGTTTTTCCCATTTGGTTTTGAGTTCTTCATCTAACTCTCTTAAGGTACACAACATGTTTGTCGAGCAAAAACATTCCCAATAAGATCTACACTATTCCAAAATATTATCAAGACACAACTATGTACCTAATTCTCTTACTTGGGCTCGAATAAACCATATTCTCCAATAAAGATGAATGTAATCGACTACTCTGTCCTCAATTCTTGACCATACCAACTGTCTGAATATGCATTTGATTGCAACCCTAGGGGTCCATATATTTCTATTAGCCACTAGAATATTTCTTGATAAGGTAGTCCTTTCACAAAAGACAAAAAGGTGATGATAATTCTCTCTAAATTTTATATACAACGCGCAAATTATATCAACACTGATGCCTCTTTGAGTGGGGTTTATTTTTGCAGGAAGTACATTGCGGAAAATGCATTATCTGAAAATTATGATTTTGCTTAGGATCTTTGCCTTTTATATTTATTTAAAAACCTTCATACTCTGCTACTCTCATCTCCTTCCCTTTTGCTCCATCTAACTTACTAGACAAAAATTGTTAAAATTGATTAACTTATGGGCTAATCTAACTTTGAAATTCTCATTAACTTCAAGGGCCCATAACAAGATGTCTTTTATTTTGTCTACAAGATTGGAACCAAGCAAATGTTCCTCTCCTATCTTTTCCTGCTACAACCAACATCATATCTGTATTCCATGTTTTGCTCGCTTGGTTAATGAAGCTACTTACCATTGCATTATTTGCAACGTGTTTAGGTGGAGGGCCCATTTTAATGATCTTCTCCTCGAGCCATTTGTCTTTGAAAAATCCAAATGGCATCCTATTTAGCATTAAAATTAATATTATAATGCTAAAATAATGAAAAATGTTAAAATATCATTAGATTTCTATACCTAGACTAGTGAGTTATAAATAGGTTGAGAGAATAAAATGGGTAATGTACTAAGTTATGGTTAAATTTTGTAACTTGACTATTTACTCATGGAGGTTAATTGATTAAAACTCATTTGTCTAATTCACTTAATTTTATTTTTGTATTGATGGACCGGGTTAGGGTATTCACGAGTTAACCCATACCTAATTATGCCAATGTCACTTATCTATAAGCATAGCTAAATAAAGCCGAAGTTGGGTACAAGATAAGCTAGAGTTTAATTTAAATTGTAATTTCGGCAAAACTTGGACTGAAAATTTGGATAACATCGTTTATATTAAAATTTTAAGAAACATAGAGGTTAATTATGGGTGTGTTTGTTTGTAACATAAACATGTCAACCAAAACTTTTCAAGCTAAAACTTTTCACTCTTCATAACTATTATATTTTTTAATTATTTTTTCACATTTTTCTATACAAACTAACCTATTTTTCAATCATTTCTACACGACTATCAAAACAACTAACCTATCTATTTTAACTTTATTCTCTTTACTCCTTATCATTACCCCTATTATATCACATCATATTCTATCAATATGACAACTTCTATTTCAAAAACTTTTCATCAAAAGTTTTACCCCCAACCAAACACATCATATATAGGGTGCGTCTGGTTGGAGGTAAAACTTTTTATGAAAAGTTTTAGAGGAAGAAGTTATCAAATTGATAGAAAATGATGTGATATAATAGGGGTAATAATGAGGAGTAAAGAGAATAAAGTTAAAATAGATATGTTAGTTGTATGGGTAGTTGTGTAGAAATGATTGAAAAGTAGGATAGTTTGTATAAAAAAATATAAAAAATAATTAAAAAATAGAGTAGTTATAAAGAGTGAAAAGTTTTGGGTTGAAAAGTTCTAATTGACAAGTTTTGGCCTCAAACAAACACACCCATAAACAATTTCAAATTGCATGTGGCTTAGATAACAACTTATAAAATAACAAACCTAAAATATTTTACTTTTTTCAAAATAATAACTTCTAATAATATAGTAAAAGACTAAGAATATATACTTTCCCTAAAGTTGCATGTGTCATATATGATTCTATTTTTAACATATTTTTAGGGTTTATTTGAAAGAATTTAAAAAGTTTAAAGTTTGAACGGGAAGAAGAAATGAGACGAGAAAGTAATTATATGTATTGGCAATGGAAAAATTTGTATTCAAAATGTAAAAAATTATCTTGAAAGTTGAAAAGTTTTTCTTAAAAATGAAAATACATATTACATTCAAGTATCTTGAATCTTTTGGAACAAGTTATGTTTTTTAGTAAAGTTCCATCTAGCCAAACCTAACCGAAATTTACCCAATTTGATTTTAATTTAGGTTGTGCTTAAACCTAATTCTTAAATCTAATTCCTAAATAAACATAACCAAATCGTAAAAAATATCAAGGTGAACCAAATGGGTCAATCCAATCTAAGTAAGGGTGCAACTTGGTTTGGGCACCCACGAGCCAACCTGTTGGATACCTGAAATAGGGTTGGTTCGGTTCGGTTATGGGTATTAAATACTTATTCAAATTCGAGTTAAGGTCGGTTCCAGTGCTGGGTACCCGAAATTGACCCGGATTTCATGTTATATATATATATACATAATATAACATCAGCTGCCCTAACCCAGCTGCCCCATTTGATAATTCATAAAAATATGAGTTATCGTTTTTTATTTCAGACTTTATTTGTGCGTTAGTCTGAGAGATTAGGTTTAGTTGTCATTCATTTAGTTTAATTTTCACTCACTTTGCAATTTATGAGCATTATTAAGTTTTTGTACATTTTTAGCATTAATTAAGCATTTTTAATCTATTTACTTAGTTTTTTCCATCTTTTACAGGAAGGACGGGGCATATGAAGGCATGCGGGCGAGTGAAATGCAAATCGAGACCAAGTCACGAGGTAGGTGGATGGCGCCTAAGCGCCACCCTATGTGCCCTCGCCTTGACTCCAGCACAATTCAAAAAACACAGAGCTTCCAGCCAGGGGCGCCCAAGCGCCCCTAACAACATGCAGATTAGCCTAGCAGGGTTTTTGAAACCACAAGTCACAATTGCCTCCAAGGAGTTGGTGCTTAGGTGACAAGCATGATCACACAAGTTTGTCCCGGAGAAGCTCCAAGTTATGAAACTGCCCTTTAAATAATGTTCTATTGGCGTCATTGATGACTTTAATAAACTAACAAAACTGCCCTTTAAATAATTAAAATTATTATTTACAATTATTATTTTTATTGTAAAAGTTATAAAGACAGTGAATAAAAATTATATTAAATGATAAAATATTCAAAAAAGGTTTAAATAATAAAAAATAAAGTGATCAACTTAATAAACATTATACATGTAGTTCTAGAGAAAATTGTATCATTATGTTTGCAATGTTTTAAAAAGTAATAATACATTTATAATTTCACCTAAGATATATAGGTATATATATGAAAAAATTCATACTTTATAATAAATAATTCTAAGAACCTTTGACATTGAAGTCTTCACTAATATTTGCTACCCCATTCGACATGATTAAATTAAAATTATAAATTACTCATCACATTTAAAATAATATTCATTAATATTGTAGAATTATCACGATGATAGAGGTTTTGAACAGGTTGTACGTGCTTAAAAATATTTTTATAATTATATGCAATATCAAAATTGCATAGAACTATTTATTAGACTATTATAATAATCAACCGATATTTTTAGATCTTTTTGATTTTATATTGGTCCAAAAATATATTTTTTATTTTTTCAAATATTTTTTATAAACGATTAATTTAGTTATATTTAATCTATAAACTAAATTTTACTATTTTCGAATATGTGTATAAATTTATTTCGGATTTTTAAATACACAAGTATTTAAGTTATTGTAAATAATAATATTTTAATGGCATGAATGTTAAAAATAGCAGTTTTGAAATAGATTTTTAAATCAAATAGTTATATTACAATGAATTTATATTTTTATCACTTTTATTAAATGAAGCCATGAACGTAAATATATTTAACATGGATAAAACTTAATATTTTAAACAAATAAATAAATTGAAATGTAAGGGGCGGACTAAACTTTTGACTCAATTAATCATCAAAACTGCCGAAAATGAAATAACAAAACTGAATATTTTAATCGTATCAGTTGCTTAAAGTAATATTTCTCATTGTTTTTAATATATGTATACATATTATCTTTAAAAATTGGATCAGTCGTATTAGCCATTAAATACCATATTATCCTTAAAATACTGGATTAGTGGCAATAAATACAAACTTGCACTTATAGGTGTGTCTAGTAATGAGGAAAGGTGATCATTATTTTTTATTTTTATATACAAAGTCCATTTCATTTTTTTCAAGTGCTACATAATTTTATAATTTTATCTTTTTTTCTAGACTACTATTTTTCTATATTTTTCATATTTTCGAACAACAAATCCATTAAAATATTCGGTTAAAAATACTTAAAATTTTAGGATATTATAACACGTGAAATTTAAAAAGGGCACGTGGTGTGCTGAGATAGGTAAAATAAATATTTATTCTTTGCACGTTATCTTCTCGGAATTTACTCCTTTTTATTAAGTAGTAAATTTAATGCCATCAAAATAACTTTTATAAATTTAATTTATTTTCCTTTTTTCTTGCTTACATAATATATGATTTAAATTATTCCATATTTATTTTTATATATAGACATTATGTCACTTGTTTAAGTATATTCTTCATGCCAACCGGTACAATTAGATTGGCGGGTAAGATTTCTGACAAAAATATATATGTTTTTTAAAGTATTCTCTTTATAGTTCATACTGACTTGCGCTGTATATCTTGACATAGGTATGGCCTATTTTTGTATTTTAGCAGCTGATCTCATATGAGAGTTGTTTTTTAATAATGCATGGAAAGAAACTAAACACAATGTGCTACAAGGGATTTTTCATTGGCCCCTACCACATTAATAATGACAACTTTGAATTTTTAACTGACAATCTTATTTGGACACTTGGAACTGCTTGTATATTCAAGGCTTATTGTATAATTGGGGTGCTACCGAGATGAACTCCACAACATTATATATATAATTGTAAATCTTTTTAATTTCTCATCTTACAATTAAGTAATATTAAATAAATATTTTTCATCCATAAAAAGTAGATATTTTTCTAATTCTTGTTCAATGAGGGTAAATTTAACAATATAATTAATAATATATTTATAAAAGATATTGCTTCTAAAAAAGAATTGAACCCAACCACTCCGAACTTAAGACAAAAAACTAACTAGCCGAGTTATTCCCATGTTAGCTATACAAATTTTAGTCTGAATGTTTAATCTATTTATAATTTTACATTAGTAAACTTCTAAAATTTGATGGTGTGTTTAACAGATTAGAAAAATTAGTTTTTTCACAACTTTTCAATACATTCTTCATATACATATATGATTTTATAACTATTTCTTCACAACTTTTTGTATATACAACTACTTCATTTATTTTAATTTTATTCTCTTTATTGCTAATTATTATTTTGTTATATTACATATTTTACCTATTTTACATTTTCATCATTTTCTTCATCTTTGGTGAAATGGAGGTTCTTACTTTGATAAGCCACTTTGATGTTTAAGATAAGATATAATCAATCACATTCTTTATCATAATCTATTTTATCATGTGATCGAAAATTATTTTAACTGAAATCTCTAGTGGTCGTACCAACTTTAAAAATAGGTTGCATGAATTATAAAAAATACCATGAGAGATTTGATCCTTTTTTGTAAGGCTGTTATTTCTTTTATGCTATAATTCCTAGATTGTTCTAACCAACCTGCTAATCTCATGGAAAATGGAATTCATTCTATTCTTAAATTTTTAATAGCTTTAGAGTGTGTTTGAGAATGAGTAAAACTTTTGATGAAAAGTTTTGAAGAGTAAAAGTTATCAAATAACGTGATATGATAGGGGTAATGGTGAGTAGTTAAGATGATAAAGTTAAAATAAATACGTTAGTTGTGTTGGTAGTTGTGTAGAAATGATTAAAAAGTATGGTAGTTTTATAGGAAAATGTAAAAAAAAATTAATTAAAAAATATAATAGCTGTGGAGAGTGAAAAGTTTTAGATTAAAAAGTTTTAACTTGACATTTTTTCACCATTGCCAAATATACCCTTAGTATATCTATCTCTATCTTCTCTTAAAAATTTTAATTCTTTTATAATTTATTTAATTAATGGATTCATGCTAGAAGATAATAAATTTGTTCTTCTATTCTATCAATTGCAAATTGAACTAATTTTAATGCTTGAACAGTTTCTCTATAAGTAATATAGTCATGAAGATGGCGAGTGTAATCATATTGCGAGATGATATAGTTCAATAGTGTTCTTTCTTGTTTTAGGTCTTTTAATCTTTTACTCAAATATCTTATTTGATAAGGTATCGGCATGATTATTCCTCATCAGAAATACATCTCCATTCTAATTTTATACAGAATGAAATTTCATTATTAATAATATGTGTAATTCGATTTGAGGATTCAGATAGTTGTGTTCTTATAGTGAACAAGGCTTCATTGTGAGTTATCCAATAATCAACATGTCATTTCAATAGTTTGAAAATATTGTATTTTAACCATTCATTATAAGAGAAACGAATTTTTGATATCGTGTCCTAAATAAGGATAGAGTCGAGCGGCCCAATGCATGATAACTTAATAATGCTTATGCTTTAGCATTTTTGACTAGTTTTTTTTGTCATTGGGCATTTTAGAATGGTAATAAAGTTACTTGAATAGTAAGATTCGCCTTTTGATAATGGAGTCTTATTAGTTGGAGAGAGATTGTGATGAGGCATGCATTTGATCTGAGTCGATTTGACTGTAAAATAATAATTCAAAAGCTTTTGCTTGCTGCTCTCGTTTTGATAGATGTCCAAAATCTTCTTGAATAAAAGCTAAGGCCTTTTTGAGGGCGTCTGTGGTGGCTTCAGACCTGGTTGATATCTATGAAATGGATTCAACTTTATATTTTTCCTTTTGCTGCCTGACACATCTCCTTTGTCATCGACATCTATCAACAATATCTTTGTAGGAGAGTTTTGGCCACCATTTTGTATATAAAGAGTAGGTCATATAAGGTTGGGTGGTAGGCTTGGTATAAAATGAAAAGTCACATCTAATGATCTAATGGATATTTTTTTCTATTATAAATTTTATTAAGGTAAATACATTATCAGATAGAACTTTCAATCAATCTTCTAGTATAATGTCTAGGTTAAAACCCCATAAATCTCAAAATTTATCTAGAAGCCAATTTGGAATAGGTTGTTTTGGATTTTCCAAGATAAATTCGACCCACCAAGAATGAGAAAAGAAATAGTTTTATCTAAAAAATATTTTTTGTCAAGCCTCCTGATAATCCCAATAATTATATTTCATCATGATTGGTCTGAATTTAGATCTTTCGGCAATAGTGACTGGTTCAGGAAAAGAGAATAAAGTATTGAGATTGTGAGAAAACTATTATTCTAGAGGAATAATTCTTTTAATATGTAATTTTGAATATAAAATTCAATCATCTTTAGAGGATTTTGTCACAAGTTCTATAGATATAGAATATGTCTGTAAAAGAATTCTTTCATAATAATTAATAACTTTTTCAGGTACGTAAGGGGTATGTTTGGGAATAGATAAAATTTTTGATGAATAGTTTTAGAGAGTAAAAGTTTTAAAATGATGTTATTTGATAGAGGTAATGATGAGGAGTAAAGAAGATAAAGTTAAAATTGATAGGTTAGTTATGTGGATAGTTATGTATAAATGATTGAAAAGTATGGTAGTTGAGAAAAAAGCGAAAAAAATGATTAAAAAATATAGTAGTTGTAAAGAGTGAAAAGTTTTAGATTGAAAAGTTTTAACTTGACATTTTCTGAACATTGCTAATCACACCTAAGATATGAACTATTCATCTTTAGGAAAATATTTTCTATATAATAAAGTGGTGACTTCTTGTATAGTTTTTCACCCTTTTATGATGAGATATGACAAGGAAGCTGTTTTGATTTTGTAATTTCAATATCTTATTTTTCTAGATTAAGAATAAATTTATCCGCATAAAATATAACATTATAATTTTGTGGAATAGGCAAGGATGAGGATGAAGCTTTATCTTTTGGGCTTTTGGGAGGGGCGGCTGGTTGTGCTAGTTGTGACAATTAAAGGCTTTCCCTGCAAGAATTTTCAAGATAAATAGTCAGGAAGCACATTATTTTTTCCTTTGTTATATTCTATTTAAAAGTTAAAAGGGGATAACATAGCTTGTCATCTAACAAATATATATTTTAATACAAAATTCTTGACATCTTTTGAATAATGTCTCTAGCTGCTTGGCAATCTATTCTTAATAAAAAAAAATTATTTAATAAATTTTCTTGAAATTTATCAATACATAGGATAATAGATAACATTTTTTTTATTGTTGGATATTTTTGCCTTGTCTCATTCCATAATCTAGAAGTACATCCAACCAAATATTCATTTTCTTGGTCCTTTTTGTTTTAATATTCCTCCATATTCTATATCAAATATATCTGTTTCAACAATTTTGAATAAGTCTGGATTAGCTAAATGCAAACAGGGTAAATATTTGACTTTATTTTTAATATTTTATACTGCTTTAGTATGTTCATTTGTCCATGGAGGTGGATTTTTCATTAGTCTCTGTAATAATAATTTTCTGTCCTGGGCTACATTTTCGTAAAATTTTACAATATAATTTAAGCACCCTAAAAATCTTTATAATTGTTTTTTATCCTTTATTTCAGCAGGGAATTTTTTAGCAAATATGATAGCTCTGTTTATGGGTTGAATAGTGTAGTTCTTTATATCGAATCCTAAAAAAGATATTTACATTTGGGATAGTTTCATTTTTCTTTTAAAAAGAACTAGTTCGTTACGATGAATTATAGGTCTAAAAGTTTTTAAATATTTCCAGTGTTGTCGAATTGTATCTAAGTATACTAGAATATCATCAATATAAATTATAATAAATTCGAAATAAGGATTGAATATATCATTCATTATGTTTTGGAATTCAGATAGTGTATTTTTCAATCAAAAGACATAATTTTCCATTCATAGTGTCCAAAAGGGACAATAAGTGTTGTTTTATATTTATCTTCTTCAGCTGTTTGAATTTGTTAGTACCTGGATTTTAGATCGAATTTTGAAAATATTCTTGCTTTAATAATTCTTTTTTATTTGAAAGAGGATATCTTATCTATTTTAAGACTTTGTTCAGAGGTTTATAATTTATTACTAGACGTGGGATTCCTCTTTTAATTTCCGCTGCGTTGTTGATGTAAAAGGTTGGGCAACTCCATAGTGACTTGCTTGGTCTTATTGATTTTTTATCTAATAAAACTTGAATTTCTTATTTATAATATTTTAATAATTTTAAATTCATTTGTATAGATCTAGCTTTAGTTGAGATTTTGTCTTTATTAATTTTTTCTATATAAGGGAGCTTGACTATATGCCTTTTTCCATTCCAGAATGCATTAGGGAGTTCGGAACATACTTCTATGACTATTTTTTTCCTGAAATCTTCCACAGATGTTTTAAGTGGTTATTGTATTTGTTGTTCAATATGTTTAATGGTATTTTGTTCTTTTAGATAACATAAAAAATTCTTTTTATATAATAGAGTTTCTTTTAATTCAAATAAAAGTGACATTTATGGAGGTTTTATGAATAAGAATATAATTTCTTTGTTTTGAATGGTAGTTTGTAGTCTTTTATTTGTTACACTAAAAGGTTTAATCATTTATAAAAATGGGGTTCATAAGATAATTTTTTGTTGCATATTCTTAGTTAATATAAATGAGATTTGAAAACATATGTTTTTGTTACAAATATGGGCTTTTGATAATTTATATCTAACTATCATGTCTATGTCATTAGTTGTTGCTATGGATGAGTTTGTTGTTTCAAAATATTTATGAGGTATTATTTATTCTTTTATACAGTTTAAATCTGCACCCCAATCTATTAAGGTTATTGATTCTATACAGAAGTCTTTAGGATAATCTATAATTTTGAAAGTGATTTTTGAATACCGTTTTTAAGATATAATTTTTTGAGTTTGATAGAAGGTATGGAGTGATGATTTTGGACAATCTAGGTCCTTTTCTTCTATGATTTCATTTAAATGCTGTTCAAATTCTTCTTGATTTTGTTCTTCCTATATATCATTTTCAATTAAGTTTTGTAATTCTAAAATTTGAATTCTATTTTTTAGCTCAAAAATTTTTATTTTTATTTTCTTTATTTCTTGATATAGTTTGGGAATAGTTGATGGTTTAAGTACTCCCTTTAAATATTTCTCTTGTTGTTTTATAATATTAAATAATGACTCAGAGTCTCTTATAGATGATACTTCCTCCTTGAGGCGTTTTTGGTTAGAAATATTTAAAAATTTATTAAAAAAATTTATTCTTTGTTGAGGGTCTGGGATTTAGTTTATTAAATCTAATAGAGTTTTATTTTTTGAATTTAGCATATTTATAGAATAATAATTAGAGTCGGAAGAAGTTTGATATTCATTGAGTGAATAAGAATAGGTACATAAGTGTTTTGATTCGGAGTTCGAGGAATCTTGGTTTTGAATATGATTTAATTGTTTTTCATCAGTGCTGTCAGTTTCGTCACTAAAAGCAGTAACTAGTTCTTGAAGTTTTTTAGTAATAACTTACAGGCTTAAATCTTGCTTTGCTAATAGTTCTTTAACTTATTTTTTATAACGTTTAGAAGTATAATGTCCTAGTTTTTCACATTTATAGAACTTAATATCTTTTTTAGGTTTAAAAATTTTTTGTTTTATTTTATGATATTTTTTATAAGTTTTTCGTGAAGGTTTTTTTATGTACGTGGGATAGTTATTATGTTGATACGTATTTCTTTTATAAGTTTTAGATTTAGAAAATCTCGATTTTTTTCATAAGATTCTTTTGAAATGGTAGTTTCTCTATACCGTATTGAGAGCAAAATTGAGAGAAATATTGAGATTTTAAGAGATGCGTTTATTCTATTTTCTTCTCATGACATAATTCTGTTCCTACAGATTTTACTTTTTAAAATAGTGCTCCCCATGTATAATTTTTGTATACTAATTTTCCTTTATTTTCTTATTTTGTTAATGTTTTTACTTTAATTTTTATAATTGAGAGTAATCATTGTAAAAATTTTTCTTTATAACTTGGCTTAGATCCATCAGCTAACAATTGTACATCGGTTAAAAATGTATCTTTATACCGTTTAAGATTAGATATTTGTTTATATTTTAATTTTAATAACCTTGTTCTAATAAGTGCTTGATAATCTTCTACTATTTTCATAAATTAATATATTATTGTACTTGCAAATCTTTTTAGTTTCTCATCTTACAATTAAGTAATATTAAATAAATAGTTTTCATCTATAAACAATAGATATGTTTCTAATTCTTGTTTAATGAGGGTAAATTTAACAATATAATTAATAATATATCTATAAAAGATATTGCTTCTAAAAAGAATTGAACCCAGCCACTCCGAACTTAAGACAGAGAACTAACTAGCCGAGTTATTCCCATGTTAGTTATACAAATTTTAGTATGAATGTTTTATATATTTACAATTTTACATTAGTAAACTTTTAAAGTTTGATGGTGTGTGTTTAGCAAACTAAAAAAATTAGTTTTTCCACAACTTTTCAATACATTTTTCATATAAATATCTAATTTTACAACCATTTCTTCACAACTTTCCGTATATACAATTATTTCATTTATTTTAACTTTATTCTTTTTATTATTAATTATTATCTTGTTACATATTACATATTTTTCCTATTTTACATTTTCGTCATTTTCTTCATCTTTGGTGAAACGGAGGTTTTTATTTTGATAAGTCACTTTGATGTTTAAGATAAGATATAATCAATCATATTCTTTAGCATAATCTATTTTATCATGTGATCGAAAATTAGTTTAATTGAAATCTTTAGTGGTCTTACCAACTTAAAAAATGTAGTTGCATACATTATAAAAAAACAATTAAACTTGTTCATAGATCCATAAAAACGCTTTTGTGTTTTTTTTGGATAAAATTGCATTGCTTGTTTAATTCGCCTAATTCATGACATGTCTTCCTCATCTGTACTGACTAAAAGGTTTTGCTTAATCGAATAGCTAAAGCGGTGTATTTGGAATGATAAAAATTTTCAATGTAAAAGTTTTTGACATAAAAAATGATATGATGTAATAAGCAAAATGATTGAAAATACAGTAGTTGTATGAAAAATTTTAAATAAATGATTAAAAAAGGATATTTGTATAAAAATGTTATGAAATGGTTAAAAAGTAGGATAATTATAGAGAAAATTTTTTTTAATGTAAACAGACAAACCCTGTATAGAAAAGTACAGGAGATGGAGAGGACATTCCGCTCCAAGCGTCCTCAAACTTTTTTAAATCCTATTTGGGAATGCTTGTGTTCGTGAATTTCAACGTGTAGGGTGTGTTTGTTTAGGATAAAAAAGTGTCAACTAAAACTTTTCAATTTAAAACTTTTCACTCTCCATAATTTCTCTATTTTTTAATTATTTTTCACATTTTTCTACATAAACTACCCTACTTTTCAATCATTTCTACATAACTACCTTTACAACTAATCTATCTATTTTAACTTTATTCTCTTTACTTCTCATAATTACTCCTATTATATCATATCACTTTTTATTGATTTGACAACTTCTACTCTAAAAACTTTTCATCAAAAGTTTTACCTCCAACCAAACACATCTGTAGTTTTCCAATAGCGGATAGACTTATTAAGACACGTAAAAAATATTACAGCCTTTGTGCTTTACCCTATACAATCCCAGTCACAAAAACGACATCCAACCACCTTCTGTTACTGCTACATCAGCACGGAAATGATCTTTTTCGTTTCTTTTGAAAAAAGGTACTGGCGCCCATAGTTTGGTTTTTTTCATGGGTAGTAAAAAAAAATAAAAATTCAACATTTTATTTCTTGGAAAAGATATAGCCAATTCAATAGGATAAGGCAATTTGGAACATCTTGTCTTCCAAATAAGAAGAACAATAGAAAACAGGAGCATATGACCAAATGCAGGCCAACATTTGAGCCTTACAACTCATAAAGGAGCTTCTTGAATCTGATCATGTGTTCTTCCTGCAATGCTATAGCCAATGTAAAGCTTCCATCACCAGTCGGCTTGGGAATCAGGAAAGACAGTCCCTCGTAGCCCACCACAGCAGGACCCATGAATATGGGTCGACCCCACCCAAAATCAACATCGTGAATCGGCATCCGACCCCAGCTCACTATTCCAAGATTTGGTGATCCAAATGTTCTTGGGCCTCGCACAAGGGCCCTAAGATCCGGCTGTAGCTCCAAGAAATCCAATGCTGATCTAAGGTACTGATCATCCATTTTTGCCAAGGCATCACGAATGATCCCGGCTGTCCGTGTTATCGGGCCAGATAAAACCTCGCCAACGGTTGCGATGGGAGTTGCAGCAAAGATCCCATTGCCAAAATAACCTCGCGGGAGTGGCGGGCTTAGGCGGGCACGGCCGTCGGTGGAGATTGTCATCTTCGTTTGCTGCCCGTTGGGGAGATTACGAGCCTTACACAAGCATCGCCACACGTGGGCTGCAAGCATCTCGTAGGAGCTGTACTTGACCTTGACGTGGCCGCCATCGGGCGGGCCTCGGGCCATGATGTCAGATTTGGACCTGATGATGTCCATATGTTGACGGGTTATCTCCAGCATGGCCACCGTCAGATTGCCCTCGGATGTTGGAATAGTCAATGAAGGTGAAGGTTGGTACTCGATGTGTTCGAACAATTGGGCAGGCGGGTCTCGGGCCCGCAGGAGACTCCGGTCGATGTAAGGTTGGACGGTGATATCTTGTCCGCGGGCCAAATCGGACCACTCCTTCATGAAATGAAGGCCCGATAACCCATCGGCGACGGTGTGCAATGTGCCGACGCCTAGTGATACACCTCCACACGTGAACTTTGTTACCTGAGAAATTCAAAAGAAATTTGCACCCATCAATTCAATCTGCACCATCCAATTCATGGGCCTCGTAATGAAGATTGTCTTGAATCTCACCTGTGCCACGAAGATTGGGATAGTCGAAATATCTTTGGAGTAATCAGCAAGTGGGACGAGCTGCTGCTTGAACTCTGGGATGGGTTTGAAGTCCCCAAGATCATCTAATGACACATCGGCCTCCGCGTCGACGAAGAGGGCGCCCTCGCCGTTGCAGTCAATCTCAAGCCGGCCGGTGTCGTTGTTCCGGAGCCTTCCGGCAAGTGGATAGAATGGGACCAGAACCTTGCTCAGTGATTCTTTGATCACTTGTGGATCAAAGAAGTCGGCTGATCCATTGGGCTTATAGAAATAGATGCTGATGATGTGCAGTCTGGGCACAAGCAGGTCGATGTTGGAGAGCCAAACAATCTCTTTTGGGGTGTCTTTGGCGGGCTGCACAATGGTGGACTGCTTGACGTTGGTGATCATGTCTGCACCTGTGACATACACACCCACATGTTAGATGGGAGTGTTGAGGAATTCGAGAACAATCTACGGACTTGTCCTAATTTTCGTTTTTAGGAATCATAGATGGGTTTATCTCAAGTCCAGCCTAATTCACTTTTATCCTATACGTGGAACATTCGAACACTTGCATCCTTATTGGAAGGGTGTGGCCCCCTCCACTTCATCAGCTAGCCCAGGTTTTTTTGTTGCGATGTTTGAAAAATTACTTTTACTGAAATAAGCCCAAATTGGTTAGCAAAAAAAGTAGTATTTTTGTAAATATATTTACAAAATTTGACCAATATTGTATTTGTATTTTTAAGTTTATCGAAATTGCAAATATACCTACAAAGTTTACATAAATTTGCAAGTGTATTCCTTTCATTGAGATGCAGTTAGATTTTTTTGTAAAATAATAATAATGCTCTTTGAACCAAATATTACACTAGCAATTTTTGCAAATATAGTAATTATATTTACAAAATAATGTAAAATACTAATATAGGTGAAAATATATAAAATAATGGAATAGAAACTATGCCTATAATATTTACAAAAAATTGCAATTGTAATGCCTAGATTAAAAGGCATTTTCGTGATTTTACAGAAAAATTTAATGGCTTAGTAACGGGAGGGACACACTTGAAATTTATGCAAATTTTATGGATATATTTGCAATTTTGGCAAACTTAGGGATATAATACAACATTGCTCAAATTTTGTAGGTGTGTTTGTAAAATTTTCGAAAAAGCATGTCTTACTTTTGGGGGTGTTTCATAAAGTACTAATAATTACCCAAAAGCTCAGTTTTTAGGAGGGCTGATTTAAAAATGGCTAATAATTAGCCTTTTTTTTAAAAAAAAAATCAAAATGCAAAGGATTTGTGAAGAGTAATGTGGATGTGAGAGAGAGATATCTAATCGCTGCGAAAAATTTTTCAAAATGCACGATGAGTTTTCAAAATGCACCAAATTTGTGAAAAGCAATAGCTAGAGAGCTAGGGAGAGAGGGATAGGAGAGATATATACCTATGATAAAATTTCAGAAATGCACAAGACCTGTTAAGAGAGAGAGAGAGAGACGAGGCTTCAGACACGAGAAGGCAAAGGTATTTATGGGCCGAAGGCAGACGTGGCAAGAGCTCTCTCTATGGAATACTGTGTTTTGTTTACTAATTTGGAAGGAATAAAAAGAAGTAAACCCGAGATTAGTTGACGATGGTTGAAATTCCATAATTGGTTTATGATCAATTTCAAATGAATAAAAAACAATTAAAGCTGATCTCGATTCGAATTACTCAAAAGATTCTATAGAGGCTGCAGGTCGTGTCTTGTTTCATAATGTTCTTTTGGACCCTACATACATCGCTTCCGAACGAGATGAATCGCGTCCCGGATCCAGCCCAAGAATCCCTAAGACGTGCGCACGAATGAGGTCTAAGGCAAAGCCATGGGTGCTGACTTTGATGGGGATATGTATGGGAACTGATTCAACATAACTAACCTTTTTTTAATTTTAAAAGATTTTTTCAAATATGAATTCTTTTTATTTTGTGTAGCGTCATTTGTTTTTCATACTACCAAAAATCAGTTTCATTGAGAACTTATGTTGTGTACAAACTTACCATCTTTGGAGAGTGATATAACTATAATTTTATGCACATAATATATGAAAGTGTTCAATGCATGAGATTTTTGGAACCATAAATAAATGCATACGGATAAACATGATAAATGGATCAGATTTAAAATTTATATATTTTTCGCATGGGCATATTACATTACTGCCGAAATGCATATCGTTCTATGGCTCGATAACGTGGGTATTCGTCTCGAGCTTTTAGTAAGTTTTTCAGATGATTTGCTTGGGCCGAGAATATCTTCTGACCAACCGAGAAACAATTAAGTAATAGGTTTCTGATCTTTTAAAGAATGATTGTTGCGTTGCACGTTGATTAAACAATTGAGAATTAGTAACAGCTACCTGGTTTTTAAACAAATACGATTCCATTGCACGTTGATGAAGGAAAGATGATTCAACTACAACACGCAGAGTTTCCTAATCTGCAATTTTCTTTTGACTACAGTTATAAAGGTTAAAATTTACTTAAAAATTAATGTCAAAGACGGCTGATCATGCATGGCCAATTTATGAGCAGCTAAAAATTATTTTTTAATTTTCGTATTTTTTTAGAGAAATGTGGGATCTGTGTAAATCTCACTCCTATAAACTTTTTTTTTCAAAAAAATTTATTCTTAAATTTAAGAAATGCGCGTGCGATCCGAGGACCTAGCTTTTTTCATCTTAAGCTGTTGGAGGGTATGGTATTTACGGAACAAGCTCGGAGAGGAGGGAATTCAACCAAAGTTCGAGGATACATTGGCCTGGTGTGCGGAGTTTCTCAACCAGTATAAGAGTGCGAAAATACTCTCTCGCACGGGTCTATTGTAGGGTTGCCACTTGGGTAGGATAACCGCTGGTCAACCCGCTAGGTACCCTAAATAGGGTAGGTTCGGTTCCTTCGGTAAAATGCCTGGTTAGTTTCGGGTAGGGGTCGGTTTCGGTGCTGGGTACCCAGAACCGACCCAGATTTCATATTATATATATATATATATATAACCTAAATACCTTATACCTAATTTCTTTTTCTTCCCCAGCCGCCAACCATGACCACGAGCACCGGAGCACGACCACGAGCACGGGCGGTAGAAGATCGACAGCGGTGCAAGCACAGCTAGCCTCCCCTCCATGACATCTGCGACAGGCGGCAGAAGATTGGTATCTCTCTCTCTCTCTCTCTCATGGCTGCCTTTACAGCCACGACTCCGTTCTGCGTCTTTCTCACTCAATCTACAGTCTTTCTTTCTTCAAGAGCGCAACACACTCTTCCGTCCTTCATGCCGCGATCCTGATCCCGCCATCGCCTCTGACTGCGACTGCGACTGCTTCCATGCTTTGTCCGCTTACTGCAACATCGGTGGTGGAATCCCTAAATGGCGCCGTTGGCATTGCCGAACCTAAGAAAATCGAGAGCACTTCAAATGGTCGGCAGTACTTCCCACTGGCGGCTGTTGTCGGGCAGGTTGGGATTTCAGCCTCTCTCCTTTTTTAAGACCATTGGCCATGGTTTTAAGCAACTTCTTTCTTTTATATTTAGCATTCTTATTTTTTTTTTTTTTTGACAAGTATATGTATTTGTATTCTAGTTATGTCAATTCGCCTTTTTATTATCAATTCTGGCTTTTCCGTTTGATAATCTGAACACCTGAATTGGGCTGGCTACGATCTTCTTAAACTGCAATCAGAGCAGGTTCTGGAGTAGAAATTTGCTAGGAGTATTGGGCTGGCTGATATTGTCTTGTGTGATCATCAGTTGCTTTCATGTGTGGAAATTTGCAATTAAGGTTTACATCAGTCTTTAGTCTCAAGTAGTGAAAGTCATGATTACGTTCCAACTGTTGGTTGTTTTAAATTATCGAGATATTGAATAGGTCATGTTATGCTGACTGTGGCACAAGATGCAATAAAAACAGCTTTGTTGCTTAGGGCCATCAATCGTGAAATTGGTGGCATTGCCATTTCTGGCAAGCGGAGGACAGCTAAAACTGTCATGGCATTTGTGCATTTGTTCATTTGTTCCAGTCATGGAGAAATCGTTTATTTCTGCATTTGTGCATTAGTTCTAAAATCATTTATTTCTATTAAGAAGTATTTGAGTTGATGAATGTGTTGCACCTCTTTTAAGCTCACGTTGGCTAAAATGATTCTTAGAGATTTCAATTTTGACTTATAACCTGTGCTTTAAATTGGATACGACTTCATTTGTCAAGTTTAGGACACGAAATCCTCTGTTTAGATTTGTGCCCCTGTTTGGATTTGAATACAAATACATCATGTTCTAGGAATCGATTTTGGAACCAAACCGGAACCAACCCGCTCTTGAGAAAATTAGGTAAGGTAGGCTCCGAACCGACCCTGTCTAAAATAGGGTAAAGTAGAGATTTTGCCAAAATGGATAAGGGTAGGTTCCACCCATACCCGGACCTACCCGACCCAAGTTGCACCCCTAGTCTATTGGATTGCTTCCTTGTGCCCTGATGGTCCAAACCGCCGTTGGGTTTCGTAAAGATAAATGTGGATGCGTGAAGTCATGGGAACTTGGGTACTTTTGGATGTGCAATTGTTATTAGAGATTCCTAGGGTGTTTTTGTTGCAGCAAGTGGATGGAGACGAATGGGTGTGAGGGAACCGCTTTTTATGAAGGCTACTGCTTTCCTGTTGGGCCTTAGGTGGGCATTCCACCTAAAGGTTCGTCGTGCACAGGTTGAAACAGATTCTCTTATTTTGTGCAATTATCTGTCTAATATGGATCCCATTACCTCCCAAGTAGGTTTTATTATTGCTGAGATTAGGTCTATCCTCAAGAACAATGGTTCTTTTTCGGTCCATCAGGTACTACGGCAAGGAAATGCAGTTGCTCACTCCCTAGCTAAATTAATTTTGGTTTCTGTTGAGGACCACCAGTCCTGGTGGGGCAACCCCCTATGCTATTCGTGGAAAAATATATACAGATAATTTTTTAGCAATGAATTTATTGAGTTACTGTATCCCTAACCCCTTTAATATTGAAAGGGAGCAGGGATATAGTGATTTTCTTGTATAAAAAAAAATAAGAAATGCACATGCGTATATACGCTGGCACATGTATTCATGCCCATTTTCTGCTTTGAGCTCGTATGCCCATCATTCAACTCCTAACCCAAGATTGATTGTTTTCCACTTCGAGCTCAAGGTCATAATTCTGTTTACTTATGACCTAAATGACAAAAATGCCCATCTAATAATTTCGTCCAAACCCTAAGTGGCTGTGGTTGAGTTTTCTTTTCTTAGGTCTTAGACACTAAAGTTCCATCTATGAATGAGTTGGTCAAATATATAACTTAGGTCATAATAACAATAACGTTTTTCATCAATACGTGCATGCAATTTCAATCATTGCATTGCATGATTCTATTTTAATTTTATTTGCTTTATGGTATATAATTCTTTGTCTTCCTAGTATCATTTCATTCTTCTTCCAGTAATTTTTTTTCCAATTAATCATTCTCTTGGGACTTTGGCTAGGTTTTTTTAAAAAATAATAACATAAGCAACTGCTTATATAGTTTAAAACTCAAGTTTTTAGTTGTGTGATTTGATTGAGCTAGAAATCCATGATAAATGCATTATTGATACATATGCTTCTCATGTGGATTTTATAATTTCCCTTCTGAAAGTGGTGTTTTTAGAAATTTCCTCCTAGGATGTAGGAGTCTCTAGTAGCAAAATTTGCATTTGTATTTTTTTGTTTTTATCAATAATATTACATGCAGCCACCTTTTTGCATACAAATTTTTAATTTGGTTACATTTGACTAAATGCAATTAAATACTATAGTAATTTCATGTGAAGAATAGCTACATTAAACTAAGGGCGTGTTTGGTATTAAGTAAAAGTTGTCAAGTTAAAACTTTTTACTCTCCACAACTACCTATTTTTTAATCATTTTTTCACATTTTTTCATACAATTACCTTACTTTTTAATCATTTATATATAATTACCAACACAACTATCCTATCTATTTTAATCTTATCCTATTTATTCCTCATCATTACCCCTATTATATCACATCATTTGACAACTTATACTCTTTTTAACTTTTCATTAAAAATTTTATTTATTCCCAAACACACTATAAATGTCTCAGCTTAAAAACCAAAATGATTCGTTAGGATTAACTGCACAGCCATATTTCGTGCAGTCAAAATTCAAACCGTTGGATCTAACAACAGAAATTCACTCCGTTGGATAAAGAGGAAATTTTATGCAAAAACTCTTTTGTAGTTTGGTCCTCTCCGTAGTTTCTCTCTTCTCGTCTCAATGGCGATGATAGAGAAGGAGAAGTGGGTGAGGGAGGGGGATAGGTTAGCAATGGTGGTGGTCTTGCCGACGCTGCCCTTACTGGAGGTGATGTCGATAACCCAAGGTGTGACAGCTGAGATCACCAATTCCACTAGATGCAGAAGAACTTGCGAGCCTTGGTAGGTGGGGCATACGGCAATAAGGCTTTGGATGGGTAGGAGAAGAAGAGGTTTTGGCGAGGCAGATGTTTGGGATTCACTAGAGGCAGTGTCTAGAGAGGGAGACAAACTTGTGCATAGGAGGAGAGAGAGAGAGAGTGTCTAGAGTGGGAGACAAACTTGTGCAGAGGAGGAGGAGGAGGAGGAGAGAGAGAGAGAGAGAGAGAGAGAGAGAGAGAGAGAGGAAGATAGAGCCGG
>JAXCLR010000092.1:10978851-10989901 GCA_035584095.1 Annona squamosa | reverse complement strand
TCTATTTATTAGTAATAGATATATTAAATAAGTTTTTATATTTTTAAAAGCTATATGATGTATCTTTAGATATATTGATACCCTGACTTTTGTAACTTACCTTATGTAATTGAACTAGTTACTTTATGTAATTGAATTAGATATTTTTCCTACCATATGACTATATAATATGATCATACTATATTCATTTTAGAATACTTAATAGGTTGACCTCGAACTTTACTTGAGTTGTACCCTTATAATGAGCCAACTGATGGTGCCCAGAATTATAAAATTTTTGAAAATACTGAATATGTGATTTCTTTGTTGTTATTATTATTTTAGTTACAATTGGACTAACATTGTAGAAATATATATTATGGGTAATACTTTAGTAAAATTGATTGTGCAAACCTCATTTTTAATTTAACATACAAACCAAGTATTGTATTTTTTTAATATAAAAACAAGTATTGTATTTAAAACTATTTGTTTAGCTAATCGACTTGATTGAAAATTTTTATAATTTATAATGTTAAAAAGAAAATTATAAAGAAACTCATGCATTCGCACTTGTTACAAATTATATAAATTTAATTAACAAATTTTCATGTCATGCAAATATAAATAGAGGAAATATATATGGGGAAATATGTAATAAAGTGGGACACTGCATACAAAAGATCACGGCAAACAACCCAACTTTTTCTTTATTTTTTTTAAAAAATCATTTCATTTTTGTCCTTTTAACTGAAAACTTTTTCTTCTTGATTTCTTTAATTCTATAAGTATTTGGGTGTTTGCTTTTAACTTTGTCAATACGTAAGAAATAAGCATAACACAAGGCACGTTTGGATATAGTTAAATGCAATTTTTTTTTTGTTGTTGTTGATGACAGTCCAATGTAGGTACATAGGTGAATTGCAGCACATGAAAGCCAGAAGATTCAAATTAGAAGATATCAATAGAAGTACTAGGAATAGAGACTTTGCAACATGTTGATATTTGCGGAGAAACTTGCGACAAAATGCAAATATTAAAAGTTAATTTAAATTTTATAAAAGGATTTGGAAATGGAGACTTCATTAGTTATTTATATAGTACTTCATTAGTTATTTATATAGTAAGTTTTTTTTAACTCTCATTTTGTATGTTTTAAATAATTACTAGTATCATTGCTATTTGAGTAATGCAACTTCAACGAAATAATTTCTTTGCTAGCAACTATTTTTTGCAATGAAAGTAACTCGGAATCGCAAGAGAATTTTCGTAGCTACTGTGGACTTAATCGCCGAGATTAATTAGCTTGCAACGAAAATTTTCATTGCTACTGTGCACTAATCACATGATAAGTGTATTCCGATGAACAATTTTGTCGCAAAAAAACCTTCCCACTAACTTGTGCAAAGTAGATACAAAGAAGGAATGATTTTCTTTTTAATTGCAACGAAAAACCGTTGTAAATGGCAGTTTTGTTGCAGTGACATTGAATGATTTAAATCTAAGATATTATTTTTTTAAAAATCAAAAAAATGTTTATTTCAAATATATCTACAACTTATGCCCATCTATATATATATAGATATCGTTACCCATTTAGAAAATAACATAGATGACTTCAAATTCTACTCTTCTCCCTCTCTCTCTCTATTATAAAAGTAGCGTGCGCACTCTCTTTTTTATTATAAAAGTAGTGTGTGCGCATAAAAAAAGGTTGAATCTACTATAGAACTAAGGTAAAATCTACGTTGGATTTTTATTCTGTGTTTTTATATTATTTTATCTACTTTTTATAATATCTAGTTATAATAATTAACGATAATAGCATTTTAAATTTTACTATTGTTAATTTGTTGCTCGACGTCGTTTTTAATGTTAGTCCTAACAATCATGTCAATTGTCGTATTTGGAATTGGAAGTAGAATCTTTGCTCATTATTGACATTTTTTATGGGTCATTGACATTTTTTAAATGTGTAGTTATATCCATAAATATCGTATAAGTTGTTGTTATGTTTGAAATCAACCAAAAATAGATTAAATGGTGCAATAGACTGAAGACCACAACCCAAGTATACTGTCTTTATATTTTTTTATTACATTAAAAGAAGACCGCTCCCCTTCGAACACGATACTAAGATCTCACACGCACGCACAACGTAATGCCATTGAGCTATGCCTTGATTAACATTTTGCCTATATTTTTTATGAAACGAACAATGGCCATAAGCATGCTATGATTAAAGGAAGCCACGTATGTACGAAACCTAGGCATATCACGCAATACTACCATAACTTAGGTTGAGTTAGGTAAAGTTTTTTTTAAAAAAAAAAAAAAAAAAAAAAAATTCTCACTTTTTCCTGCCTTTTATATAACTGGAACTTTTAATTATCCAACTACTTTATTTTCTAAAATTATTATCTTTATATTTCAATAATTTTTATAATTTTTCATATAACCGTTCCATCTGTCTTGAACTTTATTCTCTTGAGTCACGCTCAATACTTCTCTAACATCAAACCATTCTCTCATTTTTTAAAATTCTTCTATCGTTGCTACTTTGGGCTTCCACTTTTATACATTCCAAACAAACTCTTAGTTGTTTAACCGACGCATAAGTAAAGGGTAGGAAGGTTTAGGTTGGAAACTTGGAATCACTTGGAGCTGGTAGTAACCCAACGCATCCACCGGTAACCTGGTTTCAAGGTAAAGTAATATAATAATGAAAATAATTGCATTTTCTTATTAGGCCCACTTACAAATTACAAAAACTATTATTATTACTAGTCTTCTTTATCTCCACCCTGGAAGCATTTCTCTTTTTTCTTCAGGTGTACATCAAAGTACTAAATTGAGAATTGCACCTAGGTAGCTCCTACGTGTGACATCACCACAAAAAGTCACATATAAAAAATATTACCTATTCCCGTTGGTTGAGTATATTCCAAAGTTGCGGCTGACTCATTCATAAAAAATTCCGTGATTCAGTCACCAAAAATATAGAGTTAGTGATTGCTTCTAAGCATGAGTTCTCTTTTCATTTCTACTTTTGATGGGATAAAAGGACAATCTAACCCATGTTGATATAAAAAATATTCTATTGGTCATCAGTTCAACTCAAAAGTAACTGCTGTGAGTAGCACCATTAAAACTTGAATGATTAGATCATGTTGTTATATTCCCTATCGTATACCGTACATATTTCATGTGATAAGCTAATTACCGGTGTTAGGGTCACCGTGAAAAAACAGTGTTGGTTTCCGATCCTTGACTAGATTTGAGGCTTGCGTGGTAAATTATAGAAATTTGAAGGTATATTTAAAAAGTGATAAAACTTTTAATGAAAAATTGTTGAGATTAAAAGTTGTAAAATTATATAATACAATAAGGGTAATAGTGAGAAGTAAAAAGAATAAAGTTAAAATAAATAGGTTATGTATATGGTAATTATGTAGAAATACTTAGAAAGTAGGATAGTTGTATAATAAGATACGAAAAATAATTAAAAAATTATAATAACTGTATAATGGGAAAGTTTTATATTGAAAATTTTTATAAATTACCAAATACTCTCTGAATTTATTTGTTGTAAATCTGGCGGTTAAAGGTTAAAAAGACTTCAAGAACTCGAGGGACCTGTCTTTGTCCCTATTTGTTATATCTTTTTAAACCTTGATGTATTGAGATATGCCAAAAGTAATGCATTGTGATATGCCAACGGGGCAACAATCCAATTGGCCAAGGACAATGACGCATTTGACATCTACCTGAATTTGAATCCCCATCGTGGGATTTTGACACATGATAGGAACAGTCTCCTATATAAAAATAGGTGAGAGTCTATTATCTTCCTAATAAACGGCTAAGAGTTCATTATCTCTTCATTAAATTGTAGTAGCATGTTGTCTTTCTTAAGTTTCATTGTAATATGGAATGAAATGTAATGTATACACACACTAAAAAAAATGTATTAAGATATGATTTTGTTAGCCAAGTTAGCAATTTCGTTTTTTAATTTTTTTCTCATAAAACTATTATTCCACAGGGATGTTTAGGAAATATTAAAACTTTTCAACAAAAAATTTTTCATTCTCCACAATTACTTTATATTTTAATTATTTTTCATATATTTTTATACGACTACTTTACTTTTTAATCATTTCTACATATATACCTATATAGCTAACCTATCTATTTTTTTAACCTCATTTTCTTTACTCATTGTCGTTACCCTTGTCATATTACATCATTTTTTCTATTTTAAAAACTTTCATACTAAAACTGTTCATCCAAAAGTTTCATCAGTTATCAAATACACCATAAATATTTTAACTTATATGAGAAGTTGTACTTGTGGACACGTACATAGTTTTTTTGGGAATTTCAAATATAGGAATATATTAGTCAGTTCAAATAAAAATAAAAATAAATGATACCATGTAGTGAAAATTATAACGAAAATAAATGATAATAAAATAGATAAGCACTTGTATTGAAAGACAAATATTTATTAAAAATAAACTTAATAGCAAAAATAGGATCTTAAGTAATTAAGACTCCAAATGGAGTTTTACCCTGAATGATAGGAATCCATACTTCCGATACAAATTGAAGACACAAGCCCAGAAAAATGCTTTCGTCTGGGTTTGAACTGGGTAAACTAGGATATAAGCTATGGCGTCATCCAAGGGGGCTACCCTAATGGAAAATCACATTCGTTTGGGCAACAACTAAACCGGTATGTATCACGTCATTCTCTTTTATTTCAAAATTTTTTCCATCAGAACTTTTTTTTTTTTAATCATTTTTTCTCACTATCCATGTACACATTAATAAATGGATGAAAATGATGAAGAAGTTTTCAAAATGAAATGACAGAGATCATTATTACAAGGTAATTCCAACTTCCAAGCTCTGCCCACGCATGAGCATAGTGTTCTACTTTTCCATAAAATCCATGATAATACGCGGATAATATTTTTTTTAAGGATAATGATTCAATACATACATAAGCGGTGAGTCTTAATAAAAGTGTTTAAAGTTTTTTTTTTCATTTTTATATATGCGCCCACATATTTAGTTCATACACTAAAATTTACCTTTTTAATATTTTATATCTTTTCATAATTCCAAAAAGTAACGGGTTTCACCCCTCTGAACCTTAGATGGAGAGAAAATTGTTAATTTCTGATATTATAAAAATATATAAAAATTTAAAATAGTAACATTTGCATATGAACCCACATAAAATTTTTAGAAAACAACGAAAAAAAAAAAAAAGCTTCAAAACACCTACGGTATGTTGAGCTGATGTCATGATAGGCCCATTATTCAATACAATACACCTGCTGGGACTTATGCTTTGGCCTTAAAAATCATACAGGTATTTTTGAAACTTGATCATGTGGTCGGATTTCAAGGAAATGACCAAGGACAGGTTCCCATCGCCAGTGGGGCTAGGGAGGACGCAGGACCATCCCTCTATGGGTATCGCACTGGGCCCCACATAGATTGGACGGCCCCACCCAAAATCGGCGTCATAGAATGGCAGCCGAGCCCAGCTTGTGATTACGAGATTTGGCAATAAGAGGATGCCAGGCATGTTCAGATCGGGGCCATTGGGCTGTAGCTCTAGGTAATCAAGGGTGGATCGAAGGTATTCGTCATCCATCCTCATCAACGCATTGTGGACATGGTCCGCCGCAGCGGTCGGCGGGTTGTTCATCAAGCTGCCGGCAATCGCGATTGGCGTGGAGAGGAAGATGACATTGCCAAAATAGCCCGGCGGGAGGGGTGGACGAAGACGAGCCCGCCCATCAACAGCCATGTACAGCTTCGTTAGCTGATCGTCCGGCAGCTCACGGGCCTTGGACACGCAGCGCCACACATGGCCAGCCAGAATCTCGTAGGAGCTGTAGCTGGGGTGGGCCTCCTCCACGTATTTTGTTTTGAGGGTGTTGAGCTGATCCCGTGTGATCTTGAATATGGCCGCAGTGAGGGGTCCGGGTTCGGGCTGGGGATTGTTCATCTTGGGTGGGGGCTGATACTCGACGTGCAAGAACTTGGGCTTTGGCGGATCCCTTGCTCGGAGGAGGGTCCGGTCGATGTAAGGTGGGGTGTCAGGATCGAACCCACAAGCCACATCGGACCAATGGTTGATGAAATGCAAGCCCGAGGAGCCATCCGCTACGTAATGATGCATGCCCACTCCCAACGATACTCCTCCACATTTGAAGTGGGTTACCTGAAAAAATACAACATGTCACGTACTTTTTTTTAAGAAAAAATATATCCATTTCAAGTGCCGACTTATTGTTCTGATTAAATTAAAGGAAAATTTCTCACCCACATTTTCCATTATACCCACAATGTTTTAAAAATTTATTTTACACTTATAACATTTCGTTTTAAATTCCTATTATACTATCCAATCAAAACGACGGTTAATTATTCTATTAAAAAAGATTATGCTCTCTGTAATTCCTTCATTAAAATGATCAACCCTAATATAACTTAATTAATGTTGCTAAATCATTAAAGAGGTATTTGTTAATACCTAAAACTTTTCGATATAAAATTTTTCGCTTTTAACAATTATATTATTTTAAAATTATTTCTTAGCTTTTTCCAATACAACTACGTTATTTTTTAATTATTTCTTAACTTTTTCCAATACAATTACATTATTTTTTAATTATTTCTACACATCTATTTATACCTATAACATATCTATTTTAATTTTATTTTCTTTACTCGTTATTATTACTCCCATTATATCAAATCACCTTTTGTATTTCAAAAATTTTTACACTAAAAATTTTTCATCAAGAGTTTTATCATTCCAAAACACATCCTAATTTATAACACTAAATGATTCAAATATTACATGACGGCTAGAACATTTCAATTATGAAAATTTTAAATGGAAAAAATTGACTATTCGATAGGATAATGAATTAGAGAAAACATCGCAAGCATAAGAGGAAGTTTCTTCTGGAATTAAATAAACTGTCATATTTATTCAATTTTTACCTGCAGCAGGAGGAGAGGATAGGAAGAGAGGTGCTGGGTGTAATCAACGGCGGGGATTAGCTGCTTGAAGTCCAAGGTGGGTGCGAAATCCCCAAAATCGTCGATCACAGCAGGGGACTCGGCTTCGACGAAAAGCACGCCGGCGGCGTTGCAATCAATCTCGATCCGTCCATCGGCGTCTTCGCGGAGCCTGCCCGCCAGGGGATAGAAGGGCACGAGAGCTTTGCTGAGGGCGTCCTTCATTACATGGGGATCGAAGGAGGAGGAGGCGGAGGCGGGGCGGTAGAAGTATACACTGGGCGTGTGAATTCTGATCACGGCCAGATCGACGTTGGAATTCCAGAGGTAGCATTTTGGCGTTTCCTGCGCCGGGCGCACGATCGTCGACTCTTTCACATTCACCACCTTCATATTCCTAGATGAAAATACTAGAAATTGGAGGTAGTCATTTAATTTGGCATGTGCAGTACGGGCTGTACACTTTAAAATAATATAAAAAATGGGTACAAATTTTTCAAATTTACTTTCAATCATTTACTGAAATAATTGAAATATTTTTCATTTTTCTAGCCCGGCGTGTCATATAATAATCATCGAGTCGGGCTTAAATGAGATGTTGAGGTATATATGATGTTTGCCCGTTGTCCGTGTACATAAACGTAATTTATTTTACTACAAAAATGTATTTTATTTCATTGCTTTTTCATGGAACTATAGGATCAAATGTATTCAATCCCTTACCAAATTTTACAAATTCTTGACATATATATTTTTGAATTTCAAAAATCAATAATCTTAAAGAGTACTAACTTAAACTCTAAAAAAACTATTGATTTTAAAATTCAGAAAAATACACACACTCAACAATTGTGAAGTATAACATCTAAATTAAATACACTTATGCATATAGTTTTATTGAATATTTACTGGATTCGCTTCTATGTAACTGAGTTATATGGAGGGTTACATAAAAGCGGTTCCATTATTTTTGATATTTTAATATTTTATGAAAAATAAAATCCATTCATTGTATTTATCATTATTTTTTAGCTATGAGATGAAGTTTCATCAAAATTCAATAAGTGTATAAGCCACATTTACTCAAAAATAGGTACGTTCATATGCAAATTAGAAAAAATGCTTAGATATATTCACACATGTATTAGAATATAACAATACTTTACAAAATTATTCATTCACATATTTATGATATGTTAGATGACTTAGATATTGAAAATACTACTTAAAAATTGCTATTTAATAGCAAATTATTTTATCATATTGATTTTACATGCTTGTAGATGGGACTTATATACAATCATATTAGATAACTGAAAGAGTTTTCATAATAATATAAATGATGCTAAATACAATGGATGCAATGAATTTTCTATCAACCATCTAAATATTAAAAATAAAAGGGGTTATATAAAGAAGAGGTTTCAGGGCAGCGGGCGCAAGAACGGCGACTTCGCCCAGGCGTAAAGAATCACCTCTCTTTTAAAAAATATATATACATGTACCTTCATTGACACTGAGTTACTGCTAACCCCAACTCTATGACAATTGACTACGAAGTATTATTTTTTCTATATATAAATATTATATGTATACAATATGATTAATATTTTTAACAAAAAAAGTTTAAAATTCAATTTAGAAATATTATATAGCCACAGCATGAGTTTACATATTCGCAAAGCATATATTTAATATTAATACATTATATACAATTTATATTGTAGATTTGACAATAAAAATATTTTTATAGGATGTTTTTATTGGAAAAATTTTAAACTAAGTACTTCAATTCTATATTCTTTCAATAATTATCTTTTAATAACTTCGTTAAAATCCTTGCGAATAAGCCTTTTCGGTGTGTTCAAATAAATAAATAAATACATGGGGTTGCCATCCGGTATCTTCTCTCGGTATCTGTCACGTAAACTTTTTTTTGATGGTTTATATTTACATACATCTTAACACATATTACATTGTAGTTCTGAGACATTTTTACAAACAAGGAGATACATAACTCCTCCAAAGAAATTTGGAGACACAGCTCCACTAAAAAATCAGGAAGAACAACTTCCATCCAGCCCAAGGGAGACAATAGCTCCCACCCCACCTCAAAGGGAGACTACAGCTCCCACACCATTTTTCGGGCTGAAATCCCAACATGGGATTCAAACCCACGACCTGCGCTAAGGGGCCCAACACCCCTGCCACCTGCGCTAGCTGCAAGTGACCTGTCACGTAAACTTACATGAACATAACAAAAAGAAAAAAGGAATGGCAGCAATTCAGTGGAAACACTTCCCCTTATTCAGGCCTCTCCAGTGATTATGTGAAATCGAAAATACTACATATTTTTAAAAAAATCTTCAGTTCAATGATTGCACATTTTTTATTTTTTACTTCTTTAAAATATTATTTCATAGACAGGTCATCTATAATATTTTACTCCATTGACATTTACATGACATGAAAATCATATTATTAAGATTTATATATAATCCATAATAAGTGTAAATGAATGTGATTTTTATAATTATAATTTTAAAATTATTGATTATAAAATTTTTAATTCATTTGGTTTTTTATAAATAGGCTAAATAAGTAGTTTTTAATACAATAAATGGATTAGTTGTGAAAAACGAAAAATTCAGGGTTGCATAATACAATCAGTTGCATCCAAGTATTTATTAACATTTTTAATTTGTACATTTAATGTTTGTTTGGAAAGTAATAAAACTTTTATATAAAAAGTCTTTGGTGTAAAAGTTTTTGAATTTAAAAAAAATGATATGATATAATAAAGTAATGATGATAAGTAAAGAAAATACAGTTGAATGGATAAGTTAATTGTACGGGTAGTTACGTAAAAGTAATTTTAAAAATATTATAATTGTATAAGAAGATGCAAAGAAATGATTAAAGAATAGGTTAGTTATGAAGAGAAGAAAAATTTAGATTAAAAAGTTTTTGCTTATTGTCAAACATGTTCTTAGTCAAAAAATTGTTATGGAATTTTCATAATATATTTTACAATATATAAATTTATTATCAGTTTTAAATTAATACTGCCTTTGGGAAGAGACAAAATTTTTAAATGAAAATTTTTTAGAATAAAAAATTTGAACTGTGGAAAAATTATGTGATATGATAGAAATAGTAATTGAAAAATGGGGTAGTTATTTAAAAAATTAGAAAAAATGATTGAAAAACATAGTAATTGTATAAAAATATGTCAATATAATTGAAAATAGAATAATCATGAAGAAAGAAAAGTTTTAATTTGAAAAATTTTATGCATAAACAAATGCACCTTAAGTTTGATGTATGTATGACAACACCAGCATAACACGGCTAGTTACTTTTTGACCTAAGATGTGGTGCATTTGAGTTCAATCCTAGCATGAGGAGCTTTATCTTCCATTTTAGAAGCAATATCTCTTGTGGATATATTATTAATTGCAGTGTTAGATTTATACCTGTTGAACAAGAATTAGAAAAATATGTACCTAGAATGAATTTATGGTAAGGTCAGAAATCAAAAAAGTTTCATGTACACATATATCTGAAATAATTTTTATTTATAATATATAAAATATTGTTTCAAATTAAAAAAAATTGACTTAAATTTTACAAGATCACCTTTGGCACGGGGCAGAAGAATTTCCTACTTTTTCATATAATTATCATACTTTACAATAATTTTTATACTTTTCCATATAACTATTTATCTATATCAATTTTATTCTCTCTAGTCTTAATTATCACTCTTGTCATATGACATTACTTTCTTTCTCTCTCAAAAATTTTTCATCAATTTTTTTTTCCACAAATGCCAACGCTTCAGTTTCAACTTTCGCAAAAGTTAGGAAAAGTTTGTAATAAGAAGTTTTGGCCCAGTGATCTTTTTCGACCGGTCGGAAGATTTTCGACCGGTCAAAAAAGATATTTTTTTTTGTTTTTTTTTGAAAAATATTTTTATAAACATGTTAATCTAGTTATATTTAATTTATAAACCAAGTTT
>JAXCLR010000092.1:10957788-10978751 GCA_035584095.1 Annona squamosa | reverse complement strand
AATATATATAAATATTCAAAAATGGTAAAACTTGGTTTATAGATTAAATATAACTAGATTAACATGTTTATAAAAATTTTTTTTAAAAAAAACAAAAAAATAAATTTTTTTTGACGTAAAAGATCGGCCCTCGAAGTTTTGCTCGAGAAAGAAAATAAGAACATACAATCACATAAAGATTAATTTCATATAGCTGTAGAGTGGAAGAGGAAGAAGAATACCCAACAGGAGTTCAGAAGTGCCCAGAGCTTTTCCTTGCAAGTTGCAACCGGCTTGAACTCCGTTGGTGCATGAAATGCGCGGCTACAAATTATAGGCGCGTATGGATTCTAGTGGATGGTTGCTCTTTCTTTTCCTCAATTAATTCTGATAAGGCAACATACTTTTAATCTACGTTGGAATAAATGGTTGGCCCTGCCATCCCTGCAACAACACTCAATCCACGCCATTCAGATGATGATGGCCCACGTTTGACCTTAGAAATTTCTGCTCCTCTTATCAGTTAAAATATGATAACCATATGCTATCATAGATTAGGCCTATCCAATATTTCTATAATAAAATAAATTTCAAAATACTATAAAATATTATTTCAAGAAATTGGACAGTTTATATATAAATATGGCTTGATGTTAGTAGGTTTAAGTGTTTTGAATATTATCAAAAAAAAAAAAAAATGCTTCGAAGCTTGGACGGTCCGTCGAGGCAGTGGCGAAGGCACAAATGGCTGTGTCCCCCTGAATCTTTTTCAATTAAAAAATTCCCTCCAAAGAATTTTAAATTTTTTAAAGATATAATTTAGTTTGACGTAATTCTCTCCTTAAAATGTACTATGATCCCCAATGGCAAATTACTCCCTAGGTGGAGCCGGCAGAATGACCGTCCATTACCAACCCTCATCAGTGCTTGGATGAATTCATATACGAGGCAGGATCATTTCAAACGGGTCTAAAATATATTTTTTTATTTTTTACAAAATTATTATTCGAATTATGTTTAATCTATGAATTAATTTTTACCAATTTTGAAAATATGTATATATTTATTTTGGATTTTTAGATATAAGAATTTTTAGTCGATTTAAATTATTAAAACATGACTAAAATTTTCCTATGTTTAAAATTTTAAAACAAATATACACATCTCCAAAATTAGTAAAAATTAGTTTATAAATTAAATATAACTAGATTAACTGTTTTGCAAAAAAAATTGAAAAACAAAAAAATATATTTTTAGACTAGTATGAAATGATAATTTTGCATTTGACTTCCATAATTAATTTAGACAATCTCATTTATAGACAGATAAAAATATAATGTGAAATTATCAATAATAAAATGTAATGAAATTGGTAGCATAACACTATTTTCATCGCATCGTTGATGGTTAACAAAATATTTGATCTTCGTGTATGGGGTAATTTGCAAATATACTTATATAATTTAACTAAAATTGCAAATATATTTACATAATTTCATGAATTTCAAATAAATTTAACCAAAATTACAGAAAACCCCATGAGCCCGCTTTTCCATCGTCTATCATTAATATAAGGTTTGAAATTGTGAAAAATGACAAAAATAACTCTGCTCATCATCTTCCTTACTAAGGAGATGACCATGTCTGCCGTAACCAAAGGAAAAAAACTAATTAAACTTTCCCTCCATCAATGGCAACGCAAATCAATTCTTTTCCTTATTACTGTAAATCATTGCTAGATATGTTTTAGTACACTGTACTATTTCTGGAGTACTTCTTACGACCAGAACGTCATAGAAAGAAAATGAAAAGAAATTTCTCAAAGAGGATGCGTTCATTCTGGAAAGTTGCTGAAAGTGGGTGAGCATGTATCATATTTATCATCTATCACAATGCATGCCCCGAGAACATAGTTGGAGTGTACATCTCAGAATTTCACTTGGTCTTACCAAGCATAATTCTACTAGAGATAACACAAGATTTAATTATTTCTCTCCAACAACTTATTTCACCTATGCCTATACGTATGGAAAGCCATGTGACTTGGGGTTTCTTGTTTTCATCTTCAGCATAGTTTCTTTTCTGGACTGCGAGACAAATCTCAACTGCAACAGCAGAAAACTCAAATTAAGTGCCTATTATCTAATAATCAGCGATGGCCATGATACAAAACTCTTGGTTGTTCAAATGTAGCCTTAGATTTCTAATTTTTGAATCCTGAAGCTTGGAACTGTCTCTCCTTTCATGCCCTAAATTAAAGGATAATTTGGGAATGACAACTTTCATTTAATAAAATGCACTCAGCCGTTCCCATCCAATTGTCAGCATGGGGATTATTTGCGATTTGTTAAACCATATAAGTATATCTGAAATTTTGGTCAAACAGTGTAGATATATTTGCAAATTACCTTTACGTCTAATCTAAGTTTTTCTTTTTTTAAAAAAAAAAGAAAAGAAAAAAGGATGAGCATATAAACTCTAGATTTGTTTGTAAGCAGTTGAACGAAAACACTTTAATTGTAAGGAGTTGAAGGATATCCTAAAAAGGGTTGTATTCGAAGCAAAGTATTTAATTAAAAAAAATTTAGAATGTAAATAATGATGAGAAAAAGTTTTAATGATAATTAATATGTCATGCTTAAATATCTTTGAAAATAATATAACACATGTTGAGCTGTAATAAGCCCTAAAACTATACTCTCTTTCTCGGGCAAGTCTGACAAACCATACCCTCTTGCATTAATTGGCACAAGATCTTTAGGGGTGAAATCTATGTTTCAACTTCGTAAGTATTTAATGTCATTTTAAAATTAATTTAAAGATAAAGTAATTTGTGAACTTGCTAATATTTGATTGGTCGAGATAGTAGAAATCACCAAGATAGGGTACTCTGACAGACCCTAATAGATAAAAACTTATGAGCTTATCCCAAATTTTGGCCCACCAAAATGCCTTATCATGTTGATTTGTAATTTCTTGATTAATTAAAATTAAGAATCGTAATAGGTGGCTTGGAAATTTTTTTTTTTTTTTTTTTTAAGGTTTGCGAGAGCTAAGACGTTCCACACTAGGAATTGGAATGTAATATGTGCATATGGGGAGATACTGCAAATCTGCAACAAGCACAGGGACAAATTGAAATACGCACGTACTACGTGCATCATTGCATCATGCATGTGACATCTTATTGCTGGTAGTTGATTCATCCATCAACTCCAAGTTTCCTTCACAAAAAATAGAATAAAATTGGACTATGTACCAAATATAGTTTTGACTTCTACCCAAAACAAAAATTTGGACGTCGATACTAAAAACGGCTTTTTTTCCTGATACAATTTTAAAACCAGCTTTTTGTTTATGAAAATATCAAAAACAGCTTTGAATTATAGAACCAGTAACTCGACATCTAAATGGGACAGGTGGTGGTAGACACTGTGTATGTTCGTAAAATTCAGCGTTCGAATGGGACCGGCAACTTCAGTCTGGTTCAGACCCTGGAGCTTCTGCATACGCCATGCGTGCTGATTTTTTTACTGATATTATTTTTCAGTAACATCATCTATTCTTATTTCTTTTTCCATATTTCTTCTATCCAAACTAGACATTAAAATGTTAGCTGCCCTGCAACTTGTCTCTGCAATAAAGTTAGAGGGAATGTTGTTTCCATCCATCCCAAATCAGCTTTGCAAGAAAACCGAATAAATCATAATATTAATTTCGGTGATCTAAAATTTAGTATGGTGGATGACAGGTTCCAATCCATCTACAACCACCCATGCAAAAGGCAAGAGAAAGGAGCACAATCAAGCATGTTTGGTGGGGCTTTTGTCAGAAAGCATGGTTACTTGTCTCTGCGATAAAGTTAAGAGGGATTGGTGGTTTCATCCATCTCAAATCAGCTTTGCAAGAAAATCAAATAAATCATAATATTAATTTGGGTCATCTAAACTTTAGTATGGTGGATGAAAGGTTCCAATCCATCTACAACCACCCATGCAAAAGGTAAAGGAGCACAATCAAGCATGTTTGACGGGGCTTTTGTCAGAAACAATGGTTAAGATCAAGCCACATCCAGATGTTTCATTTAACCGGAGGTGATGCTCTGCCACGTTTATATAACGGTTGATTTTTCAATATCTGAGATATCCGGGAAGAAAAAGAGATCAATGTATCTACTGCCGTCTTAGCCTATGAATAACGAGGGTCTCATTTTGTTGATATCAACATTAACTATCTGTAATCAAGCATTCGACGTCAGCACAAGCCCGGTGAGTAGGAAAGTACTAACTAATTTTCAAAGTAGGAAGATCATGCCACCGGAAGGTACTCTTAGAGGAGGCCGCATAACTTGGCATCAAACAGGCAAAGATTTTCCCTTCTCAGATGGTCTGGTGGGTATAATATCTAACAAGTAAAGATCTTCCTATCTCAGAGATAAAGCAATTTATCTCATGCAATGACGCCAATTTGATAACATAAAAGCGAATTGAACATCTCCACGTCGTGCATGCGAGTTGTTGAGTTTTTAAGAACTAATTTCCTCTTGCAACTTAGAATTGCATGCTTCTGCCTTAATTCCCGACAACCATGACAAAAGATTGATCCAACTCAGAAAAAAATTGGCTATTGAGTGGCAAGCACCATTACAATTCACAACTAGAAATCATAAAATGAGTCAGCCAGATGATTCACGCATCCAATTCGATCAGCATATTCAGCAGAACAACCAATTTTTCACTCGTCAATGTTGATACGATTGCCTAAGATTGGAAGGACTTGATCATCAATTATCCATCAAGTACACAGTTAATTGCCGCAAAAAGATAATAAGAAACAGAAAAGCACTTGCAGTATATAGGCAATCTAATACGTTTGTTACAAACAAAATAGCAGATGGACATAATTACTGATAGACAGGCTAATAATAACAATCATGGTACCTGTCGCTGTCACGGTGAATAACCACAATGGCATATACAATATATATGATCCCAGGAATGTAGCCCAGCAGAGTCAGGAGAATGCAAGTAAAGAATTCAGGCCGCAAAAGATGAAAAAAAAAAAAAAAGAAGAAGAAGAAGAAGAAAAAAATTATTAAATTTAAATCCTGCTCACACTGACATGATAAAAACAACCATCACCAATTTATTTATTTTTTTATCACATGTATTCATAACAACATAAAGCTACAAGAATGCAAAGGAATTTAGCCAATGAGGACAGTTCGGATGTCTGTCAATCAAGGAAATTCTACAAAAAACATTGGCAGGCCTGCTACTTACTGGGCCTCTTGGACGTTAGGGGAGAGGCAAATGGAGCCAAGATTATCTGGGTTTCAGCTAGACTTGAAAGCATGAGTACCAGCTTCAGCTTCACCGAAGTTCGAGTTACTAAGCTCGACCTTGACTTAACCAAACAAAAACTTGAGTCCAAGCTTGAGCCCAACTAGAGTTCAGCAAACATGATTTACTTGCTTATTTCATGTAAGGAAATGAAACATCCATATTATGGACATAAGATAATTTAAAGTGGAGCTCAAGAGATGTCAAGCTTCCAAAACAATCATCAAGAAAGTTGAACGAGCTAAGCCTATTAAAGTTTGCATGTAGCTTGTTTTGACAGGCCGAAATTTCAAGTTTGGACCTAGCTTGCAAGCGTAGATTGAAGCTCGAGTTTTCACTTCTTCACACCCACTAACCTTATTAGAGCCAACATCCAGAGTAGCTTTAGTCTGTTCATAGCTTCTTCAATATGAGTTCATCAAAAAAAGAGATTTCATAGACAACTTTTAGAACAGATCCTCTCAATGAAAAAGTTGCCCTGGCTGAAAAAAACTTGACACATTGTCTAGCGCTTTTGAATGTTGGTATTGTTGGAGAGAGTATTGGCCCCCATCCAAAACCGTAGGACTATATAGTACAGGTGCATCATACCAACATCGAACCATATCGGCCTGCATTGAACTGTTTTTTAAAGCCAAACAGCATGAACATAACATCCAAAAATGTGTGAAATGTAACATTATGGTAGTCCCACCTTACAGAATTACATAGGTTATATATTTTCAAAAGCTATAGTTTAGATTTTTAGATGCAGAGGTATCTAGACCTTTACAACCTACCTGCCGTAATTAAATTAGATCTTTTTAACATAAAACTTATCTTACCCTGTGGCCTGTGGGGTATAAAATATGAAGATCCCTAGTGGCTTAACCTAGTACCTTATCAGAATTGTACCGTTATAATGAGACAATTGATGGTGACTAAAATTATAAAGAAAAAAAGAAAGTGGTGTGTATGAGATTTCTACTGTTATTATTATTATTTCAGCTATAATTAGGTTAATATTAAATAAATATATTTAAATTACGGGTAATTTTCCAGTAAAATTGATTGCCCAACCCTCATTTTTTAATTTCTGATCAGAACCAAGTAGTGTGTTTAAAACTATTTATCTAGCTAATCAACTTGTTTAAAAACTTCTCTAATATATAATGTTAAAAATAGAATTATAAAGAACTTCCTACATTTACACTTGTTATAGATTATATACAAATCTAATTAATCATTTATCATATCATACAAATATAAATAGAGGAAAATATAATGAATAGCTTCAATCTAAGATATCTTTTTAAAAATCACAAAAGTATTATTTTCAAATATAGTTACACATTTAGAAAAGTAGTACAAATAAATTCTACTATTGTTGGATCCGCTGTGAATTCGAGGTAAAATCTACTTTGGATTTTTATTTTGTGTTTTTATATTATTCTGTTGATTTTTATAATATCTAATAACAATAATTAAAGATGATATCATTTTAAATTTTACAATGAATAATTTTGTAACTTCACGTTATTTTAAATGTTAGCCCTAATAATATTGTCAATTATCGAGTAGAATCAATGATCATCATTGGCATTTTTTAAATATATGGTCATATTTGTAAATATAATATAAGTTGTGGTTATATTCGAAATTAACCAAAAAAGGATTAAATGGTGCAAAGGATTAAATAGTAGCATAGCCCAAATCTGTTGTCGCTATTTTTTTAATTACATTGTAAGAAGACTGTGCTTTCCGATATTGAGAGTTTACACATGCACACAATATATGGGCTATGCCTTAGTTCACAATTTCACATTGTCCTTAGATTTTTATGAAAGGGAGAAGGGCCATGAGCATGCTACGATTGAAGGACGCTACATGCACATGAAACCTTGGCGTATCATGCAAATATGCAATACCATGTACTCAAGTTTAGTTCTCTAATAGTTCTTAAAAAAAATTCACTTTTTCCTACCTTTTGCTGTTTAATTTGAAATTTTCATTACCTAACTACTTTATTTTATTATTTTTATATTTTAATCATTTCTTTATTTTTTTATACAACTAATCTATCTTTTTATCTTTATTCTCTTCAACTCTCACTCGTTACCTCTCTAATGTCTTACCATTTTCCAACTTTTTCATTTTTTTTCTGTCATTACTACTCTGATACTCTTGGCTTCCATTTTTATATCTTCTTTACGCATTCTTAATTGTTTAATCGAATGCACTAGGAAAGGGTGGGATTAGGTTGGAAACTTGAATCACTTGGGAGTTGGAGTAACCCAACGCATCCACTGGTAATATTGTCTCAAGGTTAAGTAAGATAACGATTAAAATAATCTCATTTTCTTATTAGGCCCACTTACAAATTACAAAAGATATTATTATATTATTACTATTACTATTATTATTATTAATTTTCTTTTTCTCCACCCATGAAGCATTCCTCTTTTTTCTTCAGGTGTACATTTTCATGTTCAACAGCCGGAGTACGAAATTGAAATTGCACCTACCTACTTCCTGCGTGTGACATATCACCACAACAGCCACATATATAACACTTTTATATTTCCGTTGGTTGAGTATATTCCAAGGTTGCGGCTGACTCATTCATCAGAACTCCATAATTCAGTCACCAAAAATTAGTGGTTTTCTAAGCATGAGTTTTCTATTTCTAAGCATCAGTTTTCTATTCATTTCAACTTTTGATGAGGTAAAAGGACCGTCTAAGTATCTAACCCTTTTTAACAACCTTAAGTGGAGTGAAACTTGTTAATTTCTGAAAGTATGAAAATATATTTAAAATAGTAAAATTTGCATATGAACCCACATAAAAATTTATTTATTATTTTTTTTTAAAAAAAAAAGTTCCAATACAGCTACGCGATGTTGAGATGGTGTCATGATAGGCCCATGTAATCAATACAATACCCATGCGGGAGCTTGTTCAGTGATGCTTGGGATTTAAAAATCATAGAGGTATTTTTGGAACTTGTTCAGGTGGTCCGATTCCAAGGAAATGCCCAAGAACAGGCTCCCATCACCGTCGGGGCTGGGGAGCACGCAGGACCATCCCTCTAAGGGTATTGCACCAGGCCCCACGAAGATGGGCCGGCCCCACCCAAAATCAGCGTCATAGAGCGGCAGCCGAACCCAGCTTGTGATCACGAGATTCGGCAATCGGAAGATATCAGGCCCGCGGATCAGCATGTTCAGATCAGGCTGTAGCTCTAGGTAATCAAGAGCGGATCGAAGGTATTCATCATCCATCCTAACCAATGCATCGTGGATATAGCCCGCCGCAGCTGTTGGTGGGTTGTTCGTCAAGTCGCCGGCGATCGTTATTGGCGTGGAGATGAAGAAGACATTGCCAAAGTATCCCGGCGGGAGTGGCGGCCGAAGTCGAGCCCGCCCATCAATAGCAATGTACAGCTTAGTGAGCTGATCGTCGGGCAGCTCACGTGCCATGGACACGCAACGCCAAACATGGCCGGCCAGCATCTCGTACGAGCTGTAGGCCAGGCGGCCCTCATCCCTGTATTTGGTTTTGAGGATATTGAGCTGATGCCGTGTGATCTTGAACATGGCCGCAGCGAGCGGTCCAGGTTCGGGCTGCGGATTGTTCATCGTGGGTGGGGGCTGATACTCGGCATGCGAGAACTTGGGCTTTGGCGGATATCTTGCTCGCAGGAGGGTCCGGTCAATGAAAGGTGGGGTGGAGAGATCGAGCCCACGGGCTACATCGGACCAATGGTTGATGAAATGAAAGCCCGAGGAGCCATCCGCTACGTAATGATGCATGCCCACCCCTAGTGATACACCACCACATTTGAAGCGGGTCACCTGAGAAAATACAACATCTCACGTAATTTCTTTTAAAGAAAAAGAATATCCATTTCCAAGTGTCGACGTGTTGTTTTGATTAAATTAAAACTAGCTGTCATGTTTATTCAATTTTCACCTGCAGCACGAGGAGAGGATACGAAGAGAAGTGGTGGGTGTAATCAACGGCAGGGATTAGCTGCTTGTAGTCCAAGGTGGGCGCGAAATCCCCGAAATCGTCTATCACAGCAAGGGACTCGGCTTCGACAAAGAGAACGCCGGCGGCGTTGCAATCAATCTCGATCCGTCCATCGGCGTCTTTGCGGAGCCTACCAGCCATGGGATAGAAGGGCACGAGAGCTTTGCTGAGGGCGTCCTTCATTACATGGGGATCGAAGAAGGAGGCGGCGGCGGGGGGGCGGTAGAAATATAAGCTGGGCGTGTGAATTCTGGGCACGGCCAGGTCGACGTTGGAACTCCAGAGGTGGCGCTTTGGCGTTTCTTGCGCTGGCCGCACCATCATCGACTCTTTCACATTCACCTCCTTCATGATGTTCTAAGGCAACCATTTTGTTTGGGAATCATAATCTATTTAATTAAGACACTTAAAAATCGTTTTAGTTAAACAAAAATACAGTATGTGCCGTACATTTAAAAAATAGTATTAAAATATGCATACATTCTCAAATTCACTTTTACTCATTTAGTTTAATAGCCTATACTAATCAATGATTAATTATATTTCATTTTTCTACCCGGGATGTAATATAATCGAGCCAGCTGTAGCACCCTCATGGCTCAATTTTATTTTTAGCTAACGGTTGACGCATTTTACTTAAAAAATCTGGAAATAACATCTGTTGAAATGCACTCTTTAATCAATTTTCTACCCACATTTTATAAATTCTAAAAATAAAATTTCAAGGGCTTAGACCGGCTTAAATTAAGTTTGCGCTATGATCCTGTTAGCCCGTGATCCGGGTGCAATAAATGTATTTTATTTTATTTGTTTTTTTATAAGACTGCATGGCGTGATGTGTATTTAATTTACGCACCAAAATTTACATTTTTTTGATATGTATAGAGTTTTCGAATTATATTTATGTAATTTTAACCTCCGAAATTGTTAATTTTTGAAATTTAGAATAATTATATGAACACACTCAAGAATTGTAAAATTCTATGTGTGAATTAATATACTTAGGCATATATTTTCATGGAAAAAAATTTGAAATATATATACATTAATGCATGTGCCTGCATCACCATGGGCAGATAGCATCATAACCCATAAAGTTTTACCGTACAAGCCTTCTATGTACTCTGTTATAATTGACCGCGAAGTTTCTCCTGTATATAGATGTTATATATACTCCACATGAATAAACACATATACGTAGTATGTACTTAATGTGGCATGGTAATTTGAGGTCAGATTTTAGATCGGCCCAAAAATATATTTACAAAATTAATAAAACTATTAATTTAAGTTTGTTTAATATATAAACTTAACTTTACTATATTTGGAGATGCGCAGGTGTTTGTTGAATTTTTATACACAAAGTTATTTTAATCTTAAAATACATGGATATTTTAGTTATTTTTTGTCATTTTTAAGAGTAGAAAGTAATTAAAATATCCTTGTGTTTAAAATCCAAAAAATACTTACGTATCTTTAGAATGACAAGTTTATAAATTAAATATATTTAGATTAGTAGTTTGACAAATATTTTTAAAAATAAAAAATATTTTTAAGTCACTCGCAAATGATCGCCCAGCATATTTAGTATTAATATACATCCAATTTATGTTATAAATTGATAATAAAAATATTTTTTTTTAGAAAAAGTTTAGACATCATTTCGTAAGAAGTGTACGTAGCAAGCACACTTTTCCACCTTTTTCCACAAAATTTTCAAAAATTTTAATTATTCAAGTACCTTATTTTTCACTTTTACACTTATATTTTAATTATTTCATCCTATTCATTCCCATTTTATCCCTATCGTATTTTATTACTCTTATATTTTTCAAATTTATATATATATTCTCTTCCTAACTTCTCAACTCTCCTCCTTACCCACATTAACAAATTATGGCTTAGACCAAGTACTTTGATTCTAGAATTTTTATGGCAGACATTTACGACTTGTCATAGTAATTATTTTTAAATTTTTTTGAATTTTTTTAATAAGATAGTTAATCTCATAATAAAATGACCACAATAACTTCGTGTTGAAAAATAGAAAATAAATATATATCTTCAAAATTAGTAAATTTTGATTTATAGATAATATACACCTAGATTAACCATCTTATTAAAAATTTTAAAAAATAAAAAAATAAATATTATGACTTGTCGTAGATGATCGACCCTACACTATAAATACAGGAACAAAAAAATTGAACAAAAATTTTCCCCCATTTTTCCGCAAATGTCAAACGCTTCAGTTTTAATTTTTTTGAAAAGTAGTAAAATTTTTCATTGAATTTCTGATCAACAAAGAAAAATAAGAACACAACAATCACATAAAAATATCATATAGCTCTAAAGTGGAAGAGGAAGAAGAATACCCAACCGGAGCTAAGAGGACTGTAGAGACCTTTTCCTCGCAACCAGCTTGCATCCCGTGGGTGCATGAACTCCGCGGGCACAAATTATAGGCGCATCCGATCTGGTGGATGGTTGCTCTTTCTTTTCCGCAATTAATCCTGAAAAGGCAATCCACACCATTCAGATAATGATGGGCCACGCTTGATCTTTGAAATTTGTGCTCTACAACATCAGATAAATATGATGTAGTAAGTACAAGAGAACAGTCTTCACTTCGTTCCAATCATAGACTAGCCATATTCAATCTTTCTGTAATGAAAAAATATTCAAAATATATAGAATATTATTTTAATTAAGAAATTGGACAATTTAAATCAATATATATGTACAATTAAAAAGAAAATCGTTATATATGGGTTGATGCTTAGTAGCCCTAGTCATCGTATGGTAACCATGGGTAGCAAATGGTGAGTGGGTGGAGAAGTTAGAAAGAAAATATTTTTAAGAAATATAAGAGTGATATAATATAAGAAGGATAAAATAGGAACAAATAAGATATTTTTATAAAAATGAATGAAATATAAAAGTGAAAATAGAAAAAGTAAGGTAGTTAAGTAATTAAGATATAAAATTATTTTTAAAAAAATATGCACGGGAAAATTAGAGAATTTGCTTCCCACCCACATGCATTGTCAAACCAACTCTTAATTATAACTTCAACTTCTATAAATTAATATCGGAAAATCTTATTTTATAGACAGATAAAAATAGAATAAATGGAATTGGTTCATGTCGCTGCTACTTTCATAGCATGTTGATGGTCCGTATAAGATTTGACTTTATGTGTGATCTAGTTTTCTTTTTTTTTTTGTTAAAAAAAAAAAAAGAAAAGAAAAAAAGAGTGCGCGTATGTACTCTAGATTTGGAAGGAGCTGAACGAAAACTCACTTCTAATTGTCAAGATTCAGAGGTTACTCTCAAAGGGTCGTATTCGAAGCAAAATATTTAATTAAAAATTATTGAGAATATAAATAATGACGAGGAAAATATTAATGATAACTACGATGTCATATTTATCTCTAAAATTAATGTAAGAGATTGAGGTTAATGATAACTACGATGTCATATTTATCTCTAAAAATGATATAAGAGATTGAGGTGTAGCTAAGATGTGTAGTAAAAATATACTCTTTGTTGAGAAAGTCTTGTGAAGTATTAAAGAATTTTCAATACGATCAATTTAATAAAAAGCTTGTATAAGTAGCACTAGATCTCCAGAACTGACTGAATGCACCGGTGTATTTCACCTTTTTGAAGATTCCTTATATAATTGTTATTTTTTTTGATAATGATATAATTGTTAATTTAAGTGTACTTAATATGTGCATCAATTTTTATCATTTTTAGAAATTTTAAATTTTTTATTTTTTAACATTAGTTGTATTTTCATAATTTATGAATTACGAAAATGTCACTGATTTTAAAAAATTAAAAACAAATATCTAAAAGTATTTAAAATGGTAAAAATTAATACACATATTAAATATACTTAGATTAACAGTTGTATAAAAAAAATTTCAAAAAAATATTAAAAAATAAGTTTTTGCACCCGAGTACACTATATCATGATCCCAAGATCTTTCCATTTTTTAAATTTCCGAGGAAATCAAACCTTACAAGCTGCACACTACAAAGACGAGAGTCCGGTTTAGAAAGATACAAGTGGCTGGGACAGAGAAATGGTATGAAAATGTAATGATACGCATTAAAAATGAGAAAAATCATCATAAAAGGAAAAAGAAAAGTTATACTAGAAATGCAAAAAAAAGTATATTAAAAATTAAAAAATATATATTGAAAATGAAAAATCTCACTCCATACTTATCTGATTCAAGATCATGGCCTTTAGAATGCCTCTAGTGTATCGTTAAGACGCGGATGAAAAGGACCCCTGAGATACATGTGAACTCTTTGAAAGTACAAAGATACATTGAAAACGAATTTAGTAATTAAACCTGCAAGGTATTTTTTTCTATCAAAATTGACATGTTGAAATTTCACTTCCCAATTCATTTAAACAAGATATTTTCATTTCGATGTCAAATTTATGCTTAAGTTCATAAGTATTTAAGTAATTTCTGAATTGATTTAAGTACAAATTAAATTACTCAACTTGGGAGGAACACGTCGTTAAAATCATATTGTGGATTGGCATTTATTTATTTATTTATTTTTTTTTGGGATCAACTTGTGGATTGGAATCTTAACTAGTGCAATATTGGTTCCACGAGTGGACCTGCTTGGTTTTTATAAATCATGACATGTTGTTGAAATCACTCATTATATTTGTTAATATTTGTTTGGTAGAGATACTAAAACTAACCGAGATAGGATATTTTGAAGGGCCTTAATAAATATAAACTCATGAGGTTTACCCCAGATTCCATCATAGCCCACCGAAGTGTCCTATCATCGCAATTTGTAATTTCTTGATTAATTAAAACTAATGAACATAATAGGTGGCTTGGATTTTAAAAATAAAATTAAGACTAAAAGGTTTGCGAGAAGTAAAGAGGTTCCGCATTGACTTGTCATTGCCGGTGGTTGAATATCTTTCAAGGAGGTTGCTGTTTCATACGTCAACTCCACGTTTCCTCCATCAATACAAAACAAAACGTTGGACGTCGGCACTGAATGCGCTTGGCTTCACATCCATAATAAAAAGTTGGATGTCGTTACCAAATACAGCTTTGACTTCGTACCAAATAGGAAAAATTGAACCAGTAAACACCCGTATATACGCGGACATCATCTTAAGTGTTGATTTTTTTATTTTTATTTTTTATGGGCGATTTTTTTATATGAATTTTATTCCTAATTTTACTTGTACCCGTAACTTTTCAAAAATTTCTCTCATACCCTACAAATTTTCATTATAATTTCACTTAAACTCACCCATTAATTTTTGAAAGAATAACAAATGTGTTCATTTTTAGTTATGATTTTATAGCTAAAAACTCATATTATAATGAATTTATTGCAATTCTACAGCTATAAAATCATATATGATTTCAAAATAAACTTTTAACTTTAAGCAAAAATAACTTTAAATTATATTAAAACTCGGACATATCCATCATTTTACAAGAAAACAAACGGCTTATTTAACGAATCCATAATGGCGTAAATATAAGTAAAATTATGATAAAAATTCTTAAGCATGAAAGGAATGCTTAAAAATTCATAGATATTAATGAAATTAAAAGTAAAATTTATGACTACACATGGAATTTACCCTTTTATGGATATTGCCTCTCTCCTCCTTTGTGACTTATAACATGTTTATTGAACGCCATTCGTTCTTATTTCTTTTTCATGTTTCGTCTCCAAACAAGAAATTAAAATGTTGGCTACTCAGCAACTTGTCTCTACAATAAAGATGCGGGAATGGTGTTTCCATCCATCCCACATCAACTTTGCAAGAGACCAAATAAGTCACAATATTTTTAATCAAAAAAGTCATAATATTAATTTGGGTCACCCCAAATTTAGTCTGGTGGATGAAAGGTTTCAATCCATCACAACCGCCCATGCAAAGGCAAGAAAAGGAAGCACAATCAGGCATGTTTGGACTTTGGTGGGGCTTTTTGTTAAAAAGCATGGCTAAGATCAAGCAACATCCAGAAACATTGCTCTAGCATATTTTTCAATATATCTGCTGCCATTTTTAGCCTATGAATATCAGGGCCTCGTTTTGCTGATATGAACATTATCTCTGTCATCAAGCATTCAACATCAACACAAGAACGGTGAGTAGGAAAGCACTAACAGTTCCCACTAATTTTCGTAGGAAGATCATGCCACCGAAAGAACTCTTAGGGGCTGCATCACTTGCCATCCAACAGGCAAAGATTTTCCCATCTCAGATGATCTGGTGGGTATACTCCCTAACAAGCAAAGATCTTCCTGTCCCTTGCCTCAGAGAGAGCAATTCATCTCATGTAACGATCCCAATTTGATACATAAAAGCAAATTGAATGTCCCCGAGCATTGCAGCTGTTGAGTTCTTGATAACCAAGTTCCTCTTTGCAAATTAGAATTGCATGCTTCTGCCTCAATCGACGACAACTATGACAGAAGATTGATCCAACTCAGGGAAAAAAAAATTGCCCATGGGTGGGCAACCCCATCACAATTCATAACTGGAAATCATAAAATGGTCCAGCAAGATGATAGGCCCATCCAATTCGATCAGAATATTCAACAGAAGTTACAAAACAACCATTTTTCACTCATGAATGTTCATATGAGTGCCTAAGATTGGAAGGACTTGATCATCAATCATCCATCAAGTACACAAGAGTTAATCACCACATGATGATAACAAGAAACAGAAACTCACTTGCAGTATATAGGCCATCTAATACGTTTGCTACAAACAAAATAGCAAATGGAAATAGCTACTGATAGACAGGCTCATAATAACCTTCGCGGTACCTATCGCTGTCACGGTGAATAACCACAATGGCATATACAGCATATATGATCCCAGGAATATAGCCCAGCAGAGTCAGAAGCAAGCAGATGAAGAATTCGCACTGCAAGGAGAAAACAAAAAAAAGAAAAAACAAAAAGAAAGAAATTATGACATTTAAATCCAGCTCACACAGAAATGATAAAAACAACCACCACCGACCAAAGGGGTTTTTTTTGCATGTATTCATAACAACATAAAGCCAAAAGAATGCAAAAGAATTTAGCAACTGAGGACAGTTCAGATGTCTGTCAATCAGGGCAATTCTACAGAAAAGAAAAAAAAAAATGGCAGGCCTTCTACTTACAGGTCCTCTTGGATGTTAGGGAAGCAAAGGAGAGGCAAATGGAGCCAAGATTACCTCGGTTTCAGCTGGACCTGAACTTGTGAATACCAGCTTCAGCTTCACCAAACCTTGACTTAACCAAATTCGCTCAACCTTGAGCTCATTTTGTCAACAAAAACTTGAGTCCAAGCTTGAGCCCAGGTAGAGTTTATCAAACATGATTTACTTGTTCATTTCTTGTAAGGAAAAGAACATCCATATTATGGACACAAGATAAAAATAAGTGATTTGGAGCTCAAGAGAGGTGAAGCTTCCAACAACCATCAGAAAAGGTGAATGAGCTAAGCCTATTAAAGCTTGCATGTAGCTTGTTTTGACAGGCCAAAAATTCAAGTTCAGACATAGTTTGCAAGCTTTCACTTTTTCGCACTTATTGACCTGATTGGAGGCTTGGAACCAGCATCCAAAATAACTTTGGAACAGAGCCTCTCAACAAAAAAGTTCTCTTAGTGAAAGAAACTTGACACATTGTCTAGTTGTTCTTAATATTGACTGGATTGGCTGTGGTGTCATATATGCATTGGCCCCACCTTTGAATCCTATATGATGCAAGTGTGTTGTACCAATATCAAACATATCAGCCTGCATTGGATTTTTTTTTTTAAGCCAAATAATATGTACAAAATATCAAAAATTTTGTGAAATGCAATGATATGTTTTTCTTTTATCTTTAACACATATAAATAATGTCCAATAATTTCATTCTCTATCTAAAGCAGTTGATATATACATGAAATAAAGGAAACCAAGCATTTTCAAGACAACACCTAATACACCCCATATCGTGCATCAAACATGGTCAATGCCCATACATCATTTACTATAAGGTCATATCATATCAATATTGGCCGATATTCATGACAACTATCGTTTGGCCACCTATTCCAAATGGAAAAGGTGTAGTTCGCAGCTGCAATGAAAATGCTCTTTTGCTGCCTGCTACAGTGCTTCTGCGCACTTTTTAAAGAACATTTTAGGCTTCAAAGGAACTGTTATCATAAGCTTGTATATTGCTTCTCCAAACATACTACTACCCATGTTAACATCAATGACAAGCTAAGCCAAACAAAGCCTAGACAACTCTGTTGAAATCAAATTGGATGCTAAATACTTAAATTGGTCAATTGACCACTTTAATTCAAACAGTTTGTGCTTCTATAAACATTACTAGTGGCAACTTAATTCGTTGGATTTGACAATCCTAGCTAGTATTTGAACCTTCAATTCTATGTTCTCATTTTGAAGAGTTTCGAATATTTAAAGCTATTAAAAGTCGAATTGTCATAATTACCTAACAATTCCAAAACAACCATCGGAATTTTGAATTTTTCGAAAACGGATCAACTTTTCTAATCTTCTTTCAAAATGGCTTGATCCCTTATTCCATTAATAGCATCCATCTCATGATCAAAGACATTTACCCTTGACCAGGAGAAGACCTGTGGCAGTCTCATGCCCTATAGAGCAAAAGCAGAGATGACAGAACATACCGCTTATAGAGGTTAGATTCAAGGTTTGTTTTCAAAACCAGGTCAACCGACAGCAAGACAGAGGTTTGCAACCATAATGCAAGAAATGCATACAAAGGAGACCGCCGGCATCCAAGTGGCCCATCTACTTCTGGATTACTGATTTAAATTCTTTTAATCTCACCAAATTTGATTATTTTAGATGTTTGGTAACACCAAAAACTTATCGAACTAAAATTTTTTAATCTAAAACATTTTACTCTCCACAACTATCTTATTTTTTAATCATTCATTCACTTATTCCTAAACAACTACTCTATTTTTTTAATCATTTCTATACAATTATTCATACATTTAACTTATTTATTTTAACTTTATTTTCTTTATTCTTCATCATTACTCCTATCATATCATATCATTTTGTCCCATTTTAAAAACTTTTACACCAAAAATTTTTATTAAAAATTTTATCACTTCCCAAACACACTCTATGAAAAGAAAGACAAGAGATGTTACAATCGAACAGATATTATTAGGCAGTACCTCCGGATTTCGTCTTCTTCCATGCAATTAAAATGCATAAATAACACTACAAGCCTACAAAAACTTCCAAAATACAGGGATCAAATAGTAAACAGGCTTCTCATTTATACACTTTTTACTAAAGCTCTACCAGCAAAATCATTATCCCCAATAGCTAAAATTTCAGCGCGTGACAAACACAAGCTCTTTTTTGATCTTTGAACCACAGAGCCTAGATATCAATGCCATCTAAACAAACTTCACCAGTCTCTGCTAACAGAAATTTCTGATAAAGTTGTAACTCGATGCGGTTGGCTCCACCAAAATCTCAAGGTTGAACCGGAGGGATTTGATGACATTAAAGCTACCCATAATCCCTAATGCGATTTCTTTAACTATGATGTTCAAAGTTATTTTAATCACTGGCCCACTTAAACCACACCATCGGAAAAACACGTTTCATCGCGGGTAAAATATAATAATCATAAATATTAATTCACATAAATATTAAAAATGATACAAACTTCTATGAAGTCATCCACCCATGGGAGAAAAATGCTTTGGATGACCGACACAAAAAACCTTAATCAAAACATCTGTGGTTTGTTAGCTGTTGCTGAAGACGATGATCCGCTCAGATCTGGCAGAAAACTCCAAGGCAACCCAAAAAAGGGCTCGACAGAGATTTCAATGGGAACCCACTGCACTGAATCAAAACAGGTACGCAATCTACGCATCGCGGTTGAGAAAGGAGTGGGGGAATCAGTCAAGTGGGTGGCCATAGACATCAACAATTATCCATCAAAAAAAAAAAAAAGAGGCTTGGGAAGGGAATAAAAAGAGAAGAAGATCCTCCTACACTGCAGCATCCATGCCTGAGACAAACGCCCAATGGAGGGATAAGAATTGCAAGCAAGACCTCCAGAAAAATCCCAGTTCTATCCGGACCCATCTCTTCTCTCTCTTCTCCCCGAGCAGCGCTAATCTCCTTCTCTCCTGCTGCAGCCCAGTCCTCCCTCCTCAGCAGTCTTTATACGGCTTTGGGAGCCATTGTTTTTTCACCACAGCTTTTTTTCAAGAAAAAAGGGGATGCAAAAAAAAAAAAAAAAAGAAGTAAATAACGTTTAAGATGAGATGCATGCAAGACATAGAGCCATGATCGGTTAGGCTGGCCTAAAAAAAATATATTTATTCGCATTTTTTTTCATTAACGTGTTGACCTAGGTGTAAGCTCAGAAATTATAAGAATGTCATTGTATTTAAAAATTAAAAATAAGTACTTAAAAATATCCAAAAAAGTAAAATATAAAACTTTATTTTTTATATTTAATACACCCAGCTTAACATGTTTATGAAAAACTAAAAAAGCTTAAAAATATGCCTTTTACAGCCTAACCAGATCTTATCGAATATGAAATTGTATAACTGACTTTTTTTATCTTTTTAATATATACATTAATGAGCAGTGACATCGTTAGTTTAAGCTAAGAAAACTTTAAATATTTTTTATACACTTATTTATTTAAGTGTTTTTAATAGATAAACCATATAAATGTTTAAATTTTTCAAAAAATAGATACATATATTCAAAATGATACTTAAAAATCTCAAAAAATATAAATACGCATATTTAAAAATAATAAAACTTAATTTATATATTAAATACATTTAGATGAGTAATGATATAAAAAAGACAAATAGTATTTTTAATATTTTTTTTGAACCGGCTAAGTGAATAGTTTGCTTAGCTCTGCCTTAGCAGTTCGTTCCTTTGCATTACATTTTTATTTCTTTTTCTTCGTCAAACACCTATTTTATTATGTTATTTTTAATTTTTTTGTGGGGATCAAGATATATTTTAAATCTACTGGTTATAATCCAAATAAATTATAATTAATAAGGAAGATTTTTTTCCTAGTTCACCAACTTTTAATAAATTTAGTGTATTTTTAGTAATGAATAAAACTTTTTGTAAAAAGTTTTAAAGAGTAAAAAATGTCAAATGATATGATATGATAGGGGTTATGATGAGTAGTAAAGAGAATAAAGTTAAAATAGATAAGTTAGTTGTGTGAATAGTTGTGTATAAATGATTGAAAAGTAGGATAGTTGTATAGGAAAATGTGAAAAATGATTAAAAAATACGATAATTACGGAGAATGAAAAGTTTTAGATTGAAAAATTTTAACTTGACATGTTTTATTAATTGTCAAACACGCTTTTAGTTGCCCTTGCTTTTACATTATTCTTATATGATATGGTATTTTGCTATTGATAATTTCCATTTTTATTATTTAGGGTGTGTTTGGCAATTTACAAAAAATGTCAAGTTAAAATTTTTCAATATAAAACTTGTCACTTTCTACAACTATCATATTTTTTAATCATTTTTTCACATTTTCCT
>JAXCLR010000092.1:10946192-10957688 GCA_035584095.1 Annona squamosa | reverse complement strand
TCAATCATTTCTACACAACTATCCACACAACTAACCTATCTATTTTAACTTTATCTTCTTTACTACTCATCATTACCACTATCATATCACATTATTTGACAACTTTTACTCTTTAAAATTTTTCATCAAGAGTTTTAGACATTACCAAACACACCGTTAGACTTTTAATCATCGTCAGCCTCGTCCTTTTCGTAAAACGAAGCAATTTATCCCTGTTATTTGTACTATTCTGCGTTCCGTTTCCCATCACGTTTTAGTGTAATTTTCTATTTTCTATGTTTCATTGAAAATTTTTAAGATTATTTTTTAACTAATTAAAATACAAAAAAAATCTTAGTACGGTCTAAGTAAATGTCTCCTTTTGCTTAACCGGGCTAAGGGAATCCCTCTTAAATCATTACCTAAATGACTTTGATATTTCATTTTAAATCAGCCACGAAATGCTTTGTTTCCAAAAAAAAAAAAACAAATTAAAAATTTGCCACGAAATGCCAAAAGTTTGCTCCGCGTGCCCATGGGAGCGCGCATACGGCGGAGGGCGGCCGCATGGGATGGGCGGCGAAAGATACAGATGTCTCTACTCTGCGACTTCCCAAACGGCAATCCCTGCCTACAGAGTTGCAGCTGTCCACCGGACGCTCGGCATTGCTGAGTGCCTAAGAATCATAAGCCTCGTTTTGTATGGACAGACGTGTCAAAACTCAAAATTCAAAGAGTTCGGAAAGGTTAAAGGGCTCCAATAAGAAATAAAAATGTGTGGAGAGGTATAGCATTGATTTTCACAGGTCCCAAAAACATATTTTTTTAAAAAAAAATTACAAATACGTTAATGTAGTTATATTTAATTTACAAACAAAATTTTAACATTTTTGAATGTACATATTTATTTTGAATTTTTAAGTAGAAGAGATTATTATTAAATATAACTAGATTAATATATTTATAAAAAAATATTTTCAAAAAAAAATGTTTTCTTCAAACCGATCTGAAAAGGTCATTGTCAAGAATGTAAAGTTTCACTAAGGATGACAAAAACTATATTAAAAATGTAAAAAATGACTGTGTGAAATGTAAATTGGAAAAAAGTGTTGTAAATGAAAAAATATCATCCCCTACCTATCCCATATGATTTGACTTTTTTTACTCTTGATGTGCCATCCGCTTTCAAATCTAATTTTTCTACATTTACAATTAACAAAAAGTTTACTTTACCAACTGTATTTTATATTATTTATATTATCGCTAAACTCAATTATTTGTATATAATACACGATATCATCTAAAAATATATAAAATCAAAACAATAGAATGATTACTAGATGTTAATTTTAAATATGTATTTTTAATATCTAAACTATGTAAAATATCATTGTATATGTGAATGAATATAAGAATTTTGTATAAGTTATCCATATATTTAAAAAATATAGCCCACATACATCTTTGACTTAAATGGAAGCTACCTTAGAACTAAAAAAATAATGCTAAATAAAAGGTGAATTTGATAATATACCCATGACTTTTATTCATAACTTCACTTATTTATATGAGATTTTAAAAATTCTAAATATATTTATGTATTTTGCCCGAGTTATATTTATACTCTATATATAAAATGATAAATATGCCTAATATCTAATTATTATTTTATAATTAAAAATTCATATTTAAATGAGAAGGTCGATTTTATGCAATGCATCACATATTCGCTAACTTATGATTTTTGCGTCCTCTTCGTCAATTTTCAAAAGATGAGTTGAGTCGTTAGATGTGAATTTAATGCTGCTCATAAAAAGAGCTGCAAGGTTCCTACCGATGGTGACGCTTACATTATATAGCTAACCAAATGCTGCTTCTCAAAGGAAAAAGGCATTGAAGGGGGCTAGTGTTGACGCGACAACTAGTTGGAAGAAGAAGATGAGGAAATGCATATGACAATAATATAGTAGCCGAAGAGGAAGGGGGATGAGACATGGAGGTTGTCGAAAGTTGGAAAGATAGTCTTTTGAGGGCTACACAATCAAAAGGAAGAAAGTGGTGTAGGCAAATCGAGAGGAGTGAGGTGATTAAGATGTTACTCATGAGGAATATTAATGATATGTTGTTGGTAACGATCAAAAGGGGGAAGGTGGTCCTACGGATTGGAAGTAGTGGGTTGATTAAGATGCTACTCATAAGGATTATTGATGATATATTGTTGATAACGACCAAAAGGGGAAAGGCAGTGCAGGTAGATCAGGAGGAGTCATGTATTCAACTCTTTTTTCTATCTTCCTCTTTTTTAAATGCTCTGCTTTAATGTACTTGAACCATCATAGATTTTAATGTTAGTAGCTCAGTTCTTCTTCCTTTCTCATCTATCTTGCTAACTAGTCAAGAACCTTTTGATGTTATTGATGTATGTTGCTAGAGCAAATGCTTTCAGTATAGCCAATCGTCTCGTCCATGAGTGCTTCTTTTGTTCTAGGCATGGCCACCTTCAGATTGGGTTTTAGCTTTGTTGGCATTATAGATTTTGTTGTTGTCTCCAACTCCCGCCACATGGTATGTATAACCGTTATTGCCACCCATTCACCACCCACATGCTATCCGTGTTGTCTTTAACCAGTTCCTTTCTAGCTCACTAATAGTAATGGACCAATGATGCCCCATGCAACAACAACAACTTTTGATGTTGTCTTGCTTGACTTTGAGACTAGCAAGCAGTTGCTATTGAGAATTGCAAGCATTTGCATTTTCTCCAAGGTTGCTTGCTTCCGCCTGATTTTTTTTTTACTTGTGGTTTTAGCCATCGATCTATTTGTAATTTTGGCTTGATATCCTTTAATGAAATCATATAATTTTTCTAGTTCCAAGATTAATTTTTATGTGATTGAAGTGGAGCGTTATTATGAAATACACACCATTAGTGGGATAATTGAGATTTTTCTTATGCTTAAAAAATCAATCACTGCATGCCTGTTCGGAATTGGACATATACTGTAACAACTCGTTCGCTAAATATCCCTAATGGCTAGTTAACGAGTATCACTTGATATGATAAAAATTCGGCAGTATCTCCCTGTGACTACAAGGGGTGGCGTGGAATACATACTTTGTTATTCATAAACATCTTAATTTCTATCCTAAACTATAACATTCAACTTTAAATTCATACATTTGCATTCTTACGCCATAAAGACATCCATATAGTAAGAAAAATCTCATACACCATCATTGTACAACAAGACATCTTAAAAGATTATCATATATATTCACATATATTGCAGTCAAGTACAAAATGTTTAACATAAAAGGTTTAACGTAGTCCGATCAAGTAAGCATTAACACTTACTAGTATTCATAAAAGAAGAAGTCCATAATAACAAAATGTAAGCCCTAGTATATAAATCAAGCCTTAGGGTTGGGTTCTCGTTCAGCTCTATCTCGAGATGTCTCACCTGGTTTATGATCTAAAGACAAAATGATAAATTACGTGAGTCTAATAGAGTTAGTAAGTAGATAACAGTCAATATGAAATAAATATAAATAAGATTTTTTATACACATGCCATGACATAAATGCAGTAGGACAAATCATGAATGACTATGCAAAATATAAGGGACCAACACCTACACTCATGATCGTATGTAAATAATCGCATGTCTTTAATGGACCACACGTAATTCTCTCCTCATGTCAAACAAGGGTCATGAACAACTTTTTTTATATCAATCAACGGTTATGAACAACCTTTTCCTCAAGTCAATTAAGAGCCACAAACAACCCTTTTTAGCTAAAAATATCTACTACAACCATATATCTCGAATAGTTCATCATCCAATACACATAAGATTAAATGTCATAAATCACGCAAATGGTATTAGTAAACCCACATCATCAACTTTAAATTTTGAATATCCACTATTACACATAGGCATTTTATCGAACATGTGACAAGTATTGGAGAGAAACTCTAGTTGAATCCACTGAATAATATCTTCTGTAAGGGAGGAAAGAATGCTAATCTGTCATCTATTTCGAAAATTTCACTCAGCAATATCAAGTTTCCCGTGGTTCTTGCTAATCCCAAATCGTTAGAGCACTTAAATGTCTCAAGCCATGGAGTTATTAGGCTTATCCCTTTTCCTAACAGTCCTATACCACGATTAAGATAAGATTCCACTGCTAATTGAAAAAAAAAAACTACTTACCTAAATCTCTATTTCTCCCAAAACTAGTAATTCTAGACTCAAGCTGTTATGATTTGTGAACTTCCTTGATGCGGACAAACAATCTTTGATGCAGTTTGGGTAGATTTCAAGAAAGATTATGACTGATTTGATGGTTGGTGAAAAGAAGAGAAACAAGGGAGAAGGGGCGGAAAGGAGAAAAAGAAGGAAAATAGGGAAGGTAAGTTGTGTGCCCTTAGTTTAGTAAGACCTTTGCTAACACGGGCCGGACCCATACATGGGCTGGCTCAATTACTGATTTGCCACTAACCTCTCTACCCATAGCACTTAATCAATTAAAAATTTCTCCAAAAACGCTGCACCCTTCACCCCCATGACTTAACTAGGCAAGTCAAACCTCATGCCTATTCTGCAAAGGTTTACAATAGTCATAGTGTCTTAAACGGAGCACTACTGTATGCGTCGGGGAGAATGCAACGCTTCATGCTCCCGGGTGCATACGTACATTTTTTTTATTTTTTTGAATTTTTTTACAATATTGTTAATTTATATGTATATAAATTTTTACCATTTTTGGAATATTTTAGATATTTATTTTTTATTTTTAAAAATCAGTGGCATTTTAGGTAATTTTAAATACACTTATATTAACAGTTTTATAAAAAAAATTCAAAAAAATTTTAAAATGTGTATGTGCCCAGAAGCATGAAGCGCTGCATGCTCCCAAGCGCATATAATAGCACTCCATCTTAACCAATGCATCAATCATACACCTCTAAATCAATACCTCACAAATCATATTATACCTAAAGAATGCAACTACTAAATATGCCAATGCACAACTCTTACTAAATATGCCAATGCAAAACTCTTACTTATTCTAATATGCTTGTGAATTGTGTCTGATACAACTCGACATGCCAAGAGTTTAATGCATTCATGCATACACCACATCCCCCAGGTGCTGCAGTGTCCACAACATTAATATCATTAAGTACTAGTGGTATTCACAAATTACCTCATGACAAAAAGAAAAATTATATATAAAAAATACTTGGTTCTCACATGAACTAGAAGATCAAGTGACAAGAAATCAATGGTTAATGAGAATTGAGAAATTAGAATCTAAAAAATATTTCGTAAGTAATTAAAAGGGTAGAGGAATTTCGTCTTAGGATTGGAATTATCCTAATCATGTCAACAAATTTCCAAGAGAGTATCTTTGGGAACACGGTTCCAAGCTTTCTCGCAAGAGAGTTTCCATTGCAGGAGTTCTTACCAAGCCCCTCTCCTTATATCGATTCCAACCTTGCTGCCAAAAAATTCAAGTAATTTTTTTTATTCTCGATCCTAGCTTTAACTTGTTATAGTCGTTTATCATCAGTACATACCTTGTACTTTTTTCCTAAGCAACATTAAATTCACATCCAATGGCTTAGCTGACTTTTTAAAAATCGATAGAGAAGATGTGAAAATTCGTAAGTTAGCGAATATGTGATGCATAAATTCAGCTCTCTTTAAATGATATATGATTATATAACAACAAAAGCATGATTGTAAGCTTAGAAAGTACTAAACATTCATTTCAAATAAATTTTTATCTTAAAATTATAATTAGAATTTGAGCATATTTGTTAGTTTGCAAGGGATCATGAGTATAAATGAAACTTTGGACAAAATATATGAGTATATTTAGAATTTTTTCAAATTTGCGAGTAAAGTGAAATCATGAATAAAATTCGTGGGTATATGTGAAATTCGCCTTAAATATTTGAAGTGAATTTTTCCTTAGTTACAAAGAGCATGTTTGATACCAAAAAAAATTTTAAACCAAAAAATTTTCAAACTAAAATTGTTCTATCTACATAATTATCATATTTTTTTAATAATTTCTTCATATATTTCTATACAATTATTTTTTAATTATTTCTACACAAATACTTATGTAACTAACTTATTTATTTTAACTGTATTTCATTTACTCATCGTCATTAACCTTATTAAAATACATTACTTTTTCCAATTTTAAAAACTTTTACATAAAAAATTTTCATTTAAAAAGCTTTATTACTTCTCAAGTATACTCTAAGTACAAAAAATAAATAAAGTTACGTAAAATTCTCTTTTATTTTTTATAATAGAAGAACAATTAGTTTGCCTCAGCTTGTATTGTATAGTTTTGTTAGTCAGTTGGAATAAAGTTTTATCGACTAGCTTCCATTACGAGAAAAAAAGTGGGGAAGAATAGAAACAATAAAATAAATATTAATGACATAGATAATTTTTTGATTGAAGAAAGCAATGAGGGTGTTAACAATTTAGAATCTAGATAATAACAAAAAAGGAAATTATTAAGGATTGCAATCCAGTGCACTCGGGCGTACAAACCATTTTTTTATTTTTTTACACAACTGTTAATCTAAGTATATTTAACACGTGTATTAATTTTTATCATTTTTGGAAAATTTAAATTTAAAATCAGTGACATTTTAATAATTTTTTTATATGAGGCATTTTAGTAATTTTAAATTACTAAAAATTCTACTGATTTTTAAAAAAAAATTTAAAAGTTTTCAAAAAATAGTGAAAATTAATACGCGTGTTTTATATATATATATATATAAATGTTCTAAAAGATCTCAATCCTTGAATGAGTTATGCATCTACCTTCCCAAGACATTTTCTAATTTACCCAATTTCAACAAATAATTATATTATGTACTCACTGCGCCAATTAGATACATTCATCTGATCTTAAAATTATGTCTGTATATATATATATTCTGGGAAGTGAGGAAAAAATAATGAAAAAAGTTTTGATGAAAATTTTTTCTGAAAATAAAAGAATTGATGTAATATGATAAGAGAAACGATAAAAATAAAGTGAGAATAATATATATAATAATTGCATGAAAAAAATACAAAACAATGATCCCATACAGAGATCTCATGCATCCGGCCATGTAGGGTTGATATTCTTTCTTATATTGATGATTGATCATACATTTAGTTTATTTGTTATACTTAGAATGTGTTTGTTTAGTTATACAATTTTTCAATTAAAACTTTTTAATTTAAATTTTTTTATTTTTCACAACTATTCTATTTTTTAGTTATTTATTCTTATTTACTTATATAAACTATCATACTTTTTAATCATTTCTACACAACTATTTACCTATCTATTTTAATTTTAATTTTTTATTTTTACATTATTATCCTTATCATATGATATCATTTTATCTTATTTCAAAAATTTAATACAGAAATTTAGTTTGGAGACCAAGTTCCACTCACACCAAGAGGGAAATTTACATATTAGCATTTTAGACCTTAGAGTATACCTATTAGCATCTTCTATTTTGCTAAGGTTTATTTTTTGCATTTTAAACCTTTGCCCCTTATGGGTCAAAAAAGCACTATCAGCTCATGTATATTGTCAAAAATGCCCCTGCATATATAAAAGTTAAAAATAAATACCCTTGCATATACACGAAAATTAAAATAAATATTATTATATTTATATGAAATTTAAAAATCCAATTCTGACCTTGATGGTCGCTCGAATATTTTATCAGGCAGGGGACCGCAGAGGCAAGGGATTTGATGATATTGTAGTGGCGAGGAAAGGTTGGCGGCGACGACGATGGTGGAAGAGGAGGAGGCTGAGGGAGCGCTGCGTGAGGTAGTTGTAGAAGATGAGCATCTCCCCTGTTTCGTGCACCACCCGCAGAGCTAAACCGAGTGGCGGTGGCAAAGGTTCCCAAGATCCTGGAGCTCGTTAGAGAAACGCGCCCTCAGCGTTGAGCACGTCTTCATCCCTAGCCACTTCACCACCACGTGCCGAGGCCGATTGCTCAGGTATTGGTGATACACTGTCTCAAAATCCAGCTCCGCCACCATCTGTGCCTCTGAGAAATTGGTGTGGAGGCCATGATTTCTTTGAAGGGGGACCTCGCACGGCATGTACACCGTCGAGGGAAAGGAAAGTAGGCGGCGGCGATTGCTCTCTCCAGAGACGCTACTCCTGCCCCCGCTACTCAAGTGGGTAAAGCGATGAAATGGCCTCCATCACCCATTTCATGGCCAGACGCGCTTAGGGGTCGTTGAGAGAACAGAGGAGACCCAGTTGGATGAGGCGTTGCATGTTTGAAAGGCTCCCTTCAATTCGGCTTGTAGAATCCTCCCTTCATCCAATAGCCTCCGCAGCCAATCCAGCAGCACAATCTCCTCATCTGTGAACGGCAGACCCTTATTGATGAAGGCGGTGGAGCACCGTGTTTCATGCTCCGGTGATGCATCAGGGAATCGTGCAATGCAGCAATTTGTGTGTCTTAAATTATTAATGCAACATGTAATTTTACCCAAATAAAATATGTCAAAGTTATTTGGAGCTTGGTTCCATAAAATATTTATATACTTTTAAGAAGAAAAAGTATGAAATTATTTCGAGTATTTAATTTAAATAATTATTAATAATTACCATGATGTTTAGGTCTTCATAAATAAAAGTTTTATGAGAATATATTATAAAGCAAAATTTTACAAAATACTCAAGCAACTATCAAGATCCAAATTGGATTTTAAAATTGCATATATACGCAATGATATTTATTTTTAATTGTTATATATATGTGATGAGATATATTTTTAACCATGATAAAAAAAAAAAAACAGACGAAGCTCTGAAGACAATTATTCCCGTAGAGAACCAAGGTCGCCAGCATTTCCCAGAAGAAACCCAATCCCCCAATCGCCCGTCCAAACTCCACACCTCTCTCTCTCTCTCTCTCCCTTCTGGAAGTGTCGTAGCAGAGCAGCAGTAGCCATGGGCTCCAAGCCATGGCTGATCCCAGCACCAATCTACCGACCCAGCACCGACTGCACCTAGGACACTGACGACGACCGCCCCGGCCTGCGGTGCAGCCACACGCTCACCACCGTTGCCGCCAGAAGGGCTACTCGATATCCCGCCTACGGCAATTTTACATGAGGAAAGTAAAATACACACAGCAGAATTTCCATGAAAAGCTCTCTGCAATCATTGACGAATTTTCAAGGTTGAACGATATCCATCCCTTCTACGGGGATCTTCTCCACGTCCTTTACAACAAGGATCATTACAAGCTTGCTCTGGGCCAGATCAACACCGCCAGAAATCTCATTGGCAAAATTGCCAAAGATTATGTCAGGCTGTTGAAGTATGGCGGTTCTCTTTATCGCTGCAAGCGCTTGAAAGTTGCTGCCCTCGGTCGAATGTGCACGGTCGGGAAGCGCATTGGGCCCAGTTTAGCTTACTTGGAGCAGGTACGTCAGCACATGGCTAGGCTTCCATCCATTGATCCAAACACGCGAACGATTTTGATCTGCGGGTATCCAAATGTGGGCAAGAGCTCTTTTATCAATAAGATTACCAGGGCAGATGTGGATGTCCAGCCATATGCCTTCACGACGAAGTCACTGTTTGTAGGTCATGCTGATTATAAGTATCTGAGATACCAGGTGATCGACACGCCAGGAATTTTGGACCGGCCGTTTGAAGATAGGAATATCATAGAGATGTGTAGTATTACAGCTTTGGCGCATCTGAGAGCTGCCGTGCTGTTCTTCTTGGATGTTTCGGGGTCTTGTGGCTACAGCATTGCTCAACAAACTGCCCTGTTCCATAGCATCAAGTCATTGTTTATGAACAAGCCATTGATCATTGTTTGCAACAAGATTGATCTGCAGCCTCTGGATGGGCTTCCAGAGGAGGATTCCAAGCTAATCATGGAGATGAAAGCTGAAGCTGCAAAGACTGTGATGGGCCAGGGTGGCGAAGCGAATGATGATGGTATCGTTTTGAGCATGAGCACCTTGACTGAAGATGGTGTGATTTCAGTAAAGAATGCGGCGTGTGAAAGGCTGTTGAACCAGAGAGTGGAAGTGAAGATGAAATCTAAGAAGATCAATGATTGCTTGAATCGGTTTCATGTTGCACTTCCAAAGTCTCGTGATGGGAAAGAACGACCTCCTTGCATACCTCAGGCAGTTCTGGAAGCCAGAGCTTGACAGATCAGGCAGTTCAGTCCGTCTTCTTTGAGTCTGGGAAGATCAGGCTCGTTCCCTTCTCAGCATGTTCATACGCCAAGTATTGGATGATCGCCCTCGATTCAAAGAGCTTCAGGTCCCCGTCCTCCAAAGCTGGAACCTGACCGAACAGGTTTATGGAGAGGAAGGGCTCCTTCTTGTGGTCGCCAGTAGCCATGTTAACGAGAACGAACTCGTAGTCGAGCCCCTTCTCGTGCACGCAAGCGACGACCCGCATCGTGGCCGTCGACATCACGCTCCCCTAGACCTTTAGGACAGCCATGACCTTTGGATCTTGAAGAAGAAGAGTAGCAGTGACTAGGCTGCAAGCGGTGTGCTTATGAGGCTACCAGTGCTGCCGAGACCTCTGCCCCAGCTCTTGGGGAACCCATGGCAAGGAGGTAGAGGTAGCTCCTGTGGCGGCAGCTGTCTACCAGCTCCAGCGTCCGCCGCAGCGCGTCCTCCAGCCCATCCAACGGCTCGCGCGTCGCGGGGGAGTTGATCAGGTCCGTCGACTTCAGCTTCTCCAGCAGGTTGCCGATCATCTTCAGGTGAGTTGCGATCTGGACGCAGTTGGTGCAGTGCATTTTAGCGTTGTGCGCGGATTTGACGATGAGAGAGATAATGCGCACGGCGTCAACGCCGGCGGCCTGCGCCACTACACTCGCCATGCTCTTTCCGCCTCCGACGCAGCCGCGCTTCTTTTGGGAATCACCTCTTCCGGGGATACGAAGGACGCCGCATTGTAGGCGAGATTTTCTGCGCGAAGAATGCTTAGAATGGGTACTGCATTGCGACATCAAGCCGGAGAACATCCTGTTGGAAGATAAACTCTGCCCCAAGGTGTCAGATTAAGGGTGTGGTGATGGCAGGGCGAAGTAGAGCTTGCTTGAGATCTGAGCCAGAGATTGTCGGGGTTGAAAGGCAGAGGCATCGCGTCTTTCCATCCAGATGTTTCACGAATATCTGATAGATGTCCGCCATCGATCTATTGTTGGGTTGAAGCAGTACTGGGCGAGGAAGAATTCGAAAATCCGCCCCCAAAAGACCATTTCTTGCCTTCCCAAATCCTCCAAACAAGCTTAAAGCCTCCAGAAATCTTCCGTTTTCCGCAGATCTCTGTACCCAAAAGCCCACCTCCTCCGTCGTCTCGATGGCCTAATTGTCAAATTCTCCACCGAAAAAGGAGGAGAAACGAGACTGCAGGAGATGTATATTAAGGAGGTCTGCTTGGAAGGATTCAAATCCTACGCCA
>JAXCLR010000092.1:10901251-10941079 GCA_035584095.1 Annona squamosa | reverse complement strand
TATAAAATTATTTAAAAAAAATAAAAAAATAAATTTTTTGACCGGCCTGAAAAGATCGGTGCTCCTGAAAAGATCGGTGCTCTGTATGTAGATGACGGCAGAGATGCAACCAAGGAAGCAAGCACGTGCGCGCGCTAATACCCTAGCCAACGAAACGGAAAAGGACGTCACGGTCGCTACCTGGATACGCTACTTGCGGCCTCTGGCTGCTTGTATGTCAGGGTTTCAATCCTTTTTTCTCTCTCCCTCCTCCCCAGACACTCTCCCCTACTCGCAAAATCTGCAAACCCTAATCCATGGAATTCAAATTCCGAGCTGGGGAGTATCCGCCCTCCTCCTACTTTCCTCCTCCTCCCCCTCCGTCCGATGGCTATTTCACTGCTCAGGCTCTTCGAGGTTTCGCTCTCAGTCTTCCCGTTTCCTGAAATCCGTACTTTGTTGTTTCTTTTTTTGGACTTTCGTCTTGTGCATTCTCATTGATTTCTACTTGGATCGTTGGTTTTCCAGCTGGTTATTTCAGGGGAGATCTCTATTTGCGGAGACCGGAGCCGCTGCCGCACCATCCATTCATGCCGCCGCGGGAGGCCGTACGCCGTGAGCTGGAGAAGGAGAGGATCCGAGAGGAGATCATCGCTCGGGAGATCTTCCGGAGGCGCGAGCTCGAAGAGGAGGTCCGTAGGGAGCTGGCCATGGAGCGCGAATTCGAGCTCCGGCGGCAGGCGGATCGCTTCTCCCTTGCTTCCTCGTCGGCCCTGCCCGAAAGGCGGGGCCTTGGATCGGCGCTTATCCGCGACAGGTTTGCGGTTACCAGCCGGCCGGCAGGTGGAGCTGGTGAAAGATTGTTGCCGGTGGAGAGCGAGGTCAGACCGTTGCTGCAGGAGGTTGGAAAACCGCAGGTTGTGTTATTGGTGAGTGGATTGCTCCGGTTTATAGAGTGACGGTGAGTGTTTTCTGTGCTTAGCTAAACAATGCTGCAGGTGTTGCCCACCTTTGTGGAGGGATCCATTTCGATCGTCTTATCTCTGGCTAGTTGCGTCATTGAAGATGTTTTATTTCAGATGATCATAGCCGATCCGCGTGCTTTATTGGTGGTGTGGTAAGCAAGCCTTTCATTTGATGAGCCTCCGGGAGAATTTGTCTCCTCCGTGAAAAATGTCGTTTTGACTTCGGGGGATTTGCTGGACAATGGTATCCTGAATGGAAGCTTTTGTCCCTGTTTTTTGGGTACATCTGAGGGGGGCGAGCGCTTACTGTTTTTGGTTGCATGGCTGCAATTGTGGATTCATTACTTTTCACTCTATTGGGTAACTTGGGTTCAATGATATCTAGCATCTCTATTGCCTCCATTGGGGTCCGGAGTCAAGATTTTGCTTCTGTTTGTCTTCTCACTGTTGGTTATTCCTATCCAAGCTGGCCCACGGCATATATTTTTAAGCTGCGGATGATCATGCAGATTGTGCATTGTCTTCTGATGTCCCAGTAATGTCTGCATATGATATTACTTTGTTTTTCGTATAATCTGGGATGTACGTATGTTGTTCTTTAAAAACATAAACATCAAGACATTAAATAGGGTGTTCTTTAAGTTGGTTGCCTAAATGATATAAGAGGAATGATCTTGTTAGCTTGGGCTAAGTAAATTTCTTGCTTAGCCTACCTCAAAAAACCCATTTATAACTTTTTTTTTCTTCGTACACTTGTTTATCTAAGCGTATTTACCATAGAGGCTAAGTTTTACTATTTTTGGATATGTGTAAATATAAAAATCTCAAAAAAAATATTTACATATCCAAAAATAGTAAAACTTGGTTTATATGTTAAATACTTTCAGATAAACAAGTGTATGAAGAAAAAAAACGAAAAAAAAGTTATTGTAAATGAGTTTGTTGAGGTAAGCTAAGTAGGCATTTGCTTAGCCCAGGCTAACAGGATCACTTCTCATGATATAAATCATTTTTGTCACGTAGTTAGGAATGGTACAGCAGAATCCATGCAAATCATACATAAGTGGGGAATAACTGTTGATGATGATGCTCTTCTCAGTTTATTTGGCACCCAATGGTTATTAATCTCAGTTGGATTGTATTTCTCACTTTAGGCTTATGCTGTTGATGACCATTTGAGGGGTTTGAGTGCCCACATATAATGCGTTCTATGTTGCTATTTTTTATTGGGCATAGTAAATGCATATTTTTCTCTAATTTTATTGTTTCCGAGTTGCTGCTTGTAATGCAGGAAAATTTAATTTACATTAATCAGATGGTGGCCTGTTATGTAGTAATCAGATTTGTTTTTCTGAGATATTCACAAGCTGTAATCTGATAGTTTTTTAAAAGATTAAGCTACTGTGATCATTGCGAAATTTACACTAGGATCTAGTTCGAGTATACTCACTATGTTTCACTTATATTCTAAATATACTTACTAGATTTCAAAAATCCATCACGTACCCAAGAAGTATTGATGTGAAACCCTTACACCCAAACCTCCTAATTGCATGCGTGCTAATTGCGGGCAATGTTTTCCTGATATTCATTGTTGGTCTCCTTTCTCTGCTGCGGAGACATGATGTTGATTATTCCATCAGTGCTATTTGAAAGGGCAAGTCTTGGCCTGGTCGGTGGTGTGGATTACATTGAAATGGAATTCGATTCCTATGGTCGGTGGTGTGGATTACATTGAAATGGAATTCGATTCCTATGAAAATTTTGTCTCCAAGAATGGATTCGACATGTACTTTCCATAACAACTCTGGTGTTTCATTATGACATATATTTTTTATCATACCTTCTAGTTATTGTAACCTTATTCACTTCATGGTTTACATTATCTCCTATGTTGCTTACATCAATTTTCTTACCATTCAATTCTATTCCACGCAAATCCTCTCCACCAATCAAGGCCTTTAGGGGTGATTGGTTGGGGGTGGCAGGGAAGGAAATGAAAATGGAAAGAAAATTATAGGATGATGTTAGTCATAAAGTAAATAAAGTTAAAATAGATAAAAGGTAATGATTAGAAATACAGGTAATTATGGAAAAAATAGGCTTGTTATGATAGAGTATATGCCACATTGTAACTTGGGAGATGGTTGATGGAAACGTATTCCATGAGTTGAAATCCAAGTAGCTGATCATGCTATTGTAGTTTCATATTCAACTGTGAAAACCGGTACTTCTTTAATGATGCTAGTTATATCGAGGCAGAAATCTGGTTTCCTTTCCCTTATTTTAGTAGTCATAATGGTTTTAATTAACATGTATGCTCTCAAACTTCTTGCAGAAATGCAAAACAAATATCAGCTGATGGTGCAGAGACAAATAACATCATCTTGATCAAATCTTGACTCACAAAATTACCTCAAAAAAATAACTATATTAAACGAGTAAATTATTGTCAACTTTCTTGATGTTTTTTGCACTCTCAAAGTGTCTCTCTTTATATGGAACCCATTGCATAATGATTACATGTCAGTGAAAAGAAAGTTACAAGCATGAGGGGACATGGGTGAGGTGGCAGTAATGTAAATGACCGGGATGGATCCTTTAGGGAGATTCTTAGGTATATGATTTTCAAAATAACAAATGACTGGTGCTCAACAGTATGCTGAAACTTGTTTAAAATCTGACTTGATGGTGTCACTTGTACTGATGTTCAATAAGAAAATTTTTAGCGTGTTTTTGTTCAAGCTTATTATATTACCATCATAACATTTCAATAGAAAATAGTCCACTTGCATAGACCACATGCAGCTTTCCTGGAAGCTTCAAATTATTGACTTCTCAAGGAATTACTTCATAGTTTATTTCACCGTGGCAGTTCCCAACTCAACCTATGGCAATAATAAGCAGGACCAAAAAAAATGAAAAGAGTATCCTCCATTTAGCTATTCAATGATTTGTTAGTTCCTGGATTGTGGGTTCATGGTGGTGTCATTGAAAGGTCTGTCAATTGGCATGCCGATTTTTTACAAAGGTGAATCAGATTGCCCTCATCTTGCAGCTAGTACTTTCTGGAGTTAACAGGCAGGCGTAGAAAGTGTGGATCTTTCAATGACATAATAGATACAATACCAGGCGAAAGGCTGTCACATGTAACTATTTAAATGGAACAAGGGATTGCATACTTATATTTAGGGATCCTTCCACCCCCTAACCTAACTCCCTTTCTTCTCTCTTCTCTCTATTGTAGACTCTCCTCATGCAGTCAGTACTACTATACCTTGTCATGCAGGGAAAATCTACCACCGCTGCAGTGCCTACTACTGTTGGCACAAAGAGGAAGGCAGCATCCATTAGTGAACTGAAGGAATGGACTTGTGCTCTCTGCCATGTGCATGCCACTAGTGAGCGTGGTCTGAATGAACACTTTAGAGGTAAGAAGCACAGGGCCAAGGAAGAGGAGCTGAAAGGGAGCACAGGTGTTAAGAGCCAACCTGCCCCCATTCCAGAAAAGATTGTTGGTCAACCCAAGATTGTGAAGAAAGTTGCAAACAGTGCGCAAAATCAGAATCAGAAGCAGAAGCAGATGAAGAAGCCACTTATAGTGAACCAACCAGCAGACCAATCAGTTCCGAAAAATGAGGTCATGGCACCAAAGAAGGGGAAGTTTACCTTTGTGTGTCAACAATGTAAAATCAAGTGCTATAATGAGCCAACGATGGTGGCACATCTAAGTGGAAAGAAGCACTTGACTCGAGTGAAGGAACTGGAGACTATTAGCGAGGGGTTGACAGGCAATGTAACCTCTTTCAAAGTTTCTGGAAAGGGTGATGGGGTTGCTGGAGGGCTAGGTAAGGAACTGAAGATTGAAAGGGAGTCAAGAAGAACAGTTGTTGAAGCAGAAGTGGCGGAAGCCTTGACAGACGAAGAAGGGCAAGAGATAGAGGGGCAGATGGATGATGATATAGAGCCCGTGGATGAGCTGGAGGAAGAGGCTTCATTTTTCAAGTTGCATATGAGGGGGGAGCAGTACTGAAGGGATCGATTTATCTGTCCATAGCCCACCAAGTTGAAGTGTAGGCTTTGACAAGAATTATGACACAGGTTGTGCCATGGAAGGGTTTGGGATCTGTAAAATGCAAGTGACTCTTTGTGTAGATTGTTCGTGAAATGGAACTCCATGCTTTTCCATCCTTCTTTGCAGGTGATTCCCTTTCAATACCCCTGCAGCGTGCAGTTTCAGATATCCTGCAATGCTTCATGCGAGGGTGGGATGGCAATTCGTTTTCCCAGCATCTTTTCAAATCGAACGAGTAACCCTGTATAGGAAGACCTAAGCATAAAGGGTGAACGGGTTTTGTAGTGATTCAAAAAGTTATGAAAATCAAATGATGAAAATGTCAAATAACATGAAAAGGTGCTAATGTGTGAAAATTGTTCGAGGGCTGCGTTTGGCGATTGGGTTTAGAAGGCGCTGATCTCTTGCACTTGGGAGCAGCCAGCGTTCCCTACTCCCTGGTGCACGCACGTATCTTTTTTATTTTTTTTGAATTTTTTTTTTAAATGTTAATATAGGTGTATTTAACATATGTATAAATTTTTATCATTTTTGGAGTATTTTAAATATTTATTTTTGATTTTTGAAAATCAGTGGCATTTTAGGTAATTTTAAATTATTAAAATGCTACTAATTTTTAAAAATAAAAAATAAATATTTAAAAATTTCCAAAATTGGTAAAAATTTATACACATATTAAATACGCTTGGGCTAACAAGTTTATTAAAAAAAAATTTTTTTTAAAGAAAAAATTAGGTGTATGCGCCTGGGTTTAGATTGGTTTAATTCGGATTCATGCGGCTTCCCGGTTTGGTTTCAGTTGAATTTGAGGTTTGTGGTCTGATCGAACTTTAAATTTCTTATTATTTTTGTTTCAATGTTATCAGTTTCATATTTTTTAAAAAATGCATATATAATCAAAACGAAGAAATTTAAAATAAAAATAAATTTTATTTTATTACATTAAGTGAATGCAAGTGAATTAGCATGTTCCTAACACTTTTCGAAATATAAATAATATTGTAACTTTGTATCACTTTAATAAATAATCTTTAGGACAATGAAAAATGAAAAATAAAAAATTAATACATTAGTTGGTTAAAACAATTGTCTTAAAATAACTTTTTATAATGTTTTTATGTGTTTTTTTTTTTCATTTTAATTGTGTATTTCCATTTAAATTTTGAAATTTGGTTGTTTGCATTTTAAACTTTAAAAATTTTGGTTCATTTTAAGCCTAAAATCATAATGGTATTAAAAATTAATGTTAATCTATGCAAAATAACATAAATACCCTCAAGTATTTAAAAAAAAAAAGAAAGAAAATTTGTTTACGTCCGTAGAGGCGGAATGGGTTTTTGGTTTGACGGAATTTTGTAACTGCTGTTGATAGGAGAGGGAAAAAAATAGGGAGAAGAAGGGAAATTGGAGACGATGAGTCGATGACATGTAATGGGAGCGGAGGTGAGAGAGAATCGGGGGATGGCGAGGTATTTGAAAATTTTCAAATGTTGCCAGCAATGTTGTCAGCTGGAGATGTTTGTAATTTTTCTTCCGCAGTTGAACGTGGTCGAAAATTGAGGCGTCGGCGACCGCTTACAGAAGATCATCTCCTTCATCAATCTATTGATTAGATAGGATAGATAAGATGTAACTGCCATCATGGAAGAATTTCTACGCAAGCTGGTGGTCGTAGAAGGATTTGGAAGCAATAAAGAAGCATGCTTAATTCAATTGGCAATAATTTTTTGTCTGAAAGAAGTGACAAAGATTACAACATATCAGTGGAAGACATTTTTGGAGTGTGTAGAGGAGGCAACTCAGGTAATACCTAGTTGATCGTATTTTTGATGTCAAAATCCACAAATTTTACAAGAATTTGGGCCTTTAAAGTTTTATGTGATTTTGTTTACTGTTATAGTAAATTGCCGTTTTACTATTTTTAGTAAAATATGCAAAGTATGTACAATTAGCATTTTACGGATATATAAACATGCATGTGAGTAGTCAGTATAAAATTTGTTTTTCCTCACTATAAACTCGTAGCTTCTCTTGTTTATAAGGATATATTTTGAATATTATTGTATAGATTTTTCTTATTTTTTTGTTGAAGTTTCAATATTGAGACTTTTAATCAATTTCAAAACGTAGTGGTATTTGGCAATAAATAAAACTTTTCATCTAAAACTTTTTAAATTAAAACTTTTTACTATCTAGTCTATTACCTTATTTTTTTAATTATTTCTTCTTATCTTCTTATACAAAGTATTCTACTTTTTAATCATTTTTACTTAATTATCCATATAACTAACATATCTATTTTTACTTTATCCTCTTTATTTTTCAATCATTAATCCGATTATATTATATTATTTTTTTATTTTATAAACTTCTATACAAAAAATTTTTCATCTAAAAATACGTTAGTTATTAAATAAAACTTTTCTTGTTAAAACTTTCAATTTGAAAATTTTCACTATCCAAATTTTAATTATTTCTTTATATCTTCCTATACAAATTATCTTACTTTTTAATTATTTTTACTTAACTATCCGTATAAATAATCAATCTATTTTAACTTTATTCTTTTTATTTTTTATCATTATCTCTATCATATCATATCGTTCTCTTTCATCCTGACAACTTTTACACCAAAAACTTGTCATTTAAAATTTTTATCACTTCCAATAACAAAAAAATATCAACATAATTTTTTTTAATTTAAAACTTTTCATTCTTCATAATTACTTTTTTGAATTTTTTTTCATATTTTCTTCTACACTTACCTTATTTTTTTTATCATTTCTACATAATTATCTATATAATTAACATATCTATTATAACTTTATTTTCTTTACTCATCATCATTAACTTTATCATATTACATTATTTTCTTTTAATTCAAAAGCTTTTATATTGAAAAATTTTCATCTAAAAATTTTATTATTTCTCAAATACACTTTATATTTCTATCTAATATCTATTCATGAGTGTATTTCTATCATAAACTAGGAATAATAGGCCTTTTACTGTAAAAATTATTAATTTTTTATTTAAATGGTCATATCATATTGAGAAGTGACGTTGTTAGTCTGAACTAAGCAAATGCCTCACTTAACCCACCTCAAAAAATTTATTTACAATATTTTTTTTACTCTTTTCTTTATACATTTGTTTATCTAAGTTATTTAACATATAAACTAAGTTTTATCTTTTTTGAACATGTGTTGATATTTTTAAAGATAGAAATACTTTAAATACATGTATACCCATAAATGTTTAAAAATTTCTAAAAAATATATACATATATATAAAATGAAGAAGCTTGGTTATATGTTAAATACACTTAAATAAACATATATAAGAATAAAAAATAAAAAATGTTGTAAACGAGTTTTTTAAGGTGAGGTAAGTAAGACATTTGCTTAGCCCGGGCTAATAGTATCATTCATCTATAATATTTAATTATCCATAAATGTTTTATTTTATATGATTACATTTTTTTTATAGAAATAGACCTATTTTATGTTCATTTAATTTAAAATTGAAATTAATTGATGGCACCATTTTCTATTTTTTTAATCCCTTTTTATTTTTATCTTTTAATTTGGTCGGTTTTGGCCCCTTATAATGAGCATAAAGTCGACAATAACTCAATATCAAAGCAGAAATATTACTCTTAATTGACACAACAGAGTTCGTTAAAATATTTTTCTCACTTTGAATTTAAACTTTCATAAAATTAATTAGTAAAAGAGATACTTCCTCTTATATCCAAAACAATTGCACATAATTCCAAATATAACTCATAAAATTTCTAAATTCCTCTTATACCGTGACATTTCACTTTAAATTCTTCTTATACCCAAGCTGTTAAAATCATTCTATCTATCCTATTGAAAAAATGATTTTGCCTTTTTAAAATTTTTTCTAATTAAAATATATAAACCTTAATATGACTTTCAAGTTATTTAATATCATGTATTAATATTTACTACCGTCAATTGAGTCATGTTAAGGTTAAATTATCTTAATTAGACATTTTTAAATAGGCAAAATCATCATTTCAATGAAATAGATAATTGTGATTTTAATGGCGTCGGTGGTGTTAGAGGAATTTGGAGCGAAATGTTACGATTATAAGAAAAATTTACAAAATGTTGTAGGCATATTAAGAATTATATGTAATTATCACGGGTACAAAAGAAATTATCCGGCGGCAAAAAGCCTTTTCAAATGTTTCCTTCTTTTAAATTTAAACATTCCAGTTTTCAGTGCAGAGCATAACAAGAAAAAGCGTCCAAAGCAATCTTTAACGAACTAAGCCTTCATTCCGTCCGGACTGCGAACCTGTTCGCCTGCTGGAATCTCACGTTCCATTAATTTGATTGTAAATCTCGTCGAGATTTTGATTTGAATTGGATTGTAGAAGGCCTTCGCAAGTGGGTCTTGGAGCAAAACCGGATTTTTGGAAGGGAAGAGGAAGGACCGCGTGAAGGTGTTTTGTTCTACTGCCTGCTTGGGAGACTTTTACAGAACACGAGAGATACAACCAGGGGCCTGTGAGAAAGACGTGAAGAACGCGTTCAGACAGCGTGCTTTGAAGGCAAACCTCTTCTTTCATGTTGAAATTTGGTAAATTCATGTGTTGGGTCTTTTGGGTTTCTGGGCCGTCTTGCTTGGTATCTTCAGATCGATTTTCTTCCGTTGTATTGTGACACTGATCTGGGCACATTTGTTATCGGACACTTGAATGCGATGTTTTGTGGGCCTAGAAGGGTTAATTTCTGGGGCTTGATATAGAAATTTCTATTTGATGTTGTTTTCACTTTGCAGTATCATCCAGACGTATGCAAGGCGGACGATTGCCGTGTCCATCTTCATGAAATCCATGAAGTTTACGAAGTGAGTGCTCAAAAAGCCTCTTCTTTGTTGTTTTTCCCTTTAAAAATAAAAACGAGGAGAAATATAAGCCCCTAACTTGTTAATTTCTTATGAAAGAAATTAAAACACTCGAAAGTCCATTGTAGAAGAAATGTGAGTCGACCAATCCGATTTGAAAGGATGCAAATTTTCACTTCATTTGCAGCACTTAGGGATTGGTTTTATTTCACTTTCTTTCCTTTGCAATGCATCTCGCAATCCATAGGAACTGATATATTTTAATTAACAAGATGATTTTTTGCTTCATTGCGATCGTGACTTTTGTCATTCTGGGTGCTGGGTGCTGGTCAAATTGTAATGGGAAGCTTGGAAGGAACTAGTTCAAAGGGGAAGTCCTCCAAAATTGACGTGGCCCGTAATCTTCCGAAAAGGTCAAAAGGGTCCTATGAAAGAGATGATCTTGATGAGCGAGCACCGGAGAGGCAGGTATGAACCAAGCTGGGACTTGTGGGAGGAGTGGATGGGACGAGAAGGTGCAGGCATCAGAGACTATTCTTCTCATATCAACCCATACATTTTTGCATCATTGTGAGGATGAGATGATTTTTTGTCATTTTAGCTGTGTGGTGTTGGCCAGATTGTGGTGGGAAGCTTGAAAGGAACAAGTTCAAAGGGGAAATTCTCCAAAAATTCACGTGGTCCATCATCTTCCACAAAGTTAAAAGGGTCCCAAGAAAGAGATGATCTTGATGAGCCTCTTGAGGAGCAGGTATGAATCGTACGACCCAAGCTGGGATTTGTGGGAGAAGTTGATGGGATGGAAGGTTCAGGCATCAGAGACTATCCTTCTCATATCAACCCATGCATTCGAGTTCTACCATCACATGCTGCTGCTGATGGACTGCAAATGGAAAATAATCCAAATATCGAATCCCATTTGGATGGGTTTCTGTTATCATACTGCTATCACTTGGTAATTTCGGAGCATCCACGTTTAATTCAATGCTGATTTGGGTATTGTTGGTTGTGCAGTTTTCATCGTCATCATCATTTTTTTTCTTTGAGGATTGTGGTTCGTGGGTTCACAGCTATTCATCTAAAAATAGCTCTCGTGTAAATGCAACATCCATCTTAAAATGGCTATTCGTTAAATGGTTTCCGTTCACGTTATTCCGTGCTTTTCCCCAACTTGATCCGCATATGCATATATGATGCTTTTCTTCCTGGCCTTCTCCAATACCATCGCTTGTGTCTCAGGAATCGACTTTTTTTATTTTTGAAGAACGGGCCCAATACAAATACAGATTGCGAGTGTGAGGAAACCAAAACAAATTTTATACACATTCCGTCAAAGAAAATCTCATATACGTCAGTAAAACGAAAAAATAAAAATAAAAAATAAAATCTCATATACATCAAACCATATTCAATGAAATCTCCTAATTAATGAAGGATACTACTCTTTTTAGCCCATGTTAGAAATAATCCTACAAAACAACAAGTCTCAGGCTAACAGCAGCTCCGGTTTGTCCAGGCACATGGGTATATTTTTTGAAAAATGTAGGACCGAATTTATTTAATTCACACACCAAATTTTATGATTCTAAACATGGTGTTATATATTTTCTGAATTAAAAAATCAACAGTTTTTTGAGTTGAAAAGTATATAAAAAGCTCTCGATTTTTGAAATTCAGAAAAATACATACAGGATCCAGAATTTATAAAACATAATTGTGCCCATATTTTCATGGAAAAAAATAACACGGTATTGGACTATGTTTCCACAGGATCACTCCCCATTAACGAATACAAGACTTATTACAAAAGAAAAACCATAAGAATTAAACTGAGGAACTTGCAGATTCATGGGCCAACATGTCGATCGACACTGACCCGGAAAACGGATAGACCCAGAACCAGAGAGCATCAGCATTTTCCAGTTGCACCGGTGTATTGTCATTCCGATCTCTCGACCTGCTTAATCCCCTTATCGAAAAATAGGCCAAATACAAACACCAATTACGAGTGGAAGGGTGAAGAACTCAAGACCAATCTTATGCACGTTTCTTCAAAGCAAGCCTCATATACATCAGACCCATATTCAGTCAAATCTCTTAACTAATGACTGAATACAAGGCTAAAATATTATAAAATAAAAACCATAAGAACTAAACTGGAGAACTTGCGGATTCATGGGACGACAGCAACAGGGTGCAATGACTCGGAAAAGGGATAGACCCAAAACCAGAGAATATCAGCATGTTCCTTAGACGGGATGTGATAAAGCCCGAAGCAGTAGCTTTTTGTTCCGTCCTCATTGAATTGGATGGACCCAACCCCGCAGCGGATCCTAATGTAGATCATGTCCTTGTCTGGGTGGAAACCCAAGACCGTCACATTGCCCACCAGAGAATGCTGAAGATCGTGGATCCGAACGTTGTGCTTCAACACCCATCCACCGCTCCCTCCCAAAATCCATATCCGCAGCGACAGCCCGTCACGGCAAGCGTAGTGCAGACGCCCCTGGCACACCCCCATCCGTTCTTGGATCGAACCCTTGGCTCCTGCTGCCTTGTACATTGGTAGTTCCACCACCAAACACCTTTCTTCCATTACTTCCACCCTCACAGCTGCGTGCTTGTACGCTTGCAGGTACAGAGCCCCATCCAAGAACACCGCCCGCTGATCGCACAGGCTCCTGACGGGGAGGTCCAACGCCATCTCCCGCGCCGCCCACTCGTCCGTCCTCGACGAGAAAACCTCGGCGTAGATGCGCCTGCTGTTGCGCCTGCCCGAGGGCCCGAAGAAGCGGAACACCTTGTAGTGCAGCGAAACAAGGGATTCGAAAGCCACAGCGGCCGTGACGCAAGGGACCGGAACCGGCGCTTTGGGCAGACGAATCCACTTCCTGGTGAGTGGATTGCAGAGGTAGTAAATCTCCCCATCCCTCCCATTTTCTTTTGGGGAACAGAGCACCAAACCGTCGCGGCAATCAAGGATCTTGAGATTGAGAGAAGAGGGCAAGAAACTCAAAGTCAGAGCCGTGGTGTCGGAGACCTGAATAGAGTCGCCTCTCCGAGGCTTGCCCTTGAGCTTCACGTAACCAAACACCTCGTTCTTCAGCAATCTGAAGTTGTGAAGTACCCCGAGATGGTGATTCCACTGAATGAAGAAGCCGGAGATGGGTCTGAGGGCTTTTCGTCGACGTGGGTGGACAACGGCGGAGATGATCCGACGCCAGGACGTGGAAACGCACATGAGCCGGAAGAGCTGCTTGGTGGGCAACCTCCAAAGGATCTCAATCCAAACATCTTCATGCGGTTCAGAATTTCTGATATCGGCGGCGGCAACGACAAGCTTCTTGGAAGCCATGTGTTTCTGAAAATCCTGGCGGCTTCCTTCTCTGAAAAGAAACCCGCTAGCTTTTATAGGTACCGAGCACTGACTTGGCGGACAAGACTTTAAAAGAGTCCTTTTATGGATATGATTCGAGTACCAAGCACGACGGTCCAAAATCCAGTTCACTTCTTATTATTTGGGTAATGATCCAAGTAAAAAATATATACTGAAATTAATAATAGTAAATTCTAATTAATGAACTAAATATAAGTTGGGCCACGTTAAAATAAAAAGGAAAACAAAAATTTTTGAAAAAGGCCTAAAACACTTGTATGTACGTGAGATTCCTTGTATGCATCTGTATTAAATCATTATCCTATTATTTGTTATGAAAAATAATTTGTTTGGAATCGTATGTACGTGAGAAGAAATTTGGGAAATAAGTTTTTTCAAAAAGTACAAGAGTATTGGGGACGACGCTGGTTCGATTTTCCCCTCAGCGGTGGGGATTTTTGGTAGCTTTTGTCTTTTTAAAACTCTGTAGGTGAAGAGGGAGTTTGGCAATAACAAAAACTTTTCACGTAAAACTTTTCAATCCAAAACTTTTCATTCTCTACAACTTTTCTATTTTTTAATTATTTTTTTACATCTTCCAACACAAACTACCCTACTTTTCAATCATTTCTACGCAATTACCTATACAACTAACCTATCTATTTTAACTTTATTTTCTTTATTCCTCATCATTACCTCTATCATATCACATCATTTGACAACTTTTATTCTTCAAAACTTTTCACCCGAAGTTGTATTTATTCCCAAACACACCCGAAGTTGTATTCAGATTTTTAGATGAAGTTGTTTCTTCATGTGACGCTGTGTTTTAAAAAAAATATTGAAACGTGCGTAAATATGTCAATCGAAAAAAGTAAATAAGTTCCGTCGTAAAGAAATATTGAAATGTGTGTAAATAAGTCAATTCAAAAAAGTAAATAAGTGTTATAATATAATAGAGATAATGGTTAAAAATAAAATAAATATGATGGATGTACGTAAAGACGTCAAATAATGATTAAAAAAACAAGAATTTGCTTGGTACGGTAAGATGGGAATAAGGAATGAAGAATGAGATGGATATGATAGAATAAGGTAAAAGTAAAATAAAAATAGTTAGTTAAAACATAAAATCATACAAATATATGATATAATGAGTGGAAAATTTTCTTTTTGCACCTTATGTAAGGAACTCTTCTTATAATTTTCTTTTAGAAAAGGATAAATTTTAATATGCCTACAAGTTTGTACTTAATTTCAAATACACTCATGCACTTTCTATAAATTTTTTTATATCAACATATTTTACTTAAAATTTTTCAAAATTACGTACAAAAGGAGTGGTGGGATAGAAATCTACATGATTTATTCCTACCAAAAATTAGTTGAAGTTGCTCAAATATAGATCCCATGATAAACATCACATGTGAATATCGTAAAGAATTTTAACTGCTTGGGACACTTATGAAAACTAACCTGAATTAAAGAGATAAAGCGAGATATAGTTTAATATAAAGACAGCAAATAACGTATGGTAATAAACTTAAAAGTTCACATGTGATAAATGATCAACCAACTTGCTTCACTTGAGTTGCTCCTTTTTCAATATGTTGACCGACATCATACATGCGACTAAAATCCAAAACATATTTTTTGGTGAATAAAATTACCGAATAACAAAGCAAGTTCGTTGGATCATCTGAGGCTAACATAAATTATTATCTTCCTTAATTGGCATCACTATATGCAAAAAATTTGCGTTAAAAATCTTTTAACTTTATGTATTAGTATTTTCGACCCTAAAATTTCTATATTAGCATATTAAACTCTGCGAAATTTCAGTATTTTCATTTTAAATATCTACTCTTAACTACGTTGAAAAACATAATCAAATTCATGTGTAACGTTGAAGTTATCCTTACATTAGTATGAAAAGCAACACCGTTATGACTAAAAAACCAATATCATTTTCCTGAATTTCGTCACCTTCTTAAAATCGAGAGGCTTTACTACACAAATGATATTAGTTTTTTGTTACGATTGTCTTGCTTTTAGTATAGATGTATGGTGATTTTCAATATTATGCATGGATTTAATGGTGCTTTTTGACACCATTAGGGTTGAAGGTTTAAAATGCAAAGACTAAAACTTTGCAGGATTTAATATATTAATACACTAACTTTAGGGTTTAAATTGCTAATATGTAAAGTTAAAAAATTTGTGATGCAAATTCACCTCCTTTTATCTTTTGCACTACCTATCCATGCTATGGTAACTCAATGCAGCTAAAATATGTTATTTTTTATTTTCCATTAGTGAATAATTAATAAAAATGGGAACATCATGAAATTACAACCAGAGTATTGTTGACATTGAGCCGCATCATTACAATATAAATAGTTTTCTTGAATGGCATGTCTGTGACAAGTACGATCATTCGTTTCAAATCTTCGATTATAAGAACTAACCTGAGTTTGCTTATGAATCGTCTTTAGCTAGTTTTATCATAAGCCAGATCAGACAACTGGACGAGCCATCCCTTGAATCAATCCAAGATGTATAAATAATAAGTTGTGTAATTAAACTCATAATTAAAATACAAAATTTCAAGTAGACGAGTCATCCCTTGAATCAATCCAAGATGTATAAATATTATTTTTTGTGTAATTAAACTCACAATTAAAATACAAAATTTCAACTAGACGAGACATCCCTTGAATCAATCCAAGATGAATAAATATTAATTTTTCGAGCATTTAAACTCATAATTAAAATACAAAATTTTACTCCACAAGTGCTTCATAAAGCAAAGAAACATAAGCGCCCAACCAGTTAGATGCTTTAGGTTAACATTTAATGTCAACTCTTCTTCTTCTTCTTCTTCTTCTTCTTTTTTTCCTTCCTTCCTTCTTCTTTTTTCTTTAAATCAGTATACTTACATTACATTTCCATTTATATTACATTTAAAATAAAAAATTCTTACAAGCATTAAACAGAAAACCACATGCTCCTAATTATTAAAAAGTAGACCAAATATTTCCTCTGTAGGGACGGATTTCTAAGATCCCGATCTCGGGTACATTAAAACTATTTTATCCTATTTTTTATTTTTTTGAATTTTTTTTATAAAAGTGTTAATTAAGTTTATTTAACATGTGTATCAATTTTTACCTTTTTGGAGTATTTAGATATTTCTTTTTTATTTTTGAAAATCAATGGTATTTTAGTAATTTAAAATTACCTAAAATGATACTAATTTTTAAAAATAAAAAATAAATATTTAAAATAATTCAAAAATGGTAAAAATTGATATACATGTTAAATACACTTAGATTAACATTTTTATAAAAAAATAAAAAATAAAAAAAATGGTTTAATGTAACCGGGTGCACTGGGATGAGGATCCGGATTTCTAACCCACATCTTCGCATACCTGCTAGTGTCGTTACCACCCGGGGAACACCAGAGTGGCTTAAAATCACCTCTTCAATTAGAGACACAAGTCACCCCACTAATTAGGATCAATGGAATTTTTTTATTTTTTATTCCCCTTTTCCTAATGCCAACACCTAGCTGCTATATTTTATCGTATTGCCACTATATTTAATTTTTTTAAAAATTTTCTTACAAACTACCTTATCTATTTTATTTTTTGTTATCCTTGCTGTTTATAATTATTCTTATTCCATCAAAGCATTCTAATACTTTTTAAAAAATATCCCACAAAAATTTATGGAATTTTCATTACTCTTTACAAAACATGCCTTTAGAACTTTCTTCTCTCCATTTATACTTTATTTTTCAATTGTAAATAACAAAACTTCTTCCCCTTTACTTATCTGGGGTTGGCCGATGCAACCGGGTGCATTTCATTCATTTTTTTATTTTTTGAAATTTTTTATATATTATTAATTTAGGTGTATTTAACATATATATCAATGTTTACTTTTTTGAAAATTTTAAAATATTTGTTTTTGATTTTTTTAAATCAGTAGCATTTTCATAATTTATAAATTATGAAAATGTCATTGATTTTAAAAAAAATCTAAAAGTATCTAAAAATGGAAAAAAGTTGTTAGATATGTTAAATATACTTAGATTAATAGTTGTATAAATTTTTTTTAAAAATTTAGAAAAATTGATTTTTGCACCCAGGTGCACCGAAGTAGTGCACTTGGGTACATTGTGTAATGTTCCTTACTTATACTTTACTTTCCGATCATTTTTATATCTTTTGTAAACTATCATAATTTTTAATCAAGTCTTTAAAATCTTTGATATAATTACTTTACATGTTTTAACTTTATTTCTTATCATTACTTTTGTCATATTATATCACTCTCTTTCATTTTGACAAACTTTTTTCACCAATTTTTTTCTTACTTTCTAAGTACACTAGAGATAAACTTGTACTAGTTTTTTTAATCCTTATTAATGTAATTTAACATCTTAACAACCCAACAATATTCTAGCTTGTTGTATATATTTTCAATCATTGTTTAATATTTTTATTTACTAGTTTTTTTATTCCTATTAATGCAATTTAACATCTTAATAAACCAACACTATTTTCACTTGTTATATATATAGAGAGAGATCCGATCCTGTGCAGTCGGACTGCATCATACAATCCGCTGTAAAATGAACCCCACATATATTAGATTGTAATAAAACTTTATACAATCATTTATCCATACACAAATCGTACTTTAGACAATTTAGATGTTAAAAAAACCACTTTAAACTTAATATTTTCATTAAACTATTTTATTACGTTGATTTTGCACTATTTTGAGATGAGGACTACATACATGTTGGATGTGGACGAAAATTAATTTGCTAATAAAGTGAACAATTCTAAATACAATTGGTAGGGTGGATTTTCTATTTATGATCAAGTAGAGCCCACAGTGCATGAATTGTACGGTGCAGTCGCATGCATTGGATTATTTCCCATATATATATATATATATTCAATCATTGTCACTCTCACATTAACAACCCAGCACTATTAATGTAATTTTTTTATATATCTATCTTATCGATCTTATCCCGGTTGCTTTGATTTTTAATAATTACCATTATTATATTATGTTACTCTTACATTTTGAAAAATTTTTCCATTAGTTTTCTTCCTCTATTTTTTTCTAATTATGAGATTGGCCTAGAAGCAATAACTTCATAACAAAAAAAAATTTTTAAAAGAAAATTGATAACAAAAAATACACACAATGATAGGTTAACTTTTCAAAGGTTAATTTCGATTCCATGCAACCCCTTCAAATTTTAAGATTTTGATGGTTGATAGAAATTTTAATTCATTTATTATATTTAATATCTTTTATTGAATTATGAGATCAAGTTTTATTCAAATCCAATATGTGCATATGCAACATTTGCTTAAAAAAAGTTACATTTTTATGTAAATTAGGAAAAATATTTTGACACATTCACACATATATTGGAATATAGTAATATTTTATAGAATTGTTTATCTATATAATAATGATATTTTAGATCATTTAAATATTAAAGATATTGCTTAGATATTTAGCATTAAGTCATTTTATTACATTGATTTTATGTATATGTGGATGAGACCCATATACAATGATTTAGACAAATGAGAGAATTTTTATAATAATATAAGTAGTGCTAAATACAATAAATGAAGTGAAGTTTTGATCAATCATCTAAAGTTATATTTGGGATAAAACTTCTAAAGGAAAAGTTTTTAATATAAAATTTTTAAAATGACATCAAATAATGTGATATAACAGGAGTAAATAAAGAAGATAAAATTAAAATAAATAAGTTAGTTGTATAAATAGTTGTGAAGAAATGATTGAAACGTATGGTAATTTGCATAGGATAAATAATTAAAAATAAGATAATTATAAAAAGTAAAAAGTTTTATATTAAAAAATTAATTATAAAGAGTAAAAAATTTTAAATTGAAAAGTTTTAGGCAACAAATTTTGTTTTAAAACAAACACACCTCAAAATGTTGAAAATAGAAGGGTATTTTTTCTCCCTATCAACCAGCGTATCGATTGCTGGTTCGCCGGAGTACAATTTCCGTAGCGAAAACCTAGGCACGGAGGACTCGCTTTCGTTGCAGGCAGCTCTCCGAAGCTTTGTTCGTATTGAGCTACTGCTACTAATCGGTTGCTCTTGCCACTTCGCGATGGTCGGAGGAAGAGGAAGAGGAGAATCGGCCGCCGCGACAGCAGTTCCAGAGTCGGTGCTGGAGCCGGTGACCAGAACCCTCCACAACATAGAAGAGCTGAAACCCAAACTGCTTGAATTCATGGCCAACTTCGATCCCAACGTTCTCTCGGAGATGGCCCCACTCACCAGGGCCCACGCCCTCTTCGTCCTCGCCAAGGCCGCTTCCACCCTCTTCATATGTACGCACTACGCTTGACTCCATCCCTTCTCATTCCACTTAAGTTTTCCCCCGTGTATGTTTTAGCCGTTATGTCGATGATCTAAACCGTTAGTCTACGTCCTGATGTGTTTTGGGCATGCCCCAAAAATTTGTTCGAGGCGATTATGGTCTTATTGTGGATGATTAAGACCGACGATTTGGAGAATTTGCAGATCGTCTTAAATGCCCCTTTTCTGTTTTTTTGGTACATTTTTTCCTTTATTAGGTTTTTGCACTAGAAAGTAAAAGTTATCTTGGGAAATGCTGAAACAGTGGTGACTAAATGCTAGCTTGTTGAAGTGTTTTGCGTTTAATGGACTTCCGTTAATCTGTTCACCGAATGAAGTATTACAAATCAAAGGTGTTGTCACCCCTGCATCTTCACATCCAGAAGTGGAATTAAGAAGTCAGAAAAAAATTCCATACATTCAATGTAGTTACCATTTTGCTATTTATAGTTTTGATGTTTTTATGTTTTGAAAATTGACAGTGCGGCTGCAGTGCAGTGGAATTCAACCAGATGACCACCCTGTTAAGACAGAGATTGTAAGTATTCTTTTGTACTCCTCTGAGCTATCATGTTTGCAGGGTTGAACTTCCTCTTTGTGAAGGAAAGGAATTTTTTCCTGCACTCTGAGATCACTTTTTGATTTGTTTTTCAAAAATTGATCAAGTGCAATCGGCACAAATCTTCTATTACCATTGAATACTTGGTCCTTTTCCAATCCATGTGGATTTTTCTTAGACATCTATTCTGTCAACAGTAGACAGATTAAGAGCACAGAACCTTTGTTTATGATTTTGTTTATAAATTTTGTTACTATGGGCATTGTGTGTAGTGTTGTGGATCTACCTTTTAAGCATGTGTTTTGATTAGTTTGGGTTTTGCTGTTCCACGCTTTTCCCTTTCTCCTTGGTTGGGACCGATTCAACAAACTCTGGTAATGAGTCTGTCTCTTTTTTACTCAGCTACGTCATTGTTATGTATAAAGATTCATATTTCCTTCCATAACATGGACGACATTAGTCACTGGACTGCGTTCAACCTGGCAGCCATAATGCTAATTCTTTTCATTTACTGAATTTGGTTAAGTGTTGTCTGCTCTTGTAGAAATAAGTATAGTCATGTAGCTACTATTTTAGCATTTGAAGCTCTATAGCTGTTTGTTTCTTTGTGTCAAGTCTTTTGCCCTCTGGAGTTAATTGCTTGATTAGTTTTTAGTAAGTTGAATAGATAATTATATTAATGAAAAAGAAGTAATCTGATTTGGTGGAACCTACTAAACATGCAACTTCATCATCTTATTGTTGCCATCACTTACGCCGCCGCCACCACCATCGAAGCATTATATCAAATAATAACGAGCTGATGTTAGAGCATTATGAATGATGTTTTTAATTAAGGTCCATATCAATATTTACACCATTTGTTATCAATTCTAAGAATGGTAACCTGGCACAATTTCCATATCACATATGTGGGGCTCTCGGATGTTTCTACAGTGCATTATCATTATCCCTACAGCTTTTGATGCCTTCTTGTCATTGAACCTTATCTGATTTTATTTCCTATTTCAGCTGGCCGAAGCATCTTGATGGGCTTTCTAGTCTCATTATGTATCAGTGTCATCCTTCTCCGAATGCTCGTTTTCAAACATTCTCATCAAGCATGCCTAGTTTCTCTGCTATTTTATGTATATCAAAGTTTCCAGTTTGATCGGAATTTGTCTATCTAAATATTTTAACTAGTTTTACAAATATCATGAACATTTTAGTGATCTTACAATATTTTTGTGGCTATTGATCACATTGCAATTGGTCGAGACCTTCAAGGTTTTGGCAACTTTTTAATGTGTTGTAGTAAAGTCATAGAAACATTCTGTTAATGTGATTTTACAGTGGAAAATCTTGAAATTGATGGAGTCTGAAGCCTCAATGCCTTGGCGAAAAGTGACTGCTTGTTACCAGTTAAAGGCCAAAGTCTTTTGCACATTTGGGGTTCTTTGCTTGCTAATTTCTAACCTTCTTTAGATTTATTAATGTATCAAGTAGTTGAATTTTCAATAATAAACATCCATTTTAGGGTTCATTAATATTTTCTGAAAATTTTAATTATCTAATTTTGCAACATTTTGCCAATGGTATCCCAAACATGTTTACAGCAAGAAATTTGTGATAATACAACTAATCATTTGGATAGAACTCTAGAGGTGGCATCTCATCTTTATCCAGTTATTTTCAGCTTTATGAGGAGCTTCCTTATTAGTCCCTTAAATATCTTTCCCAAGATATCAGAAGCAGTCATTTTGGGCTGTTGGACATCAGTGATAAATTTGTCACTAAGGCTACCCTGTTTTTACTGCAAGTCTGCAACTGTATTCTATTTGATCCATTTAACCATAAAACCATTGAATTCTATATTGTTCCTACATTATTTTTGTCTCTGCACCTATCCTGTTACCTTGTCAACTATATTATTCTTTATGTAAGCACCATAGGAATTCCTTTTTTGATTATTTTTTTCTTAAACCTTTAGAATTATTTACAATTTTTTCAAAGTTTTATCCTTCTCTCATCTTCAGGAGAGATTAAGATTGTACGAAGCAAAACTGGAGCGCTTTAATAGTTGGAGTAAAGGTATCCATTTGGTTACGTTACCAAATTTTAGTATTTTGTATGGATCTCCATCTAAAAAGACTAGGAGTGTCTTTGTATTTTTTGTTTTCCTTTTCTTGCACACTTATTTAAGTTCTTAAAGATCATTTACTTTTTCTAAATTGTCAGAGCCACTCCGACCTTCTACTAGAATAAATCATCAAGCAGCAACTCGTTTCATTGAACATTCATTACCTGATCTAACAGCAGGTATTGTGCCATTCCTTGTCTTCGTTGGAATTATCATTTTCTTCTTACATATTGTTTTGTTGACAAATTACATGATAATGCAGAGCAGAAGCAAAGTTTGCGGGATGTCAGTAGAGGAGAGGGTCGTAATAGCAGTTCCCATGATAATTGGAGTGGCCGCAAGAAACGGAAGCATCAATCATCAGAGAGACAACAATCTGTTGTGGATGCTGCTCGGGAATTCCTTGAGAAGGCACAGAGGGAGCTTCTAGGTGGTGAGAGTGATGTGAGAGGTCCTCTGATAAATCAGAGTCCAGACGGAGGGGATGAATTGATGAATTGATAAATACTCAGTCATCACGGTGAAAATCCATGCATATACTGACCATGTACTGTTTAGCATGTCAGGGTGCCTCTTATATTTACTTTACTTTTCCCCATTAATTTTCAAGGATGACTTTACATTAGTTTGATGGGCATTCTTTCCATGTTCATTTTCACCGAGGGGATCTTGTTATGAGGTGTTTGTGCAAACTCACTGAATCTGTGTTGTAATTTCTATATGCCAGTAGGAAGAAGCTTCTCAAGCTTCTCAATGTAACGTTTGAACTTTGAAGTTTAGACAGCTTACAAAGCCTCCTTACCATTTTGATAGTGGGGGAAAAAAGTTCAAAGTAAGGTTGTAACATATTTCTTTTCTGTGTCTCAAACAAAATGAATACTTCTTGTTTAGGCCGTTTATTTTTTTCTTTCTTTTATATTAGGACGTTTGCCAATCCATGTTTCAGTTGTTATGGTGAGTTTTCGAGGATAGTTAGCTCATTCATTTTTGCCCTTTTCCTTTCCTTTACTGGCTGGACTTTTCTATTGGGGGCATATCCTTCCATGTATTGGAAGTCAAACCAGCACAGCATGAGGAGGCTAGGAAACGTCTGTTGCTTAAATTATCATCAATAATCTAAGTCTGTTGCTTGAATTACCTCTAGTACTCTAATGAGAAGGCTTTATGTGCAAAAACCATTGTTCATAATTCTTCTAATAAAATGAATGCTAGCATTTTACTAGTTGGATGCTCTGGTCCTGTGGATGGTGAAAAGGGATATTTTGGAACAATGAATTGAGGGCCATTAACATCCATGCTAACAAAAAACTAACGATTTTAGAAGTCTTTTATTTGTGTAAACACTTTTTCAAATCAATTTCATTCCTACCAGTGTGGACCGTTGCTGTTGGATTTTCAATTTAAATGAGCTGCGAATTAACAAAAATGCCTCCAGAGGCACAAGCAGGGTTGTCTTATTGATTTGGGGGCATTTTTGTATATTCACAATGCCTTTAACTTATAACTCTACCACTAACCGTTAGTCTTGATATGAATGAAATTGATTTGGAAACATGGATAAGGATTTTTAAAATTATTAGCATGGATGAAAATAATGGGACGTGATACAGTGCATCCAAGTGCAATTGGTTTTAGAACACCTGTGTGCAAAAACTCTTTTTTAATTTTTTGTTAAAATTTTTTCAAACAATTGTTAATACAATCATTTTTTATATACTTTTATATTTTTGTTTTTGATTTTTTAAAATTAGTTGCATTTTTGTAATTTATGAATTACGAAATGCCACCTATTTTTAAAAATTAAAAATAAATGTCTAAAAATTGCCAAAAATGGTAAAAAATAATGCAAATGTTAAATACACCTAGATTAATAATAATATAAAAAATTTAAAATTAATAAAAATAAATGGGTGAAATGCACCCAGGTGCATCCGGTCACCCCTGGAAAATAATTTAGTGTTTTTTTGTTAGCATGGTTAACACCCTATAAATTTAATAACGAAATGATAGAATGAGTCTAATAATTGAGTTTCATCCAATCAAGTATTTTGCCATTCAAATATAGGAAAATGAGTTTCATCCCAATCAAGTATTTTGTGGGCCATATTTATTGAAAAATATATATTCACGTGTAAATTATAAAAAATGCTTAGATACATTTACACATATTAAAATTTAATAATATTTTATAAAATTATTTATCCACATAGAAATGATATTTTAGACAATTTAGATGTTAAAAATATAACTTTAAAATTAATATTTAATATTAAATAATTTTATTACGTTGATTCTTAATGGAGCTTATACATAGTTATGTTAGACAAATAAAAATGTTTCTGATATACTATAAATGATGCTAAATACAATAGATGAAGTGAATTTTTCATAAACCCCAATAATACATAAAATAGAAAGATTTCATATAAGTAAGACGGGTTAAGTTTAGACATTTAACTAATTAACTATTTTATGTTATATTATTACCTTCATATTTCTATCATTTTTATTTTTATACAATTATTTTATTTATTTAGCTTTTACTTTTTCTGCTTCTAATTATATTATATTGCATAACACCCTTACTTTTTTAAGATTTTTCTTACAACTTTTTTTGTTCAACTTCTTTTATCTCTTAATTTTTTTACGAGAAGTGATCATGTTAGCCTAAGTTAAATAAATGTTTCACTTAGTCTACCTTAAAAAATCTATTTTCAGTAACCTTTTTAGTTTTTCTTTATACACTTGTTTATTTAAGTGTATTTAACATATAAATTAAGTTTTAGCATTTTGGCTGTATTTATATATATTTTTGATATTTTTAAACATCTATGTGTATATATGTATTTAAAATACTCTTATCTTTAAAAATCTAAAATATATATATTCAAAAATGGTATAACTTAGTTCATATATTAAATATATTTAGATGAACAAGTGTATAAAGAAAAGAAAAAAGAAAATTGTTATAAATGAATTTTTTGAAGTAGACTAAGCAGAACATTTGCTTTGCTCTGATTAATAAGATCATTCATCTTTTTTAACACCATCTTATGTATATATTTGATAAAACACAATCCTGTATTTAGTTAAGAGTCATGTTATTATTCAATAGGTTGTTATTTACAGTCATCTAACTAAATAACAACCTCATTTATTTTATAGTGTATATTTTTATTTTTATATATGACTTTTGAAAATAAAAACATTTCACATTTTTCATGTGAGGGAGTGTGAGATGGTTGAAATTTTTTCATTTTTAATCATTTATAAAAATATATAGAAGAACACAAAATAATAAATTTTGATATATGATTTAAACGTGCTTGAGCTCACATAAAAGTCAAAAGAAAATATAAAATATAAAAAAAACAAAATACATGACATTGTTATTTAACTAGGTAGTAATCTATTAGATAATATTACGACTTTTTTGCTATCGAAAAAATATTACAACTCGCTAGTTAAAATTCTTTAAAGTTAAAATGGAATTGGTCGGTAAGAAAAATATTTGTTTTTGCCATACTTATTTGGCTAAACGAAATGAAATGGAAAGAATTTTCTAAGGATAATTTGAACTATAAAATATTAAAATGGATATCATTAAAATAATAAGGACATGAATAATTAAAAATACAAATAATGATAAAAGGAAGAAAGATTATTATGATAGGAACATATCCAATCATGCCTTTAAAAAATTCTTGAAAAAAGTATTTCATTTTTTTTTTTACTTGGCTGTGGCACATGTTGCACGCGCGAATCGCTGTAGTAACACGATTGAATATCCATCATCGCCCAAAAAACCAAAGGATCACGGCAAATAGTAAGTTACGGAAGTGTCTGATCCTGTTCGCTGCTTCCCATCTCCCTCTTACTCTTCGATCCTCCGAATGGCTTCTACCAATGCGTTGGCGCCTCAGATTTCACACTCGCACAGGCCTTCTTCCATTTCCATGTGTAATCTCTCCTCTCTATAATCTTCTCATTTCAAGTTCCCCTTTTGGACAGCTGAATCTTTAGTTTCCTAGTGGATTGCAGCGAGACGTATGGGTTTTTCCTCCCCCTAATTCGTGATGGATGGGCGCGTGCCTCTTTTAATTAGTCGGGTCCAAATATCGGTATTTGGTAGCTTGCGATTCTTGAACTGATTGGGATGGTTTTTTCTGTGGGATGACGTTTAAACAGCTTTTGGGGCTTTTGGGGGCTGTGTATAATGGATTCCTGCGATTTGCTGGAGGTAGCATAGCTATTGATTTCTGAAGCGAGGAAGTCAATTTCGACTTGTAGTTTGGGCGCTACGTCAAAAAGGTTGTGAATGAAGATTTTTTGGAGGTTGTAAATTGGGTTTTGGAAGAAAATCTACTGGCTATTGGCTTCTGCTGTGCAAAAAGCGTAATTGCTGGATATTTTCCGGACGGACTTTTTTCCAAAATTTCTTTTATTGAAGAAACTTCCCGGAATGCTCTTCCTAGAAGTATGTAGCTAATTAGAAATCTCTTCTTGAGAAGGTGCAAAATGAACAAGTCTTTCTCATGCGAAAATGGTATGGTTCTTAGAACTGAGTCTACTTGGATTTGCTATAAACAGTCTGCTTTGATTCCAAAAGGCAAGCTGAGCCTTGGAAAGTTACGGTCTCTGATTGTGGCAGAGTGAGTCAATCTGAGTGTTCGAACCTTTAAGACCGTTGAAGGATAAAATGGATGGTCTTTTTCCAGCAAAAAAAAGATAGGGAGAAGGATTGACATTATACCTAATAATGGAAAAAAATAGAGTTGCTGAAAATAAGTGGGTGCACATGAATATTACTTAAAAGTAGATGTACAAATGGATGATAACTAGTCCTTCCTCTAATGCTTTTAACCAAGCTTTCCATAAAATTTTGCTTAGAAAAAGCAACTTATGTAACATCAGAACTACATGACATAACACTACACTTGACTAGTTTTTGATCAATTCATGTTGTTGGTTGTTTTATATCATCCTTGGTCTTTCAACAAAAATCAGTTTTAGGCAGATAATTTGTGTTTAGTTATATTCAATAGGATGCCCATCATTACATTATGTTCTTGACTGCCCAATATTTTCTAAGCTAGAGCCCTGCAGACTACAGCAGGAAAGTCATGTTACTCACTTGTAACAAAGAGAAAGTTAGCAGTTGAGAACACATCCTTAAGTCATTGGTTGTCCTATGGCTTGTTGTTCCATGCTGTCCCCTATTCACATTAAGGTGTATTGAATGCCTAGCTGGGTCATGGGACCATGGAGGCAGCTATGAAATTGTGATCAGGTCCTTGGCTGCTCAATCAAGTGTATTATGCCTTGTGGAAAGAACTTACATTTCTAAATGAATATGGTCTATAATTTTGCAGGAGCAAAATTGATTTAAAAAAAAAAAAGGAAATACCGTTTTCATTTTTTAAATTTTCTCAGGTTCTAAGGATCTATGAAGAATTAACTGAATAATAAATGTAAATTGAGGTGGAAAGTCTCTTGAACCTTGAGGTTAATTTCATGAACATTCCTGGCAGGGTTCTTTCTTTTGAGGTTACAAAATTTTTCGGCAGACATTTCAGAAAAAAAAAGCGTCTTGATCCTTTTTCCTTTTATTACTGGTTTGTCAACCCTATCTAGTTGCTAGTAGGAAGACATGAGATTTTACTTTGTCTTCTAAGTTTGTTTATTTTCTTGCTTTTTTTGGTTCTTTTTAATTTTTTTTAAAAGTAATTTTTGAAGATTAAAACTGGACTGGCTAATAATCTCTATGCATCTGGTTTCCTGACATTATTCAGATCTAGCAAGTTAATTCAATATAAGAATTCTATTTTTTTATAGGGCATGTTTGGCCATGCCAACAACTTTTTACACCGATATTTTTAATCTAAAATTTTTCACTCTTCATAATTATCCTAGTTTTTAATTATTTCTTCATATCTTCCTATACAACCGTCATACTTTCCAACATTTTGATAGGACTACCCGTACAATGAATCTATCTATTTTTTACTTGATTCTCTTTACTCCTTATCATTAATCTTATCACATCACATCATTTTTTCCTATTTTAAAAACTTTTACGCAAAAAACTTTTCATCCAAAAGTTTTATTACTTTCCAAACATACCCATAAAAGACTTCTTACTTTACATGTTGAGGAACCTAGCTTGAGACTAACTGATTCCTTCTAACATATTTTTTCTTGTATGAAATGGCCATTGGCTTGATGGTGAATTTGTTAAACTGAAATCTAATGAACCTTCATGGCGCCTTTCATTTGAAGCTTTTTTGATATTTCTTCATGATATTTGTTGCCAAAATGGGTTATATCATACTTCCCAGACAAAGCGAACTTCGTCAAGTTAAATATGCTAGCACTTTTTGAGGCACACAAATGAAATTTTCCCATCTAAGGCTAATTTATTTATTGCGTCACTGACCTTGGATGATTTGGCAACTGAGGGAGGACAACTTTAGGGGAGGGGTCATGAGGCAAATGCCTCTGCCCAACTTCAATCCCTGGACCACCCACCCTTAACTCCCTCATGTCAGCCACTTGGTCATCCAAGTGACAACTCTAAAAAACTTGTTAATCCAATGCTTTTATTTTGTTTGCAAGGAATGGCTGTGGCTTATATTAATCAAGGATACATAACACATGAGCTTGTGTTCCTTTCCTCCTGATAAAATTTTGAAACTTAATTCAACTAATTTTCCTGCTTTTCAGTTAACAGGCTGAATAAGAGTACACTTATGGTTGGGGGGCAAGTTTTGTTTCAACCTAGTGGACTAGACATCTACAGGAGGAGATCTCTCCATGTTTGTAATTTATTTGGAGGGAAGAAGGACAATAATGAAAAGAAAGACGACTCTTCCAAGGTGAGTTAAAGTAGCCTCCTTGACCACAGTAGATACAAACTACAATGCTAGATCTTTTTGTTATTTCACTTTTAAAATTCAGAATATTTATTCAAAGACTTCTTAATTTTGTTTTTGAAGTGTTAGGTTAGTGTTTAGTGTTTACACAGCTTTCCATTTCAAGAAGTGAATGTGAGTGAACGTTTGCACATCTTCATTTCATTAAGTGAATGCTATAAAACTTTTATTCACTATCTCCTTGCTGTTTTTGTTTTTGGAAGTTCCTGTGCTTGAAAATAAGTGAATGCTTTTGATCAATAATAATAATAATAATAATAATAATAATAATTATTATTATTATTATTATTATTATTATGATTATTATTATTATTATAATAAGTGAATGCTATAAACCTACCTTTAGAGGTTATTATGTCGTCTTCCATGTTTTGGAAGTTCTTCAAAATATTTGTAAAATTCTTTATACATGAAAGTGGAATCTTTATTGTGTGAAGACGATATCTATTATTGTTTCCATCTTTTGTGGAAGTGCAAAACTCAATGTTAATGTTACAAACGTTTGTTCAGGCACTAGCCAGTCAATGAGCCAAGAACCGTTTCTCATTTTGGCATTGTTAAGACATGGGAGACTATATTGCTGTTGGGTTTTATTAATTACAAAACACAAGGTCTGTAGTCAAGTTATTGAGCATCTTATCTTCTTTTGGAACCCAGTTCATATGTCTCAACCTCAACATCCTGTTAATATGGATTGCAGGGTCCAGTCCATTTGCGTGGTCTGCTTTCATTAGGTTCTACAATATATGAATCTATCACCAGTTCCCTTTGCCTATAAATGCCAAAGACAACTAATTCGTAGTATATTAATCTGTACTAGTTTTATTTCTATTGTTTCAGCTGTAACCAGGTCAGACTAGGGCTGTTTTGAAGGGAACCTAAATCCATATTAACAGAAAACAGGGATGATATTCTCGCAGTTATGGAAAATAGTCTTCATCCATTTTTCTTTTTGCTTATGCATTGCAATTTACATGGTTTGAAGATGCTGCTGCTGCTTCTGTACAGTATATATTGCATACCTGTGACCAGTCTGATGAGTAAACTGCTCGACTTTGCACCTGACCATATCCACAGTGGGGTGTCCTGTTTAAGGCTTGCTGTTCCTTTCTATGAACCATGGTCCCTGTGAAGTTTACTCATGTATATTTATCTATCTTATGCTCTTAGTGGACTGTGCAATAGATATCTTTTCCCAACATCCATTTCATATATACCAGCAGCAAATGTTCCCTGTTGGCTGGTATGTGATGCAATTGAGGCGTGCATACAGTGGATAAGGAGAAACAAGGCCCATTCATCAAACACAAGGACAACACTTTAAGAATAGATGATTAACAAGAACTTCCCTACATTTCCTGCTTTAGAATAATCTTAGTACTTCTTGCTTGCTCAACATGCTTGGGAGGTTTCCATAAATATCTAAGGGAGGAAACAATTGCAACTAGAAAATCTAATAGATTACTCAGTGAAATGGTAGGTCTTGATTTTAATAGCTAGCCTAGATTTGTTATAAGTTTTATATGTTTGCATCTATAGGCTGGAATTTTGGGAAATATGCAAAATCTATACGAGACAGTTAAGAAGGCCCAAATGGTAGTTCAAGTCGAGGCTGTTCGTGTACAGAAAGAGCTAGCCGAGTATGTATTATTTATACATTCTTTATCATCCATCTTTTTGATATTCATTCAATCTTGATTATCAACCTCTTATTTGCTTTTGTTTTGCAGAGCAGAATTTGATGGTTACTGCGAGGGCGAGCTAATTAAGGTATGGTAATGCTCATTATACTTGCGGATTGCTAATTTTAACTTTGTCAATCATTTGGTGTATGGGGAAAGAACCTAATGTGGTTTTGTTTTGATTGGCTGCGTGGTTATCCTATGTTTATATCGAATTCAGCTCTCTCTCTCTCTCTCTCTCTCTCTCTCTCTCTCTCTCTCTCATTCATCTGGTCAATGATTTAATCCTGATAAGAGTGCCAAGTCTTGGTGTTGCCCTTTGGAGTTAAGATCTATCAAGATGTGATCGGATGAAAGCCATCATTTATATTTGGCAGAATTGATTTGGTTTTTTGCATGGAAATCTGCTTCAATTGAAAAAAACTATTGGTTCACGACTTTGCAATGAGTCACACCTGTTGTACAGCTTGGTTCACATGTAAATTTTCATTATGGGCCTGCTTATGTATGCTGGGGTAGCATTCCATTGTTGCTGGGCATTGCTTTAATAAATTGTCTGCAAACAATGTTTACTAAGATGCTTCACCATACATTTTTTGAAGAATAGTTGTTCACTTCTAATTACAATTCTTACTAGGTCACTCTCTCTGGAAATCAATCACCTCTTCGCACTGAGATCACTGAGGCTGCGATGGAGTTGGGTCCTGAAGTATGTAAGCTTAATTTGTTTTCTTTCTTTCTTTCTTTGTCTGACTCATTTCTGTTCACTTGTTCACTGTGCATTTGTTCACTGAACTTCCTTGATTGTTCTGTGCTCTTTATTGATCTGATTTCCTTGCATGAGAATTGTTATGCTTTTCTGCATTTTTTTGTACCCTGGAAGTAATATTTTATGAGTTTTCCTGCTTCAATGATCTGGATTCTTGGCCTGACAATATGCACAGAGAGTACGATCTGACTCAACAAGCTTAAAGGCATATTTGCATCTGGAAATTTGCAAAAAAAGGAAAGGAAGGAAATTTATTTTTTTTATGATTGCTTATTAGAAGATTGAGAGATGCCCCTACATATGCCCAATAAATAGGAATTTTGTGCCCGTGCAAGATCATCAGTTCACTTACCATATTGGAAATTTCCAAGGAAAAGAAAAGAATTGATTTTGTTATACTTAATTTGCGAAATTGAGAAATGTTCCTCTATATTATATAACTTGGAATTTTGTGCCTTCGCAACATCATCAGTTCATTTACTAGTACCCTTCTCTTGGATCCCTAAAATGCAACTGTACCCTAAATGTCCAGTTGTTCTTTTGTTGGTTTGGGATGGTTCCTTGCTTTTGTTTCTGCCAGTATTTGCAAGTCATATGTACTATGGGATAATCTCAGCTGGAAGATAGTTTTGGTTTTATTAATTGATTGCTGAAATCATTGTGGGGAATTGATGCCTTTGATTTCACTGTACATTCTCGGAATTTGTAAACTAGATTCTTCTTTTGATGTCTGCACTTGTTAAGAGGGGTTTCTCTTGCTGCATTTACAACAACTGTCATCTTCACAAATCTAACAAATTTAGGCCTACTGACTTAATGTCATATCCTGCTCTTGTAGAAACTCTCACAATTAATCACTGAGGCATACAAAGATGCACATGAGAAAAGCGTTCAGGTGACAACTAATCTTCCACATGAACTCTTTAATTTCATCTCTTCTGCTTTGGATAAAATTTTGAGCAATCATTTTCTTTTCAGGCAATGAAGGAGAGAATGAACAATCTTGCCCAGAGCCTGGGCATGCCACCAGGCATCGGTGAGGGACTCAAGTAAAGGGGGTATTTTATGCGCTTCTTGGTAAGAGAGAAACGAACTTCATTTTTATTCCCTGAACAAATCGAGTGGTGCCCATCATGGCTGTGCAATCATAGAAGTCCACAGTCCACCTCACAATTTCCAATCTTTATTCCTGGTCTGTACGGAACATGTTTATTCAATGGAAGAGTAGGTTCACACTGTCATTTGTTCGTTCTTCTTTTCTCAACCGTGGAAGACAATACAATTAGCTGAAACCATTGTGTGTCTCTTTAATTTTTATTTGCCTTAATGCCTGTCCTCTTTGGTTTAATAGGTAGATTTTCCCGCCTCACCAGGAAACATGTATAATTACAATGCCAGGTTCTAACTTCATCTTTTGCTTTTCTTCATTTCCCATGAGTTATCCTGCTATCTTTTTATTCAGGGGGTCATTTACAAATCATGCATGTGAGAGATGATTTCCCACCCATTGTTCGCCACACATTGGATTAGCACAACCATCTATGCCCCGGTTTCATCAGACACATTTTTTTTGCTCATCCGAGGATTTCTTGTTGTTGTGCATCAACAGATTAAGGTAGATTGATCTTTATCTGGCTGTATACTCTGGAAAAAACGAAATTGAATCATTATGTCTTTCTGGAAGTTTAATGAAGTTTAATGAAGTCATTGCACTGGGCAAGTAAAATTTGCGATTATTTCAAGCTTCAATTTTGTGAATCACAAGCACTACGAGAGTATAGGAATGAAAAAGGATGTTTGAACAATGTCTTGAAACTCGTGTTTAGTCCTATCCTGATCCCTCTAGCATTGTATATTATGGGGAATAGAGCAATGGAAAGCTGGGTTTCTGCTAAGTTCTTCAGCTTAGAGAATTCCTTCCTGGAGCAGTCTGAGACAGGTAACTGGGATATCCACCAACCTCACATGTTGTAGTTTCTTTAGTGTCTGTCTATGATGTGGGAAGGTTTTGACCAGCCAAGAACGACTGAAAAAGCCGAAATGCCCTCCTAGGCTGAAAAAGAGGAACTTCATGACCTGCCCCCCTCACTGTGGCAAATGTCAGCCCTTCATAGATCTCAGTCCAACCTCCCACCTGAGGGAAGGAAAGAAAAAAAAAAAAGTCGAAGAAGAAGAAAGAAAAGATTGTGGCCACTTGTGATGGGAAAGAAAGTACTAACTGATCAATGATTTCCTCGGCTTGTCAATGCTCATTGAAATCAAGGTTAATGGTTGGATAACCCAACCAGCCTGATTTCCCCACTTGAGTTCCGTTTTTCTATTCCACTTTTTTAAATTTCATTTTCTACCGTTCTATCCTTTTTGGTTTTTGGGATTGTATTTAGTTAAGACTATTGATTTGATTTAAAGTTTATATTTAATTAAGAATATATTGGTTTGATTTTAAAGGTAGATATAGGTGAGTCCAAAAATAATTTTAGAGAATATAAATCTTTTAAAATCTTCGTCCCTCACCAAAATTTCTGATTAAAATGATTTTACATGATATTATTGAATAAATAATAACAATGAAAATGGATGGAATAGAGCCCTTCTTTTTTTTTGGTCCCTCCACCCATCCGAGATATTAAAAAATAAAATAAAATAAACATTGGAGAGGAAGTTGGCTTACCTCACCCCTGCAGTACCAAGGGTACCAACGCGTCTTGATTGTTAGATTTAGATGGTTGAGAGAGAATCTGGTGGCAGTCACCGGAACAACCGAATCTGTGTCCCCGCTGAATAGCTCATCCATTAAACAAACATTTCAGTACACCCGCAGACTACCACACATCCCAACAATACGCATGAGATACGCGTGCATGTACCTGAACATCCAGATCCTGAGACCGGCTGCGATTAGTTCCTTGTACGTCGGCAGCATCGAGAACTGCGAGTCCTTCCAGTTCCTTAACAGCACGTCGCTGCATTCATAATTTCATTTCCATGCGACCATCCATCATTAGACGATCCTGGCCGTTGATCTATTAAGGCAGACACTATGAATGAGTAATGTGTACCTGCAAGCGGTCCAGTTGTAAGGGATGGCGGTGTTGTTAGCGTGCAGAGCCTCCTGAACGTCCATCCGGTTGTAGTACTTCTCCGCGTAATTCGCGGTGCATGGATCGTAGCCGTAGGTCCGACGCCGCAGGAGCGAGTTCTTGAGCCTGATCAGTGGGCGAGATGCGTGGCTACTGGTAACGGTCAGCGCCGCGCACGTGGGCGTGTAGATGCTGTACGGGTCGATGCTGCCCATCTCGCGGTTCATCGCGTCGTTCAGGGCACTTTTGCACTGCGTCGAGCGGTCGGCGTCGGCGAAGCTGCAGTCGGTCATGATGGCGCGGTACGTGGCGTCGGATATCATGGCGTGCGTCCACCAGTACGTCACGGTCCCCACGCTGTCATAGTGCTTGTCCGTCACTGCGTTCCCCACCTGCACCATCGCTTTTCTCTCATCAATGGGGCCCATCAGATCAACGGTCTGGATGGGATATAACAGAGCCTCGATCTGAGGTTTCATCGTGGTTTCCGGTGCTGCTTATTGCGCCCACGAAATCGAAGGCACGGATCGCAGGCATGTAGACCCCAAATTGGAAAAGAGAGATTATGGGGCCACCAAGATGACCCACTGAAATCCGTTCCATTCATTCGTATTTGTAATTACATTGCATACTGGGTAATGATTCAATATTATATGTCGTATATTCGTAATTATACTGTAAAAGCACTTAATTCCATTTTAAAAAATTTGAGTAATAATTTATATTCACTATAAAAATAATTAAAATTTACTACTCTGCATGGCTCTTTTATGGAAACAACAATCATTTTTACTTGTTTAAAATTAAAGAACAAATGGAATAAATCAAATATTTACAGACATTCATTTCTTTTAAGTGTCGTTCCAGTAAGGTTTATATTTAACGTAATCTTTGTAGGTCTCTGATAAAAATAATATTCGATATCTTAATTAAATGGATAATACTAAAGTTTACGGCTATAAAATCTCATCTGCATAACGGGTTTGGCGAAGATTTATTCATCCAACTTTGCATAATGGATTAGTTACTACACAGATCGTATAGAAGATCGTAATGGGCACCACGTACTTATCTGAACCGTCGATTTGGTTTTGATTAAAATCGATCCTTTGATTAATTTCATAAATATTTCATGGCGACTTACAAGAAATCCCTTGAGGTTGATGAACGGCTTTGAATGAGCTTTGTTGAAATCAAGGATTTTCTTTGCCAGCTGAGGCACGTAATGTCCTATAAAGCAAAATGAACAAGTCAGCACCAGTAGAAACAAAATCATATATAAAAAATATCTCTGGGATCTGGTTAATGGTAACGATGGCCCAACATCTATATCACATCCATAATCTGCCGTTAATTGCACAAGTCAGATGATGATCAAAATTTGATGGGACACCGATCAATGGCTTAGATTTTCTCTTTGAAAGGACTGTCTGTGTACCTGCATAACTCTCCCCCGAAATATAGAACTCCCTGAATTTGAATTTCGGAAACCTCGAAAACCATCTTATCAGAAAATTCAGTGCGTCTTGGGCTGCTTATATGTACACAGAGAATATTAGAGTAATTAAATCTAGATATTGTGTCAACCAAATAAACAAAACCAGAGAGTAAATAGTTTTGAAATACTTAGGTGGATTGCAACTTAATAAGGGGAAAGTTATTACTTAGTTACCTGTGCGTTCGTCACCAGAATCCAAAAGGTCTGAGCTTGTGTTGGTGTATGAAAAACCAACGCCTGCTGGTGATTCTAAGAAGAGAACGTTGGCCTCTGCGATGATAGAAAATTAGAAAAGGTCAATTTGGAAAAAAGGTGAAAGTGAGGTGTAGAAGGTTAAATATAGAAAAATGGGGGAAACAAAAGCAAAGGGTACGACTAGTTTAAGAAGAGATAGTGAAGACATAAAGCAAATGAAAATAAGATAAGTATATTTATTGATATGAAATTTAAAACAATGATGATATATGCATGTACCAAGAAAATGTAAACACGTTTAGATTAACTAAATATTGTATGGGTAATTTGTAAATACACTTATTTGGTTTGATCAAAATGGCAAATATATCAACATAGTTTTAGAAATCGTAAATAATTCTTATGCAGTTATAACATTATCACGATGTGCTTAGATTTACAAAAATATGCAAACTATGTAAATGTACTCGCAATTTCAAAAATTAAGTGATGTATTTAATTTTTGTAAATATTCTCAAATAATTTAACCATAAGTGTAAATAACCCCATGTCATAATAATATAGTAATGGTGTCATAATAGCGTGAGGGTTATTTGCAATTTTGATTAAACTATATAAGGTTATTTGTAAGTTTTGAAATTATATAGGTATATTTACATTTTTTATCAAACTAAGTAGATATATTTGTATATTATCAATATTAAATCCATTATAATGGTGAGAAAAAGGAGGAGATGAGATTCTCTGTATTTTTATATCTAGATGGAAAAGTGAGCGAAAATATGGAATCTAGAAAAATAGAAGTATGAGAATATTAATTCCATCCATTTTTCATCCATCTAAGTTACGAATAAGTTGTGCATGATTTGATGGAATGGATTTGAATGGAACCCCATTTAAGTAGCAGGTGAGAGAATAGAACAATAAAATAAATTTGGTACAAAAAATGGTCGTTGGGAAATGAATTTTTATTGGTCTTGAAACACATTCAATCAATTAGCCCAAAGGAAAAATCAATCAAGGAAAGTGGTCAGTTATAAATTATAACTATATATTTTACATTTAAGCAAATGTTGAGCTAGTTAGGTGACTCTATTTCACTATTTTATGGAATTCATTTTATCTATTATATTCAAAAGATTGTAAGATATTACTTTGATGACTTATAACTAGTTCGCATCTAAGCAAATGTTGAGCTAATTCAAATGGCCCTCATTTTTCACTATTTTATGAAAATCTATTTTATTCATTATGTTTAACATATTGTATTTAACTAATTAAGAAGATATTACTTTGATTAAAAATCTATGTAGTTAAGAAAAAATAATTATAGTTTTAGAGTAAATACAAACCCATTAAGATCCTTATTTTATGTATGACCCAAATTTTTTTTGATTATAGTCCTTATTTTATGCATGAACCACAAAATTTTGATAAAATTAATGATTTCAAGTAGCATTGTTGATAAATAAATTATAACAAAAATAGCTGAAATAAATCCCTTAGAATATTGTCGGGGGTTTCGTTAGTTCAATGCACCTAGGTGTACTTCAGCTATTTTTATTTATTTTTCTGAAACTTTTTTTTATGAAAATATTAATCTAAATGTATTTAATATGTGTATACATTTTTACCATTTTTAAAGATTTTTAAATTTTTTTTGGATTTTTTAAAATCAGTGGCATTTTTAGTAATTTTAAATTACTAAATGGATTGAATATGAAAAAATACTAAAGTAGAAAAGGGGTTACACGGGCATCTCGTGCACTGAATTTTTTTTTTTCTACTAACAAAATTTTGTCACAATTACATCCCTGTATTTTAATTTGTATAATGAAAATTCCACATCGTCGCATCTCGTGACTGGTGAACAAAAATTGCAATAATGTTGTTGCGCTGGGGGACGCGATGGTAATAAAATTTGTTGAAGTTTTATTGCTGAAAATAGAATTTTCTTTTTTTTAGTGATACTGTTGAATCATTGCAAATGAAATGTATTTTTATTACCGATGACCGATCTTTTACGACCGGTCAAAAAATAGTTTTTTTTTGTTTTTTTTTTGAAAAATATTTTTATAAACTTATTAATCTAGTTATATTTAATCTGTAAACTAAGTTTTACCGTTTTTGAATATTTATATATATTTATTTTGAATTTTTAAAAATAGGGGTATTTAAGTAATTTTAAATATTTTAAAATAACTTAAATACTCGTGTATTTAAAAATCCAAAATAAATATATATACCTTTTACCGGTCGGAAATCAAAGATCATTCGTCTTACTTACCTTTGTTCCATGAATACTTGTGGAAGTAAAGAGATGAACCCGTTCTGTTGACACGGAAAGGGCCGATCTCCTCCGATGCTCCGTACGCTATGGACGAACAACCGGGACCTACCACATATGATTTCCAATCAATATCAGTCTTAAACATAATTAAACTCTACCAGCCAGATTATAGATGTCTACTCCCAAAACATGTGACCGCTGCATCAATCACATTACCACATAATTAGTTCATTCTCAAGATTCATTCAACTTAATTGCTTCCATATATATATGGAGACATGTTCCAGTGCTCAAAAATGAGCTCTACACATATTAGAATACAATGAAACTTTATACAATCATTTATTCATATATAAATTTTATAGAAAATGGTTTGCACGTTGAAAAAATCACTTTAAAGTTGTTATTTACATCAAGCTATTTTATTATATTGAATTCGTACTATTTTCAAATCGGGTCCATACACATATCCGACTGAGATGAAAATTAGTACGGTAATAGAATATATCATTCTAAATATAATGAGTAGAGTATATTATAATTTTATGATCATATGAGACCCATTTTGACACAACTACACCGTTGCACTGCACTTGAATATTCCTCAGATATATATAAGAAAACAACCAAGTGTAATCAGACTGCACTATAATTACAGTGCAGTCCATGCACTATAGACCCCCACATGATCATGAATAGAAAATTTATCCTACCAATTATATTTAGAATTATTCATTTTATTAGCATACCAATTTTTATCCAAATTCAACGTGTGCATGTGATCCATCTTAAAATGGTACGAAATTAATGTAATATAATTATTTAACATAAATATCAAGTTTAAAGTAGTATTTTTAACATCTAAATCATCTAAATTATGATTTCTATATAGATAAATGGTTTTATAAAATATCATTGCATTTTAATATGTAGAGCCAATTTTGCAATGGATTGCACCGTGGTTATGGTGCAATCCGTCTGCACATGATG
>JAXCLR010000092.1:10816384-10836795 GCA_035584095.1 Annona squamosa | reverse complement strand
GAAGTGGGGGGTGCGCAGTGTGGGGGACCTACTACTGCTTCCGGTTACCGATTCATGATACAATTGTACAATTTTTTTTCTTTGGCTAGAAAACAAAAAATATCGCATTTATGAGAATTCTTTTGGGGATTCCTTTATGTACCCTATTGCTTTGAATCACACACTAGAATCTTAGTCACATCATACTTTCTATTTTATGTTGTGATTCGTTGCAACTACGGATCAAAAGTGAGATAGGTTCAGAGAAAGCTACAGAGTACTCATTTATGCAAAGAATAGTCATTAGATTTTAGTTTGTTATGCAGATTTTTATTTTTAGATATTTAATTATTCAACTTGGGAATTGATATAGGCATCAACAAGTGTTCAAATTATCAGTAAACTTGACGGATAACTTAGATTCTGGTTTTGTTACTTTATTTGGGCCATCTCTGGGAATATGGAGAATGAGTGGCTAAGTTTTCTACCTTAACGAGTGGCTAAGTTTCCTACCCTAATTCCACCCTCTTTCTCTACTCTTTGTAGTGTATGATTTGACACCATCACTGCCTAATGATTCTATATTTTTCTCATTATACTTTGTAAATATTATTCTATCTTTTAATAAAAGAGCCTACTTATTCTGTCTTTATTTCTCTTCTTGCAATCATTATACCCTATGATGTTACATCACTTCCTCAATTTTTCCATTTTTTCACCTCTTTTCCTCATTTCCAAACAACAGATTTTTGTGTATGCACACTTAAATTCTGGTTGTTTATTTCACATCAGCTTTCTATAAATATGATAACATGCATTTAGGTCAGGACAACTTAGTCCAGTTGATTATCGTATACAAGATTTTTGGTTTTCTTGCTCTTTAGTATTCTTTCTTCTACTCTAATCCTTAATTTCTTCTATTCTAATCCTTAATTTCTTCTTTTTCTGTCCTCTAAATTATTCTCTCTATTCATTGTACATTAGTAATCTTTTTCTACATGAATTTATTACCACAGCTTTTTGCATTATATAATGGGCTCTGGTGATATCTCCTATTTTATCATTGATTTTGAGCCATCTTTTTATTTTTCTTGCAGAGACTGAAGATGGCTGACTCTGAAACTCTTTGTCATGAACTACAAAGCTCAATCAGCTCATTATCTAAAGAGAGAGAAGAGATTGCCATGGTAGTAGATAGATGGTTAAATTTCTAACAAACTAAAAGTTTAGATGTTTTAGTTTTCCAACAAGCTAAAGATTAGATGTTAGATTTCCAACAAACTAAAGATTCTCTCTCCATACCATAAAAAGAAAGATTCTCTCTCCATTATCCATATCATAAATACATGGCCTTCTCTTTATGCTACAGAAACTTACTGATGCCCTTCTAGAACTGGAGGAGGAAAAGGCAATATGGTCTGCTAAAGAGAAAGCTTACATTGTGTCTGTAGCTGATCAAGCCAAGTCATTCCGTGATGACATTGACTCAGTTTCAAGAGATTTACTAGAGGTATTAGACAACTTTGGATTTAAATATCGATATCTTTAGATCGCTTTGGCCTTTTCTAGATGAGGTTATTCATCGCCATTCACTGTTCCATAAGTGTCTCTACTCTCTCTCTCTTTCTCAATATGCCTCCTTCATGTCAAACTGTCCCTCCTCAACCAAGATCCTAGATCCACCCCTAATCTCAACGTGTGTGGCTACACTTCGGCAGGGCGCTGCTCCCTGATTACTGTGAAGGGACTTTTTGGTTTGCCTGCACAAAGTACATTGAATAAGTTCTACCAATTACAGAATAGGAAAATTCGTTTTTGTGCATTTTTTACATATTTCCCTTCTTGGACCCAAGTTGGAGTTATGTATTGATTATGACATTGTTTAATGTTTATACTTCAGAGTTCAGAAATTCATAAACTTCAAAAAGAACGAAGATGCGATAACAAATATTTTGTTACTTTAGAAAACATTTTGTTTTTAACTTGTAGAGTTATTTCCATATTGACTCCCTTATCTTTTTTACTTCAGCATATTCCCCTTTATGAGTTTTTCAAATTGCAGTATGACCTCTAACTATAAAAATATTTTACAAACCCCTTTCTGTCAAGTCTCTCAGAAGTGGTATTTCCTAGTAAGAAAATAATACCATTCTAACCTTAATGTGCAGCATAGTTTTATTTATTTTGCTTAATGTTCTTCATTTCAGAAAAGAATCAATGCTGTTGACCAGTTTATGGAGCAATATTGTCATTGATGTCATTGACATGTTAAATCTTGTGTCCTCTAAAAGGTGAAGTGTGAATTGGAGACCTATCGGGCAGATTGCATGGTTCTCAAGGAAAAGTTAATGTTCACAGAGGAAAATATTGAACAAGAGAGAAAATGCAGGTCAAAGTGGACTTTCCTCTATTTTGCGATGCATCTGTTTGTTAAATTTATCACTTGTGCTTATTCTATCTTATTGTACCATCTACTCCAATTTTCTGACAGAAGCATTGCTTGTTGTACTGCTCGCATTGCACCATACTTACCATTGGATATGTTCTCTGTGATATCTTTTCCCTGTCCTATTGTTCTAGGCTTTTAAACTAAATTCTATCATTGATGTATATGTTAGAATGAAAACACAAAAAAGGATATTTTGAGAGGTAATTGTGTAAGATTGTTGTAAATAATACTCATTGTCATCATCTAGTTCACATTCAAAATTTGAGTGAGCTAGATGGAGTTGTTGTGTTCATCCTTCTACTACATAAGTAGTTTAACTATGAATCCTCAAGCTTATGCACTAGCTTCACTCAAGCATCCTTTTAGGCCTTTCCTTGTAATGCATGTGTTTCTAAAAAATGATACATGGGAGCAAGCCTTCCTATCATGATAAGCAATGCCCTCCATTAACATGTTTGAATGATAAACCTGTTCTTTAAATGTTCAATTTTCTTTCAGAACAATTATATAATCCTTGACTGAAGGATGTACATGTCATACACAATAATCGAGTATATCTCAGTAATCAGGACCTTTCGTGTGTTGACCGTAGCAAATGCAGACCAAGTTTGTCCAGTCATCAGTTGAGTGTAAATAATATTCCGGTAATGATTTCTCAGGCAGCAATCATTCTGCTGCATCAGTTTGTAAATTCAAAGTTTGCTATTTGGTTGGAATATCGAAATTGGTTGAGCATCCCAAGTCTTTCTCCACAATCAGGAAGCTGAATTTTATGTATGTCAGTCATTATCTATTGACCAGATTATTTCTTGTTAAGCCTAATTTTATTCATGGGTAAGCATGATTGCCAGTGATTGCTTCAGTTTACTTCAGCTGTTCATCGCTGGTCTTGCCAACTTGCTGCTGCTCACATGTCATCTGTGTTTTAGCAGCATGGAAAAGTCGTCAGAGATTGACAGGCTTAACAATGCGTTGAAGAATGCTGAACTGCAGAGTGTTAAGTTCCAAGAGGTGAGGTGTTTTCCATACCTATGGTTTACCCAATCCTATGCTGTGATTTGACTCACTCGTAAATTGTAATGTCTGTTTTTGCAATACCCATTTTTCTTAGTTGTACCAGTTTTTAAGTTGAATCTCTAACCATGTTGTTGGCCTTCCTGCAATTCTTTCATGAGCTCTTGTATTGTTTTATTCATTACAAATTCACATTGGGAGACCCCTGTCGATCAGCAGGGGACATGGGTCAAGGATCTACGTTCCACAGAAGAATGACAAGCACCAAAAGAGGCATCTGTGGGACGGATTTATCACATGTCTCCATGAGTAGCACTCTAAGATTTGCATAAAGGCTGGTCTGTTGTTGTAATGTTTGGGAGACTGAATATGTTCTAGTTTCATATTTACAGGAAGCAGACAGCAACAGCATACAGGCAGCAAAGGGGAGAATGATGCTGCGAATGACACAAGCGAAGCTAGACTCTTTGAGAAGGAGATACAAGGGCTTGGTGGATGAGCTGAACTTGTGTCACAGGAATTACAAGAAGGCATCTGCAGAATTGAAGGGGAGGTTGGCAGGGCAGGGGGCTGAGATCCTCCGCCTCAAAAAACTGTTAGCCGAAGTGGGAATGCATCAGGGCTAGTAACATCTTGCACAAGCTGCTGCGTGTAATGTAAGTTCTCTTTCCTCTCTTAATTTCCAGGGATGTACTACGAGGATTGAGGGGCTATTTGGTTCCCATAAAGGAAATGGAACGTTCAATCTCAGAAAAAGTAGTTTTTTTTTTTTTTTAGATAACTAATGTTTGAAATACACACACACACACAGGATTCTGTTAGTATCAATTGAGTTGTGGGGAGCTGCTGTACTTTTTTTCATAAAAATGCGGGCCCAGACGTGTTAAGTTTGTATACCAAGTTTTATCATTTTTAAAACATCTTTTTAATTCTCAAAAATGGAAAAAATTGCATCTTTCTTGTGCGCCACATGAAAAATGCAAATTTTCATTTTTTGAAATTAAAAATATATAAAAATGATAAAATTTGGTACAGGAACTAGACACACTTAATGCACGCATTTATATGAAAAAACGAAGAAAAGTAATCCCGTTACTTCGGGTTTAGCCGCCTCAAAAAACCCATTTAGAACATTTAAAATTTTTTTTTTTTATACACTTGTTTATGAAAGTGTAAGATATAAACAAAGTTTTAGCATTTTTGAATATATGTATATATATATATTTGAGATTTTTAATATGAAGAAAAAAGCAAAAAAATTGTAAATGAGTTTTTTTTCGAGAGGTTCTTATTATATTCACTTGGGTGTATTTCACCAATTTTTTATTTTTTTGTGAAACTGGTAATGTATTTAACATGTATATTAATTTTTACCCTTTTTAGAGAATTTTAGATTTTTTCAAAATTTTAAAAATCAGTGACATTTTAAAAATTTAAATACACTTAGATTAATAGTTGTGCAAAAAATTTCAAAAATGGATATTTGGATCTGGGTGCACTGAGTCTAAGTGCAACCTGGATATATATAATAAAAATTCCTTTTGAGGTGAGTTGCATGAGATACTTAATTTAGGCTAATAGTATTACTCCTCGAAAACAAAGAAAAAAAAAGTACAGTGACTAGCCGCGTACTAATAAAACCTGGAGATATTCTTCTATTCCATGCGATTGATTATACCATGGAACCGATTGAATTATTTATTTTTTTATTATTTTAAATCCAAGCCAATTATCGTATTTTACTCCTTTAAGTTTGCACGATATGTGAAATAACGTTATTTAGAGTTGAATATAATCCACAAGTAGAAATGCATGAGATTATTTATAATTGTATTTTTAAAAATGATTAATTATGAAAATTTTTGATTCGTTTGATTTTTTGAATTATGTTTCACTTGATTGCCATGGGGATTTTTTTTTCTAACGTTTTGTTAAGATTCAAGTTCATCATTCTTGTTTTGGCATATTATTTTATAAATAATGATGTTAAAAATCCTCTTAATTGGATATTAATCCGTAATAGATTAGTTAAAACAGCTTTATCTCAGAATTGTGACCAGTTAAATAAAAAGTACCTTATGTTATGCGTATTCTGGTTGAACTTGATGAAAACATATGAAAATTTGAGACGTTTTGCTGTGGTTAAATTGAAAACGTAAGAGATGTTGGTAGCATGAAGACAATTAATCTCAGTTGCATGGGGGATGGAAGATTTGCCCTTTGCAGAAATGCAGACTGGTGTCGACATGTAACTGATGAAAAACAACATTAGGCAAGATTTATTTCACCAAATATTGCTGCGGCGGACCGTAAGGGATTCACAGCTAGTCGTAGTGAAAATGGCCTGATTTTCTTCAACCAGCATGCATGGTTAAGGCCTGTTTGGTCTTGTGTTTTGAAACTATAAAGTGCAGAATTTTATGCACTTATAATGGATGTTTGGCCTCATTTTTAATTTTTGCTAAATTTTGGGTTAAAAGGTACACAACAGCCGGATTAAGCGCTAATGTAAAAGCTTTAAATCTAAGCTTTTTTTTTTTTTTCAAAAAAAAAAGAGTAAGGAGTAGTGCAGTTATCTTTCCACCCTGCCAAACAGGCCCTAAAGATCTTCAATCAGCTGTTTCAAACAGTTATGTGGGAACTATGTTGGGTCGAACCCCTATTTGCTTCCTAGCCCGCCACTTATTTTAATAATGCTTTTTATTATAATAAATGAGTTTTACAGTCACTAATTTGCGAAATGTCAAAGCATTATCCCTTCAAATTTAACACGTATATGACTTTGTATTCGTATTTGATTTGCATTTTGCACTCAACCTTCAACCTTAGTATCAACCTAGAGTCTGTCTTGAGACCACTAAAAAAAGAAGTTTGTGTTGAAATCTAGGTGAAAGATGTTTAAAAAGTATAGTTAAGGTTGATCAAGCCTTGACCCGTATGGCTTGCCTTGATTTACACTCCAAGCTGTTTGTTAACAAACCATTAGCAAGAGGACTTCTTAGTGCAAAAATTTTAAACCCCAGGCCGTATGTTGCAAATATGGAAGTGTAAATTCAGCAAATTCGAGGGAGCATTATGGAAATCCCCTACAGAGTAATAGTTTTTCTTACAAGGGCATTGATTGAATCTAAACTTTTTTTTTTTAAAAGAGCGTTTTTCGAATTTAGCGTGGATGCATGCGCCATAGCTATAAGACAAGTTTTACGGCTCTTTAAGGTGCTGGGGCAGCATGCGCCTTTCCTAACGTGGCACCCGCGTATCAACTGACTAGTGTCGCCACTGTACTGACTACATAAGCGGCAAAAACAATTGACGCTTCCCCATTCGGCCGTTGTGTCTCAGCTTCGGATGCCCTGACCGAACCTGCACTGACGCCCGGACCTAATTCCTGCCCTAGCCCAACGGCTATTCTCCCATTTTAAAAGGCCGCAAACACCTGAATCACACACTCGCTCATACATCTCTCTCTCTCTCTCTCTCTGCCCCTCCATTCTCAGCCAGCCCCAGCCAAGCTCTCTGCAAATCCCTAACATGGCCTGGACCAGAGATATAGCTTCCTTTCTTATCCTCTTCTCTCTCATCTTCTGTGTCTCTGAGGCCAGAAGATTCCTAGTTGGAGGCAAACCCAACTCATGGCAAATCCCATCTCTCCCCTCCGATTCTCTCAATCAGTGGGCGGAAGCCAATCGTTTCCATGTTGGAGATTCGCTTGGTACGTATGCAAAAGGATTCTAGTCTCTTGGCAACTTCCTTTTCCCACGTTTTCTTACAGTTTCCCATCTGCTCGCTCTCTCTCTCTCTCTCTATTTTTTATTTTTTTGGGAGCACCATCTTGGTTCTGTTTGAAACAATCATTTGTTTCATAAATTTCTATTTGGGTGGGTTTTGATTTTTGTGATTGCTCTTTTTCCAGTTTGGAAGTTCGACAACGAAAATGATTCAGTGCTGGTGGTGACTGAAGAGAGCTACCGCACATGCAATACCTCAAATCCGGTTTCTGCACACAAGGCCGGCAATGTTGTGGTGGAGCTGGACCGGTCAGGGGCGTTCTACTTCATCAGCGGAGTAAAGGGGAGGTGCGACAAGGGTGAGAAGCTGGTTGTGGTGGTCATGGCTGAAAGGAAAGGAGGGTTTTTCGGCCTTGCTCCTGCTCCGGCACCAACGGATTTCGAAAGCCCAGCCGTTGCTCCAACCAGCAGTGCTCAAGGGTTGGTGGGAGCGTGGAGTAGTGGTTTTCTGCACCGTTTGGTGGTGTTGGGAAGCTTGTTGGGAATGTTTTTCTTCTAAGCAGCAGAAAATAGAAGAAATCAGCCACAGAGAACAACATATATGTTTATTTTTAGTTTTGAATCCGTTGTTTAGGCTGGGAATATATTTGAGGAATTCGTTTTCCATGTCGGAAACTTGGAATCATCATTTGCGTCGTTGTTATGTTTGGTTGTGAGTTTTCCCCGCTAATGGAATGAATCTATTCGTTTATTTGTTCTTTTAAGTTCACTTGTTTTGGTTGGAGGTTTATGCCTCCAGTGATGATAGTAATCCCCTTTTTCTAAGCAACTTTGAGCATAAAAAAGCATGCAATGAATACACCAGGTAAAAAAAACAGTAAGGATGCAGAAACTCATTATATGCTGCTACAGAACGATCCCCAAACAACGATGGGGACGAGGGGCTGATGGAAGTGGATTAGGGAACTTCTCTCATGTCGCGTAGGTGGGAGGTGTGAGTAGGGTCGGTAGCACACCGTGCACAGAGCTCTAACATGTTAATTTAAATTATATTATTATGAAGATGCAACGTTACCCGGTCTGTGTAGTTAAGGCGCAGCATGCATGCTTCTTAGGCACGGACAGATGTGCCTAAGAAGCACCGCTTAAATAAAATTTTAAAAATTATATTTAGATAAATTTGTGTAAAATATAGATAAATTCAGGTGCTGTTTTGGCTGAAAAAGCACCGCTGAAGAAGCTTACTAGGCTTTGCCATATTTTTTTTTCGTAAAGACGAACGGGATGGGATGTGTTGTGACAGATGAAATGAAAATCTTTTTATATATTTAATTACCTAAGCTTATTTAGAGGCAGATATTGTTTTCTATCTTTCCTATTTGAGGGCGGGGGCAGGCCACTGCTGGCCGAACAGCTCAAGCGTTTCCCAAATTAGCAACAGCTTATAAATTTATTAAAAAAAGGTGCCGTTTATTTAACTTTCCTCCCACTATAAAAGAAAGACAATCTCTCTCTCGCGTTGATTTTTCAGTGTGATTAAGAAGGATATGATTAAAAATAAATGATTAGAAAAAGTTTCGATTCCAAAAAATTGCTTTTTAGGCTTTAAAAGGATTTTTAAAATGTAAATCATGTATAACGTTCCCAAAAAATTGGTTAATGATCTGATTCAGCAACCCTCCACATGCATGGACCCCTTTGATTTTTTTTTTTTTTCATTTAAAAAGTTTCTATTGAATTTGCTGTGAGGTCCTAACCGTCACGGATCTAGCGCACGCACTTCGGTGGACTTAGTTTCGGTGGACTCATGTGCAAAAACTTATTTAAAATTTTTTTATATATAATTGTTAAACAAGGTGTATTTAACATGAATATTAATTTGTATAAATTTTTAAAAATGGTAAAAATTGATACATATACATGTAAATATACCTTGATTAAACAATTGCATAAATTTTTTTTCAAAAAATTAAAAAAATGGGTTTTTGTATCCGGGTGCACCGAAACTAAGTGCACCTAGATCACCGAAACTAAGTGCACCTAGATCGTTTTTAAGCTAAACGTAAAAAAATTCCTATTAATGAAGTAAATAATTTTTAAAGATGAAAAAGTAGAGTCTATGTATGCATGTTGCATTAGATCATGAGCCGATGTGCAAATTGATTTCGGTAGTTTGAGTCTTATTTTGCTGATTTCGTTAAATTTAATATTAAAAATTATCTGAACCCCTAACTGACACCATTCTCAAAACTAACAATCACTTATAAGTGATGTTAAATTCAATAATAATGATTTATTTGTTGTAAGCATATATGTAAGGTCTAATTTAACATCTAAATCATATAAAATAGTTACCTTGACTAAACTAATGATCCAGTAAGATTTCACGACATTCTAAAACTTTGGTTCATGGGTCCAAGTGGTTTTTTGAATTTATACTATTTTTATATTTTTTAGAAGATGTAATATACGCATACCTCTAATTAATATGGATTTTAGTATTTGAACAAAACAAAAAATTCTCAATATAATGAATAGACCCAATGGGAGAATTGACAAACAGATTCCTCCACCACTCACTAAGCTTCCGTATCTACCCCAAATGTTGAGAAAAATTGCAGAGAATGCCACTAGGAGTTTGTACCAGGGAAAGGTTTAGTTACCACTAAAATTTTTAAATCAAAATTTTTTATTCTGTATAATTATTCTATTTTAATTTTTTCTTTATAATTATTCTAATTTTTAATCTTTTGTACACAACTACTCATAAAACTAACCTATTTATTTTAAGGGTAAATTTCATATATACCTATATAGTTTCATCGATATTGCAGATATACCGACGTAGTTTCACAAATTCCATATTACCCCTACATAGTTTCACCAAAATTTCGTATTACCCTCACGCCGTTAATCACCATTAATATTTGCTGTTATATTTTAAAAAATGACAAATATGCCCTCATCTTCATGGGGTGATATGCAAATTTGTGAAACTATGGATGAGGGCATTTTCGTCAATTTTCAAAGATATAATGGTAGATATAACAGTAGTTAACGACGTGGGAGTAATACGCAATTTCGGTGAAACTATGTGGGAGTAATATGCAATTTGTGAAACTACGTGGGTATATCTGCAATATTGATGAAACTATGTGGGCCTATATGAAATTTACCCTTATTTTAATTTTATTTTCTTCATTCCTCATTATTATTTATATCATATTGTAATAATTAGGAGAAAAAATAAAATTTAACCCGTCAAATGATGATGTGTTTGCTAATATGACATCTTGACCATTGACCGCTTAACTAAGTAATTAGTCAAGAATAAGCGAAGTGTTAATGGGCCAGGCCTACTTAAGCTCACTTAGGTTCAATAAGTTGAGTTATATATAATATTATAAGTATTTAATTAAATAGTTCAAGATGCTTAAATAGTTAAAGTGTTGCTCTTTAGTAGAGGAGGTCTTAAAATTGAGTTCTGGTAAATATATAAAGAGTATTTTGCCTTTTTGAGCTTTGTAGGCCCACTAGTTTGAAATTCAAATTTCAAAATGAAACCTATAAATAAAATGTTTTGTGAGTTGATGGGGGTATACTAGAGAAAAGAGGAGAAACATTGCCGCCGGAGAAAGGAAAAAGTCGATCAAATCCATTCAAGTGATCCGTTTCATTTTCTTTTTTAAGATAAAAGAGATTTTTGCCTTTTTAGCCTAATTATGACACGATGTAATGAGAATTTATGTTTGTAATTATGCTAACATGTGATTTCATTGTTGTTAATCATGCTGAGATATTATATGCTATGCTGTATAAGGAATGATTGCTGCATAATTATTTGAGAAATTTACTATTTACATTAAAATTAATTATCTGAGGAATTATCAATAATTTGAGAATTTTATTAACATAAAGATATTTTTGGGAAAGATGGAAAGCAAAATGACATAATTATAATTTATTTTGAATGAAATAAATTAATTTATATAATTATGTACGTTATATTATGCTTGGATGTCTTAAAATTAAATATATTAGCCGAATTATTGACGGAGGAATTTTAATGCATTTAAGATGTTTAAAGGAGATATATATATATATATGAAAATAATATGAAAATATTATTATATATATCTTATATAAATGACATAATGAGAAAAATGGAAGTTGCCGCTTATTTTTTAGATTTTTGGACATTTTACAATTTCGCCTAATAATTTTCTAAAAATTATGAGCTATCATAGAGTTTCTGTAAAATCAGGAGACCAAGAGAATTTGTAGAAGCTAGAAGTAGGTTTCCAAGAATAGGTTGGATCCAAGCTTGGTAATAGAGCCCAACTGTTGCGATGGGCATGAGGAGGATGATCTAGTTAGCCATCTTAGGGCTAAGGTCTAGAGTTGAAACTCAGATAGTGAAGCCCAGAGCGCGGACCACTAAGAAGCCCAATCGAGGAAGATCACTGGCGGATCATAGATTATTCTTCCTCTTGAAGTCTTCAAGTTTGCCGGCGATCCATATTCATCTGTCACTATTGTCTTCCTTCTAGACTCTTCAAGTTTGCTTGCAATTCACATTCATTGACTTTGCTACCATAATATTGTCTCCATCCTCTCTAGTCCACCTAACAAAATATTCTCATATAATAGTACTCGGCCATAGATAAGTTGATGTAACTTGGGTTCTAGAGATCCGATTCGAGTAATCCAGAGGTCGTTTCCTATGGATTTGAACATTTTGAGTTCAATAAGAGGCCTAGATTAGCCAAATGATGACCAAAAGTCTTAGTTTTGGGGATAGAGAAATATCTTAAGGATTTAAGGTTCTAAATCCTTATGGTAGTTCCTAAACTTAAAAGTGAGTATTTCTAGGAAAAGTCGATGACATATAAGATATATTAGATGCTTAAAGAATTGAGCAATTGAGAGAAGAGGATATATTTTTATGATCTTAATTGCATGGCATATCTCACTAATTAAGTTCTTGCGAACTTATCTTTTTCCTTAGACTCTCAGACGACCCAATGGATGGTTGCCAATAAGATGATGGCGGCGTGATAAATTTATCTAAATTTTTTTATTTTATGTAATAAATGGCTTGACTTAGATGTAAAGATTTTTATTGATGTGGGAGTGGTTACAATAATTCTACGAACATGATTGCTTGGATATACTAATGCAAATTCGGTTACTTTATTGAGAAAGTTTTATTCAATGTATGGAAAGATTTGGAGTTTTAAACGACTTAGACTAAAAATTAAGGCAAAGCTTGGATTTTTAGTTTAGGCCGTTACACATATCATATTATTTCTCTTATTTAAAAAATTTTTATACCAAAAACTTTATGATCAAAATTTTTTGCATTACTTTCTAGACACATCCGAAATATTCGTGCTTGAAATTCCATTCGAGGCTTTGAGTAGGTTAGAAGAGACATGTGTTTCACTTCTCCCACACGATGTTGGCATTTTTGTAATTACCTCCAAAATATGCCCCTTTGAGGTACCTCACTCGCAAAGATTTTAATAGCGAGAAGTGTAATTTGGGTAGGGTATCCATAGGTCAATCCGTTGGGTACTCTAAAATGGGTAGAGTATATTTTTATTTTTATACCCATAAGATAGAGCATATTGCAATTTTAAAAAAATACTAGGTTCAATTAGGGTATGGTAGGTTTTAAGGTCTGGGTATCTGGAACCGACCCGAATTATTAATATATATTTAATATAAATTTCATAAAGTATCTTTTATAGTGAAAGATATAAATAGATTCTTTAAATATATAGAAACTTATTTAATTTATCAATTATTTAGTAAATTTAAGGAATATATTTCAAAAATTGTATTAGTATCATCTTGATTTTATCTTTTAAGTAAGATTTTTAATAAACTTATAATTTTCAAATATAATATAAAAACTATTTCAAATAATCGATCTAAAATTAAAATCGGAATGAACCCGGCCTTAAAAAAATAGGATAGGGTATGTTTAGAATCTACTCAACCTACAATCAAATAGGAGAGGAGTTTTTGAGAATAAAATTAAGATAGGATAAACTCCAAACAAGTCCTACTTAACCTAAGTTGCATCCTTGTTAATAGCAGTCGGCTCTTCGGCAAAGCCAACTTCATCACAGAAATCACCTAGAGGTCTACATTTGCTTGCCTTGTGAGCCCATGGAAGATATTAAAAATAAAGGGAACATAAAATAATAATTGTTTGTATTATTATTAAATACTTCACTTTCATATTATTAGTGGTCATTTTCTATTACCCTAATGCAAACTTTTTTTTTTTTTTTTCAAATAATTACATTGATACACTTGATAAAGAGAGAGAGAGGTTAACAGGATTTTGGGCTGAATCTAGGCCCATGTAAAAGCAGTCCAAATACTGTGTAAGATTGCATTTTTGGGCTGTTGGATTATTTGGCTGACATATAGGCCCATATAAAAGCAAATCCAATGCTCACCGATGCTTACACACCTCTATTTATAACGAATTTTAATTTCTTGAAATGAATATATGCAATCTCTGCATTTCTGCTCAGCTGGACGATGAAATTAAAATCAAATCCCATGATTTCCTAACTAAACAAATGATTTTAATGGTTCATATGGTAACATGTAAGAACAAACTTCCTCACTTCTTTCTACACTTCTTTTGATTTAACTGTACATTTTAACTGTATAACTACCATATTTCTTTTACTATTATCTTCTTTTGGGATAGGATTTTTTACTATTGTCTTTATTTTCAATCATTTTTAAAATTTTTTTCCATGCCCATTATTTAAATATGATTTGATATATTAACTAACTAGATACCTTATAGGCCAAGCTTCATTCAAGCCCTTAAGCAACCTCTGAAGAGCCAAAGGAGAAAGCATCAAGCTGTGAGCCTAAAAAGGAAATGAAGCTTGGGAAAATTAGCCTACTGAAGGCTGTGAATATGAGAAGAATAGCAGCAAGCCATCACTACGTTTGACAGCATGCCACGCATGAATGTTACGAATTTCTGGTGGTCTTTCCAATGGATGTGCTTGTTTCAATCAATAAGTTGTCGAAACAAGGTGATAATTTCATTGAAAATTGAGAATGGAAATAACAAGTGCTCATAGATTGACATAAGGAAAATATTTATGCCTTCCAAAATTTACCTTAGCCTTCCGACGTGTTATTCAAAATATCTTTGAGGCAGGACTATGGTGCCAGCCTCAGCTCGCATGAATCTTTTCATGTGACAAGAGTGCAGTAAAAGGTATTAAAATATTGTAGCCAGTTGTATGCTAGTTTTATACTTCCTTATAAGTATTGTAATTATTTCGGCTCGCTAATATTAGCTAGATCTTATTGCTATTAGCTGTTGGCCAGTTGTATATCCAGCTTTGCACAGTACCCATTGTATTCTATATATACTATATGTAACATGCAATGTATAAATAGAGTTTTCCTTCATTTTTCTATATGGTATCAGAGCGGTCGATCTGAGATAATTGTTGCTGCAATTTTTCTTTCCTTGCTGCAATTTGGTTGTTGGTATCCCAGTCCATTAGTTGTTGCTGCAGTTTTTCTTTCCTTGCTGCAAAGTGAGAAAATCTTCAACCTTGTGTGGAGGATTGCTGTTTTATTTTCATCATTGACCAGATATTATCACTGCCTTCATCTATAACGGATCACAGATTATTCCTCCTCTTGAATTCTTCAAGTTTTCTGGCGATCCATATTCATCCGTCACTATCGTCTTCTTCCTGGATTCTTCTGGTTTGCTGGCACCCCACATTCACCCGACTTTGCTGCCACAATATTGTCTCCATCCTCTCCAGTCCACCTAACAAAATATTCTCATATAATATTACTCGGCCATAGATAAGCTTCCACTCCTTTTATCCTTTATGTATTACTTTTTCTTGACATTTTGAAGTATAGCCACCAATGACCCTAAAGATAATCCCACTACTCGACATGCAAATAAATGCATTGATCCTTCATCTCCATATTACTTGCATCCGTCTGACAGCCCAGGGGCCATAATAACCTCATGTATTTTCAATGGAGAAAACTATGATATACGGGCTAAGGCAGTATGGAACGCATTAAGAGCCAAAAATAAATTAGGCTTTATTGATGGCACTCTTCCCCGACCACAAGCTTCGTCTGAGCAAACATTCATGTATGAGGTGCAAGCTTGGGAGTTATACAACTCAATGTTAATATCTTGGTTATTCGATGTTGGTGTCACCTATGTTGAGTTGGCTAGGCCACGTGGGATGATTTAAAGGAACGATTCTCAGTTGGTAATGCACCTCGCATTCATCAACTTAAAAATGAAATTTCATCACTGAAATAGGGTGGCATGACAATTATTGCATATTATTCTAAATTAAAGGGGATGTGGGATGAGTGACAAAGTTATTCCAAAATTCCAGAATGTTCTTGTAGTGCAGCTAAAGAATTCGTTTGTGAACGTGAGGAGGAGAAATACATCAATTTCTCATGGGGCTAGACGAAAATATCTTTAGGAACATAAGGTCTCAAATCTTGAGCATGGATCCTTTACCGTCCCTTGGTAGGATTTACTCTATGGTTACTCAAGAAGAACACCACAAACTTGTGGCACGAGGAAGGGATGATCGTAGAGAGAACATGGTGTTTGCTATCAAAACAACTGCTCGCAATTCACAACCAGAGGGTGATCGATGAGTATGTAAGTATTGCAGCAAATCTGGTTATGAGGTAACCACTTGCTATGAATTATTTGGTTATCCTGCAAACTGGAACACTAAGACCTAAGGCCGAGGCCGAGGCCGTGGAGGATGGCGATCATTTGGTTGTGGACAAGGGGGACCAAGCCATGGCAATAACAACACTGCACCCACCACTAGCAATTCAATCCTCGCAGCTGCCCATGTTGCAGCAGGACGCGGGGGAGACAAACCCACGCTCAGACAGGAGAATCTACAACCAATATGAGCATTATTCTAGGATTTACCGCAGAACAAATTCAAAGGCTCCTATCTCTCATCGAACCTTCCAAATCAGATTCAGAAAATCTATCAGGAAAAAATTCAGTTTCGATACTGGACACAGTTGTCTCGTGTCATATTACTATGCTCATAAACCAGAATTTTCCCATATTCGAGTTTTTGGGTCACTTTGCTATGCTCATAATCATCCAAGAGATAAGGATAAATTTGGAGAATGGAGTTGACGTTGTGATTTTGTTGCGTACTCCTTTAGGAAGCAGGGATGCAAGCTTTATGACTTGGAGAAAGGTGAAATTTTTGTTTCCAAGGATGTAATTTTTCATGAAAGGGTTTTCCAGGATAATACTCGTTCTCTTATTTTACATTTTGAAAGTGCGGTTGATTTGGAATCCAGTTCAACACATGTAATTGACTGGGGCGATGACTGTGGAACCATCAAAGAAAGGGGGAGTGAAGACTTTTCTAGTAATGAACAAACACAAGGCATTGGTAAGAAAGGGCATGAGATTCATATAGAGGTCCACAATAAACAGCATGTCGCCACTCATGAGGATGCTTCTATACAACAGGGAACTGTGTCTACAATACATAATATCATGAATGATGAGATAGGTCATGAGAATCTACAACCAATATGAGCATTACTCCGGGATTTACCATAGAACAAATTCAAAGGCTTCTATCTCTCATCGAACCTTCCAAATCAGGTTGAGACAATCTATCAAGTAAAAATTCAGTTTGGATACTAGACAGAGGTGCCTCGAGTCACATGACCGGTGATTTAATTTTATTATCTAATATGCGAGAACTAGCTGCAGCAGTAGTGGGTCTTCCTGATGGAGTTCAGACAATCACAACAAAGCATGATCGTGCTACTGTAAGGCCAGGATTAACATCGAATAATGTTTTATATGTTCCAAAATTGACTTGCAACTTGATTTCTATTGGTCAAGTAGTTAAAGAGTTAAATTGTTCGGTAACAGTCACTAATCAACTTGGTGTGATATAGGACCACACTTCGAGGAACCTGATTGGAGTGGATAGCTCGCAAGATGGGGTGTACTATTATCAACCAGTAACATAACAAGTGACAATGAGGATTGATGGTGAACAAGTCTATCAATTATGGCACCAGCATATGGGACATCCCTCTATTCAAAATTTGTCCTTACTTTCTTAATTGATAGGACAAGATTGCTTAGAAAAGCATAAAGAAGATGGTTGTTATATTTGTTATCGGGCAAAACAAACTCACAGCCGTTTTCCAATTAGTAATAAAACAACAGAATCATGTTTTGATCTTATTAATTATGATATATGGGGGCCATATCGTGTTGGATCCTACTCAGGTGCTCATTACTTCCTAAGCATTGTTGATGATCATAGTAGAGCTGTTTGGGTTTATTTAATGAAAGAGAAAAGTGGAATTGAAAAAGTACTTAAAGATTTTTGTGCCCTTGTGAAAACCCAATTTGGAAAACCTGTTAAATGCATTCGTTTTGACAATGGTTATGTGTTTCTATCTAAGCCTGTGAGGGCTTTCTATAGTGAAAGCGGAATTTTACATCAAACAAGTTGCATTGGTCCTCCTCAACAAAATGGAAGGGTAGAAAGAAAAAATAGATATATCCTTAACATAGCCAGAGCATTTAGATTTCAAGCTGACTTGCCCATCAATTTTTGGGGCGAGTGTGTTCTTACTGTTTCGTTTTTAATCAATCGAACATCCACTCTTCTCCTTAAAAATAATAAAAGGTATTGATCCACAGTAGTCACAATTGAAGAATTAACCAGCAATATACCTGAAGAGCAAAAGTATCACAAGGACTCTTTTAGTAAGTTGGGGGATTCTCCAGAGCTTCAAAATATAAGACCTTACCCAATAAAAGTTCACCATAGCAAGGTGTGAGCAGGAATCCACCATCCCATACATCCAGCTAAAGAAGACATATTTGATAGATCAGCTTGCATTCGGATAGCCAAGTGCTGTAATAGAAAGGGAAATTCTAAAATGATGCGTTGGTAATGAAAGGCTGTGTCTCACTTCATTCAAGAAACATATTGGCTGAAGCTGATGCATCCAATAAGAGTTGAGACAGTCAGTGGGTAAGTGAATTACAGCAGATAAGACTGATGGTGTTAATCGATTAATGAAAGCATGTAGCAGATTGGTTTCATCATTGAAGGAGTCGCAAAAAACACGATTCGATTCTGCCAAATGCAGCTGAAACCAACATTATTTCCACTCCAGGTTTTCTATTAGCTTTTTGTTACATCGCTTTTAATGAAGGACCAAGCCTTGCATACATGAATGGGCAGATCTATACAGAACTGAGGATGGGAAATCTCCGCTGCTTCTCTCAAAAATTGAAAATTACTCAAACCACCTTATTATTTATGAAAATATTTTGAAACTCATAAAATTTGTAGAATGTCTGATTTTCCCAGCAAATGATGCATCAAGTAAATCTATGGAATCAAACTTTTAGCCTCACAAACTCCTAAACAGAAAAACAGATGATAGAAGAAAATGTTCAATGGAGGTAGAGAAGCAAGCCTGCCTGCCTGCAATCAATGGATTATTGTTGTACATCGAACTTATGGATGAACACCAAAAAGCATAACCTGACCATCAGAGTATCATAGGAGAAAGAAGTGAGATGGACAACAGACATAAAAGGAACTATTCATCACACAACACAGTTTTTGGAATATGGATATCATTGCATCAATCTATGAGGAATGCACAAAGCAAACTGCAGCGGAAGTGGTAAAATCAGGTCAGGGATTGGTTGCGCCTCAATATCACCTATGGTCATTTGCCGTGCCAATCAGAAGCATTCCTCCAACTCGAGAAAATATTCATGAGCCAATGCACAATCGGTTCCATTTTCATTAGAGAGCACTCTAAAGGGTAATAGAACTCGAATTGTAAACCTCATTTACTTAGAGATGGTGGGAGCTGCAGCAGAAATATTCCCCAGAAAATGCATGGAATTGGGGTTGGAGTAGTTCACATTCTATAAGGAATAATAATAAAAGGCCAAACTCCCAGTTCTAAAAAGACCTAAATTTCTAAAATCTCACAAGAGATTTCAGACATAAGTTTTCATAGTTATATATTTACCAAAGGTATATATTTTTTAAAAATTTTCGTAGTTATATATTCACTCTTAAAAGATATTATTTTTACAAAATATAAGTTTTCAATGAAAATTATTTTTAGTAATATGATAAATTAAGATGTGTTAAACATAATAGAAACATACTTAAATTTAAAACAAATGGGCTGCCTTATGTATTGAATCATTACTCATAAATGATTGGGCCCAACCGCCGTCGAGACTTGAGTTAAGCCAGCGGCACATGATCAAAGATGACATATCTGTTGCATTTTAAGATGCTGTGCTTGTATGGATTGATATTGACAGTTTATTGCAAGAAGCCAATTCCAGGAAATATGTGCTGTCTTATTAGCTGTCTTGGGGGGTCCCCCTTCCAAATGGGACCGGAGAAGGATAACAGGCCTGCACAGATCTTCATCTTCCTACCACGTGACCCCCCATGTCTCGATCCTCAGCTAATAGCAACGATTCTTGTAGACCTCGATCATCGGATCTTATGCCGCACGTGCATTGTTGGATCCCAGCCATTCAGGAGTGGGGCTCACATCTAACAAAATTTCCATACTTTTTACATATGATGGTACAAGCCTACAAGGCATCTAATTCTATAGAAAGTTGGGTTATTTGCAACTTTTAATTTTCATCCCTAACTATTAATTTTACCAAAACACTATTATAAACTTTATTTGCAAAAGTACCATCAAAATAAAAATCACGCGCCTCAGGAACTCAACCCATCACCATATTCGGTCAAAATTCACGGCAAACGTACTTTTTGCGAATTTTTTTTTTTTTTCAAAAATACATTAGTTATCAATAAGTAAATGCCGCATTACTCTAGCAAATAAAATTAATTATAATTTTTTGAGCTTATTAACCACTTATGAATAGAGGTGTTAATGGTCATGGTTAACACATTAACCCGCTCGTCTGGCTCATTTATAAATGAGTTTAGGTTGAAATTTTTAAATAAATAGATTATGATGTATTAACCCGTCTAACTATTTAATTAAATAAACAGATTAATGTCGAAATTTTATAACCCATTAACCCGTTTAGTACCCATTTAACACATATAACTTATTCAATCTGTTTAACTTGTTTAACTCATTTAACTCACTATAGTTAT
>JAXCLR010000092.1:10774304-10806486 GCA_035584095.1 Annona squamosa | reverse complement strand
GCAACCTGTGTAAAAAAAATTCAATTTATATATACTAAAACATGAAATCTGTTAAAAAAGTGCAATGTGTACATAATGAAATCTGTTAAAGAAGAATCAAATAGCATAAGGATTATTATCTCGTTAGAATATACTACTTTCAACAATCTTAAGTCTACCCAATTCAATAAAAAAAACTGTTTGAAAAACAAATATAACACAAATATACAATAGATACAACTTAAGCACAACACATTTGTGATAGTAATTTCAATGATTAAAATCAAAGCTCAAATATGAATAATTAGAATTAGGTTAACTCTTCTCATCTCTCAACTGTCATCTTTCATTTAGAACACATTTTCCTTGAAAGTAGAAATAAAATTTAATAAGACTTATTTGACGTTTAAATACAAAGATTAAAGAATGAAAAATAAAAATTAACACAACCTTATTAGGAATGGCAGCAACATTAGCAACATTGGAATGAACACTTGTTCTGTCTGCAAAACAATTAGAAAATATATATTAATGATAATTTATCAAACAAGCTTTGCTTATAAACCCATTACCTATGAAACATATTCAATACATTAAAAAAAAAGAAAAAGAAAAATATAAAATTTTACCTGATGTTGTGCTATTCAAATTGATACCTGGTACTGCAATGGAAAACTCAATAAATATTTCTTCAACGTCAGATGGTTTGGGGTTGTCCTTAGCCAATCTTGACCACATATTAATGACTCAATAGTTTTTGCAGATAAAGAAATTTTATATGCATCAAGAACTCGTCCCCTAGTACTAAAAGCATATTTAGATGCCACAGTAGAAACATGAATAACAAATATGTCACGAGCAATCAAAGATAATACTCTAAATCTAGATGCATTAGCTGACCACTAATCTAAAACATTAATTTTACTAGGTGGTAACAATCCAGGTTCTTGAAGATACAAATTAATTTCAGTTTTCAACCATTGCTCATCATTCTCTTTACAAAATTCTAGAAAATCATTAATCGTACAAGCCTCAACATTGGTTTGACTATACTCTCCCACCTCACTTGAACCTTTTCTTGAAGTAGAATGAGATTCATAAAACTTGAATAATTTATGCGATTTAGAAGTGACCATTTGAGTGACTTCATCAGATTTACTTTTATCAAATAACTTAGAATAAAAACAGCTTATAAATCTAAGCTTGTATCCTGAATCCAAAATATTTGCTATTAACAAAATGATATTTATTCTGTCCATACTTCTCCTAATATTTATTGAATTTCTCTCTCATTCTTTTACTTATGTTTTGAAGAAGATAATTATTTAATGTTGAACTTATGAGTAAAAGTTTTTCAACCTCATATAGTTGGACCAAAAGTATTGAAGAAGTAACATAAGATGTGCCAGACAAAACCTTCGTAATCTCATAAAATTTTTGCAAAAATTGACATAGAACTTGTTTATTATCCCAATCAAACACTGTTTGAGGTCCTTCCCTAGCAACAATTGCATCCTTTTTTCCTAATTTATCAAATATTACTCTAAACTTTAAAGCACTAACCAATATGAAATATATAGAATTCCATCTAGTAGGAACATCTAAGCATAAGTCACTTTTTCTTTGTTTTCTTCTTTTTAACAATATTTTTCAAATTTATCTTTCCTAGCAAGTGAAGCCCTTACATGTTTAATCACATTTCTAATTCGTCAGATTGAGTCTTGAATCTCGTTTATTTCATCATTCACAATTCGGTTAAGAATATGTGTTGTACACTTAATATGAAATGTGAATCTATCCCCAATGAGTAAACCCTTCTCCCTTAAACTTTCTTTCAATTTTCTACTTGTAACATCATTACTGGATGCATTGTCCATAGTTATAGTACAAATTCCATTGAAGTTCTATTTCATCAAGCAATCAAAAACAACATTAGCAATGCATTCACCAATGTGTGGAGGTGGGCATAAACAAAAGTTAATAACTTTCTTATTTACCTTCCAGTTGTTATCAACAAAATGTGCAGTGAGACATAGATAACTTTCGTTAGCTATAGATGTCTATATATCTGTTGTTAAACATACTTTATGCACTTGGTTATGGAAAAAACTCATGAGCTTAGTTTTCTATTTGCAGTTTGATTAAATTGCTATGCAGTCAAACTACCTACTTGACCACTAGAATTGCATGATGGAGATAATAAGCTCAACAATTTCTGCTTCTTGTCACCTCGCTCATGATCATAATAAGTGCATCTATCTAGATGCTTTTTCATTGAGCTAATTCTATTCTTGCTTGAATAAGCTAAAACCTTCTTACAGCAATTACGTGTCACTTCCTGTTTCTCCTTTTTTTACCATTCTTTAAAACTTGTTTAACTTTCTCAGCGAAGTGTTGCCACACATTAAAAGATAATTTATATTGAGGTTTCGATTTTTGAGGAACAACATCATTTGTATTTTTCTTGTCTTTTGAATCTTTCTCACTCACACTCACTTGTCCCATTACATCCCCTTTTACCATATTCTCATCCTCATTCTCAACCTCTAAGTCCTCTATTATATTAACTATGTCATCCATAATCAAATCAATACAGTTGTTCACACTATTGTGGGCAACAAAATCATCCATAACTACTTAATTTACAGTCACTCTTAAAATTGTAACATTACAATATTGATTAAAATATTGAACTAATGATAGAAATTTTTAATACAAGTGGGCAACAAAATTTTTTTACCTCAATGTTATGTGATAGTAGTATCTATTTAATGCCTATGAAAGGACACAAATTATCATTAACAAACCATCCATAGATGCAAAAACTTATGATGAAACAATATCATTACTTTAATAGTCCAGTAATATCTATTTCATTTTTTGAATTTATTTTTTACATAAACTCCAAAAGAACATGATAAATAAAATCTAATAAAAAATATTACACTTAAAAACTTATTTTCAATATAATGATAGCTTAAAAACTTATTGTGGTTTTCAACTAATTGATAGCTTATCCAAAGAAAAAGAGGTGTGGAGAAAGACAAGGGAAGGTTACCTCAAACGCATTAGAATGTACTAGACCAGAATGTGACCTAAAGCCCAAAATGTTGCTTTGAGAATCATCATTCATTAGCTACAGTAATCCGAATAATGACAAGGTTTACATGAACATCGAGAGTATTTTAATCAGGAATCCAGATCCATGGTCATGGGACCTGGAAGCTTCCTGAATAAATAGTTTGGCTTACCAAATGATCTCCAAAACAAATGCTTATTCTATACCATGATGGCTCCAGACCTAAGTCTATAGTTAAAATTGTAGCATCCTTATTACTAGCAAGAGTGGATGCAGCAGAAAATTATTAACAGTTAAGCGTTACCAACTATATACAACTACATACTTTGATGGATGAAGTGGATCTAAACCAAATTTTGGCTGTCATACTTGCAAAACTAGGTGGAGCTCATCTGTGAGTGCATTTTGTTCAGAAATTACCATCACCTCAAACCTAATGATTGTTGGGAAAGAACATCTTAACACTTGTTTATTTATTTTGGCTAGATGGCTCAGAGAAGACTGATCACATGCTAGATATCTTTAACTCTATACGTAATGCATTAGAAACCTCAAAAGAAAACAATAAACTCTTTCAGTTCTTTTCTTTCACCTCTAATCACACTCTTTTATATCCTTTCAAGGGCGTAACATGTGTTTGTAAGTTTAATCCAAAACGTGTTTGGAATTGTCAGTAGTCATAGGGTTACAGATAAATATCCATGTAAGTACAGCCGATAACTTCTCAATAAGCTCCTGTTACTTGAGCATCTGAGATGAATTTCAAGCATAGGTAGTAAATTTAACCTATTAAATGTCCCATTATAGATGGTAAGAGCAACTTTACAAGGGGCGAATCAATACAACACCTTTAAACGTAATGGGCATTCATTTGTTGGCTATTTTGATTCTTCCTCTTTTCACCTTTGACTAAAATAGATGTGATTTTCACTCCTTCTGCATAATAGTCATCAATTAGCCTCACTATAAAGGTATTTTGAGTACTTGGCATATTTCTAGTGGAAAGGGAACTAAATACCCATCCATGTTTCTTACTCAAACCTAATTCGAATGGCCATCCGAATCAACCCAACATCAAGAAATGCCAGAATGAGCTTACCATAAATGCATAACATCATCCCAAAAATAAATAAATAAATGAACAAACATCTAACAATGACTAATAACAATAAACATGCATAAATTAAATTCACATCAGCAAAATGCAATACCTCTCTTTGGATATAAGCTGTCAATAAGAGAGTGGGAGTGCGACTGTGTGAGCCAGGTGGGCTGGAGAAGACGAATCTGGAGTAGAGCAACCAAGCAAGGGTCAAGGGTTGCAAATGGCAAGCCTTCTAAACTGGAAGGGTGCGACCATGCAAGCCAGGAGAGAAGATGAAGAAGACGGAGAAGGCGGAGCAGAAGACGGCAAGCCTTCCGAACTCTATCGACGAACTCTGCCTCTCTGGAGTCTGGTCTCATAGGCTGCGGCAATTCCAATTTTCGATGAACTCTGTCTCATGGTGCGGCTCTGCCTCTAGAGTCTGGTCTAGAATCTGGATCTGATCTACCGATCCGGAGCAACCAAGAAGTGGAGAAGGTGAGAAGCATGTAAGGGGAAGGGTTGCAAGTGCAAGCCTGCAAGGCGCAAGCAAATTCGGGATTCGTCGCTGCCAGTCGGTGACGAGACGACTGACGACTTCGGTCGTTCTGAGTATTCTAACAGGCAGGTGCAAGCACATGACAGGCGACAGCCTGTTAAACTTAATACTTAATAATATATATTTATATTTATTATAATAATATTATATAAGATTCGGTTCGGTTCTGAGTACCCGTCACCTGGAATCGACCCTACCCAAATTCCCCGGATTATTTTTTACTTGGAACTGAACCGAACCTATGGATAACCATGATGGAACTGAACCGACCCTATGGGTAACCATGGTGTAACTGAACCGACCCTATTTAGGGTACCCATCGGTCAACCCATGGGTACTCGACCCAAGTTGCACCCCTAATAGGCATGTATATTTTTTACATATGCTATCATCCATGGATCATTGTTTCATTTTTTTTTTTCGCTGTTTTACCTCCTCCTTGAGATGATTTCCATTTTCCTATCATATATTCCTTTTGCGACCTCTAATTTTTTTATTTTATTTTCATACGAAAATGATTCAATACAATTTACAACAAAGTTATATTTCTACTGTAGGAATCGACAGGAAACCGAAATTGAATGAATCACCTTGATGTGGGTAAAATAGGACCGATTAGATAGCACACGGATAAAAGTAAAATAAGGATTCATTTGGCCTAGCTTATTTTTCACTCGAAAACCGTTAGATTTTGCTTTCCATGATTATAAAAGTTTGACTTATCTTTCCTAATTTGTAGGGGCTTGAAAAATATTTTCAGATTGCTGAACACCTCCACAAATTTAGAAACAGACTTAAAACGATGTCTAAGACTTTTATCAATAATGTATGGATAAAATAGACAAAAAATGACTTTCAACCTCTAATTTTTTTCTTTTTATTTTCATACAAAAATGATTCAATTACACCACTAGGGGCACTTTTGGCAAACAATGAAAGTGGAGTGGGGTGGTAAACATTCCATTCTCTCTATTTTCCTACCAATCATTTATTTATTTAATAAGTTTATTTTTTTCAATTTTATCCTCATATTCTAATTATTTCTCGTTTCAATGATCTTCTAACAATCTTATTTATTTCAACTTTGCTTCTATTATTTCATATGAACTACATAAATATCAAAATATTCCATTTTCTATTCTTCATCCCCTCTCAGAATCCTACAAAAAAACACATTACCAAACATCCACTAATCAACCAAGGTAATGAAAAGATATCCCAATATACAGTTTTTTCCTGCTACCTATGCGTCTTGTGCGGCCCTTCAGCTTAAATTTTCTTCCCTCACGTTTGTTTTATTAGGCTTGACCTATTTTTATTTACTTCCATAAAATATAAATTGTGGCTGAAGGAACTTAATTGCTAAAAGGGGGCTTATACATTTAATTTAATAGATAAGTGGTAAGCCCTTCTGGATCTATTATTTTCTATTTTTCCCACATTATGAGAATCCCATTATCCCAGTCTACGCATCTTAAAACACTTTTGTTCGGTGTTGGTCGCTATGTGGCTACAATAACTGCATTTATTCTTCGTGTTTCCATGATTCAAGCTCTTTATCAGATTACCTCATCCCTCGAACATTAGGTATATTTGAAATTATTAGTAAATATTTTAATATATCTAAAACGCCCAATGCTTTAGTATGTGTAGCCTAATTCTTATGTTTTGTAGCATGTATGCAACCACAAGGAGACCCCTTGGTTAGATGAATCTCTGGTAATCCAAAAGAAAGAAATCCATTGCCAAATATTTTGATATTAATCAATTCATAAATAAAAAAGAAGAATCCTCTGAGTTTCTATTTTGCTTTGGACTTTGGAGGGGTGGTCGAGAAGTTGCTGGGCCAGACCATGAAATCATATGATTTTTTTTTATATATGTAAGTTGAAATCATATGATTAAAGGTGAAGAAGGCCATGCATGATGCACGCAAACTAAAATTATTAATAGCCAACGTTGTTTGCATTTGAAAAGTGTATATCCGGGGATAAAGTGGAGACCTTTGTCAGAAACATCTTGCGTCAGTTTTTTCAAAAAAAATTTGGTGACATTTCAACATATGGACATAGCTCGGATGGTCAACAACTAAAAATTCCAGTTTGAAATCATCTCCACAGCAAAGTCCAAAGTTTCCCTCCATTCCTCATTTCAAGTGTAAAGCTTCGTGGACCACTTTTGAATTTTCTATTCATTAATTTCTTTCAATGACTTGCTATGGATTTATGCTGCCTGTTTCAAATTCTTCTGTAGTTGCCTTCGTTTTCATTATCCAGCTGTAGTTTTGGGGCCCTTTAAATACCATGTTCCGCCTTGTGCTACAGTGTCAATTGAGTTTCATAAGCAATTGATCACCATAGGATATAGTTTAGATCCACAATAAAAATGGCTTTATTTGTTCGGTATTATTTACATTTCATTCATTAATTCTTTTCTCTTTTAGTTTTATTCATATCATTCCTATCATTTTCTTTTCATTTCCATTACTTTTCACTCAACCGAATAGGCATTTATGGACTTTTTCTCAGTGGGGAGCCACCCCTTAGATGACCATGTATTTGACAGAAGTTTACTCCATAAAAAAAGGTAACAAGGCCACTATCTCTATCCAACCTCAAACTCCCAGACTTCCCTACCTTAATATCTTATGCACGCTCATGTATGATCCTAGTGGTGACATATAGAGTATATACTTGAATGGATGTGTAGGTGGCAAGTTGAATCCTTTACTTGGGCAGAAGATAGGGCCGCCTGTCAAATAAACTCAAAACAGACCAAGGAAGATGGGCTTAACAGCAGAAACTTGAGTGAGCCTAGGTGGGCAGGGCCATTTTCTCAAAATGTTGGAGCCGCCCATTTTTACCTTTTTTTTTTGGCATTAAAAAAATCATTCGTTGAAAATGTATTTTTACCGACATTTCAACAGAAGATATAAGTGAACTTAAGGGTAGAGATATTTTGACGGCCCCATTTTTATCATAAAAAGTTCTTTAGGAATTCTTTCATATTCTAAGATGCCTTTGTGGAAAGTACTTTTCTCAAATATACCAATTACATTTAACCATATTCTTAAATAAACAAACTATATTTCAAAAATCTCAAATATAACCATTATGCTTTAACATAATCCTATATATGCCCAATTCAAATAGTATCTGACGCTCACTTCTATGTAATTGAATTATATAAAAGTAATCCCGTATAATTCCCTCAAAATTTAAAATTTTGATATTTGATAGAAAATCCAATTAATTCATTATATTTAAATTATTTATTTAGTTAATAAACCAAGTTTCACCCAAATCCAATATGTGCACATGTCACATTTGCTAAAAAATAAGCACATTCATGTGTAAATTAAAGAAAATATTTAAATCTATTTACGTATGTATTGAAATGTAATAATTCTTTATAGAATAATTTATCCATATTGTAATGATATTTTAGATGGTTTCAATGTTGAAAATACTACTTAAAAATTGATATTTACATTAAGTCATTTTATTATGTTGATTTTACATGTTTGTAAACGGTGCCCATATACTGTGATATTAGACAAATGAAAAGGTTTCCAAGATAATGTAAGTGATACTAAATATAATATATAGAGTGAATTTTTTATCAACTATTTAAATGTTGAAAATGGAAGAGGTTCCATAGAAATGAGATTTCAATAATATCTTATTTCAGGGCACGGTGGCTTTACATTTCAGGTCAATACATTCTTTCAAACCTCTCTTCAACCTCCATGTGAACTTCTTGCCAAAAAGTGATTGGACAGTCGGAAGATAAGATATGCAGTGTTCCCAGGCATTGTTCATTTTTCTTATGCAACAGATGCAGACAATAGCTACACACCCAAAATTCAGGTAATTCCAAAACCCAAATGAGAAGCCCCATGGGCCATGGGGCTACATACATTCCAGCCAGGGATGACTGCACGTCGCTCCCCTAGTCCCACGAATAGTTTTGGATGGGGATGATTTTAGAGATACTCAATAGAAGAAAAATCCATTGCACCAGATGCATTGTTGCTTGATTCTCTACATGCATCATGGCTCGGGTCCCCCAACACACCCGTCGCTTGTGTTCACCGTCATTTTCTTTCTCAGAGACTGAAGCATGGCCCCAGTCCACATTTCTCACTTGCACTTTGATGGAGACGTGGTGTGGGTGTGGGTCTGATTCTTTGAAATCTCTTTCTTCGAATCCCAATACAAACACCCGACTTAGCAATTTTGATGAAAATCGAAGCACAAATCTTAATCGTAACTTATAAAAATATTTACATGATAATAATACACTAGAGACAAGCTCAGATGTTTTTACACCAGCTACTGCATCAATTTCCTCTCTCAAGGCACAAACCTCATTTCAATTCCTAAAACAAAGCATTCAAATGAACAGCTACAAGCCTACATCCATATCTCCTATGAAGAATCATATGATACACTGCGCACATCCTTGCAGTCTGCATTTCTTACAATTCACATGGCTTAGCAGAGATCCGGATGGTTGTGCTTACTGATTCTTAGTTTTCAGAGGAATTCTTCATCGCTGGCCTTGAGAGACTTCTTCAATCTCTCTGACCGTATGGTTAGAAAGCTGACAGGATAACTAAAACAAACAGCATTCAACCAAAAGAAGTTCCTGTTCCTTTTATTCGCTGTTCTTAATTTCCAACGTATGGATGTCTTCAAGGTCATTCCTCCGCGGCGCCAACATGTGTGGATCATGTATCATACAAGTCCTCTGCTACACTCGACAAAAGTTCAAAGCAAAAACTTCAAAGAAAAGAACTGTGGATTGAAGACTCACTCTGCATCAGCTGCATGCTTTCTCTGCGACCTGCTGAATAGCTTGGAAGGTGGAGATGGAGAAAATTCAAATGGGAGACCCGGGAGATCCATTTCTCCTTTTAAAGTCTTGACAATGTCACTTATCTCTGGCCGCAATTCAGGCATCTTTTGTAAGCACATCAATGCCAGATTAATGCATAAAAGAGCTTGATCCTTGTTGTATGAATGTTTCAACTTCTCATCTACCAGATCCAACACATTTCCCTTCCTTGCCAAATTCCTACACCAGCTTATCAAATTGGCCTTCTCCAACTTCATGGGTGATGATAAAACATGCAGTGGCCGTCTGCCAGACACAATCACGAGAATTAGAACACCAAGGCTATAAATATCAGCCTTCTCCATCAAATACCCGCACCCACCATACTCAGGGGCAACATAGCAGACAGTTCCTCTCATGCTTGTGGTGCTGCTGAGCTCCCGGCTGAAAAGATCTCCACTCCACATATCACTGCCAACTGAGCGGCTGTCTCTCATCTTCTTCTTCTTCTTCCAGCCCTTTCGGAAGCTGATATCCACATTCAGGTCATGGGCCCCATGGTTCTCTTTCTGCAGGCTACCGCTGATCCTCCTCAGCCGAAGCCGGCGTCCCAAATCAAACTGTGCCATCTTGAATCCCTTCTTCCACTTGCCCTCAAGTCTCCTTAGCTTGTCCCCTTTCTTACTGATCTCAGCAAAGTACTCCTCTTTCCACCATTCTTTCATCTTCCGATGCTTCTTTTTCTTCTTCTTCTTCTTACTACAACCATTACCACTGCTACTGCTAGCCTTCCCATCTTTCTTCCCATGATCATCACAGCCCACTTCTCCATATCGGGTCTCATCCACAGCATCCATTTTCTCAACATAATTCAGATCCACCATATCTGATTTCTTAGGAGAGCTTTTCTTGTCATCGTCCCAATCAGGGTTGCTGGATGGGCATATCTGGCTCCCAATCCACTCCATGACATAATCCTTACTGCATAATTCGCCGCTCCCATCCTGCTTCCACCACCAATCCCTCCCCCATTGCTTTGAATTTTCTGTTTGCTCATCAACAACCACAGGTGGAGGCGAAATTGGATTTGAGCCCAACTCCTTGCTATGATCAAGGCTGAAAAGTTCATCATCACAGGACCCTGATTTATTCCAATCATCACCACCAAACACCTCCTTCCCCTTCAAATTTTCACAACCCTTACATTCACCTTCATTTGTGAAAATGCTATTGGAATTCAACAAACATGGAAGATTCAAGTCCAAGCTCTTAACAGGGCAATCAACTCTACTACTTTTCGAAGAAGAAGCCTGCAATGCCAGTGCAAAATCTACCTCGGCGGTCTCTGCCGGCGTCCCGGTTTCAGCTGATGCCGCCGCCTGATTTCCCAAAAGATCCTGGCTTTTCCACAGCTCTTGGCTCCTGCCCAAATCCTGGCTGAACATCTCCACCCCAAATTCGCCTTCCGTCTTGACTCTCGCCAGCCCAAAATCAGCAAGCTTTGCCCTGCAATCAGACGCAAGAAGCACATTGCTGGGCTTGATATCTCCATGAATGATTGGCGGCTCGCAGCCAACGTGCAGAAACTCCAGCGCCCGAGCAACATCCAGCACGATTGCAAACCGCCGCTCCCAATCCAGAAACCCGCCTCTGGAGTCGCCGAACAGGGCGTCTTGGAGGCTCCGATTCGGCATGTACTCGTACACCAGCAGCCGCTTCTTCCGCTCCAAGCAGTACCCAAGAAGCGCGACGATGAACGGCGAGCGGAGGCCGCTCAGAATCTGCAGCTCGTTCTGGAACTCCCGCTCCGGCTGCGAGTTGGGCGGGCCGCCTCCCGCCGCTGCGTCGAGGGCCTTGACGGCCACGGACTTGCCGTCGCGGAGGATGCCGCGGAAGACAACGGCGCCGGAGCCGCCGCGGCCGACTGTGTTGGCTGGGTCGAAGGAGTTGGTGGCGGCGCGGAGGTCCTTGTAGGAGAAGCGGGGGAGCTTGAGTGGGGCATTGGCGTCAAAAGGGAGGGTACGGGTGCGGCGGTCGGAGAGAGAGAAGAAGAGGTAGATGAGGAGGAGGAGAAGAGCAAGGACGAAGAGAACGGAGGAGGAGACGATGAGGGAGAGGAAGAGAACGGTGGTTTTGGAGTTGGGGGGATTTGGGTGGGAAGGAAAAGGCCTAGAAGGCATTGGGAGGAAGAGATTGATGGGAGGAAAGAGGGTGGTTTGGAGAGAATGAAGGAATGGGGTGTAGAAAGGGAGGAGGGTGGAGCAGGAGTGTCATTTTTTGGGGGGTTGTGATTAAAGAAATGGAGGGAGAAAAGGTGGGATACAGTTGGAGTTGGAAGAGTGTGGGGTTAGATTTTCTCTAGCTTTTTTTGTTTTTTTTGTTTTGTTGTCTTTTTTTTTTTTTTTTTTTTTGTTTACCTCCTCGGGAGGAGGAGGGTGATAGATTTTGAACTGGGCCGGCCGGACCGGACCGAATCGGTTTACAGATCGGAAAGGCTTTCGAGAGGTTTAATGGGTTGGTGGGGTGGATGATGGAGAAGCCATCATTAGAAATCATTTTGATTCGTAGAGGAAAGTTAAGGGATGTACTTCTTTTCAGTAATTAAATTTCTATTATTATTATTAAATTTATTAAAAAGTCTATTTTCTCCTTATTTTATATTTTGGACGGATATTGATTTGGGAAAAGAAAAACTTTTCCTCTCACTTTCAATTGACGAGGCATCTTAATTAAGCTACTTAACTGTCCTACTTTGCAATAATTTTTTCCAATTTTCACACAAAACTATCCTATCCATTTAAATTTTATTTATTTCACTTTTAACTATTACTCTTATCACATAACATCATCCATCACTTTAATATATATATATATATATTGCCAAAATTTTTCCCTAAAATGGATTGTTCAAAATTATAAACTCGTTTTATTTTATTTTTAAATTATTTTGGAAAAAATATATACTGAGATGATATAGTAATTAATTAACATGGGTTGAGATCATTCACGGCCTTTTTGTTTGATCAGTATGACTGAGGTAGAAATGGCTTGATAACACGTCATTATAACATATATTCACCAAACTATAAAATATCAGTTGGACTCTTTTCAAAAAAAAATAAATATTAGTTGAACGTTGTAAATCTTATCAAAAACTAATATCGATATTATTAATTTTCCAAGAAAATCATAACCTGCATAAATTCCATATCAGCTAAAAGTAAAATTTTATTCTATATCTCACCTCACGTGTTAGGGTAAATTTCATGGATACCTTTGTATTTTACTCATAATTTCACTTATACTTATGAACTTTCAATAATAATAATAATACTCTTGTTATCTTGGGCTAAGCAAACGTTCTGCTTAACTCACTTAAAAAAAATTCATTTGCAATAATTTTTTTAATTTTTTCTTTGTACACTTATTTATGTAAGTGTATTTAATATATAAACCAAATTATACCATTTTTTGACATGTGTATATATTTTTTAAAATTTTTAAAGATAAAGATATTTTGAATATATATACATATAAATGTTTAAAAATCTTAAAAAAATATATACACATGTCCAAAAAAGGTAAAACTTGGTTTATATATTAAATGCATTTGAATAAACAAATGTACGAAGAAAAAATAAAAAATTTATTGTACATGTGTTTTTTGAGATGGGCTAAGCAAAACATTTGTTTAACTTGGACTAATAGGATCACTCATCTTTAAAAAATTCAAACATATTTATGTATTTTGTCTAAATTTCACTTATATATATACTGTTAGGGGTCCATTAAAGGGATCATTAGCCTTCTATGAAATGACAAATACGCTTATCTATAATTATGATTTATAGCTAAAATTTCATGTTCTAATGAATTTTTAGTAATTATTGACTATAAAATCATTTATTATTTGAATATAAATATTTAATATTGAGTAAACTAACATTAAATTATATTATAATTTGGACATATTTGTTATTTTACAAGGGAGTTAATAATCTATTTAATAGATCCTTAACAATGTAAGTATAAGTAAAATTTTAAGCAAAATATGCACATATACTTAAAAATTTTTGAAAGTTCATGAATGTAAATGAAGTTATAGATAAAATTCATGGTTATATGTGTAATTTACCTCAGGTGTTATTATTAATTATTACTTTCAATGGTTTTAAATCATTTTCAGTTTTTTATTAAAATGTTTTTTCAACTGCTATCAATTGTTGTTTTACTAATGTTGTATTAATCCAAGTACATCTTTATTTTCAAATATAACATATCCAAAAATCTAATTAAGGGACGTGATACAGTGCACTAGGTGCAAAAACCCATTTTCTAAATTTTTTTGAAATTGTTTTGTACAGAATTGTTAATTTAGGAATATTTAATATATATATATATACATAAAAAATTTCTATCATTTTTAGATATTTGTTTTAAATTTTTTAAAATCAGTGGCGTTTTATTTTCGTAATTTATTTTAAAAAATCAAAAACAAATATTTAAAAATCTCAAAAAATAGTAAAAATTGATACATGTGTTAAACAAAATCTAGATTAACAATTGTATAAAAAAATTTTAAAAAAATAAAAATAAATTGGTGAAATGCACCCAAGTGCACTGAAGTTGAATGCACTCGAGTGCATTTGGCCACCCCTGATTAAGTAAATCATTGCAATTAGTGCCGGTGGTAGAGTACACGTCCTCTTAGATAAGTGATTTGAGTTCAAATGCAGCGTGGGAGCTTTGCCTCTCTTTTAATATTTGAGAGCTTGTGGTATTCTCTTTAATATTAGAAGCTTGTGGTCTCTCCATTATTGTTTGGAAGTTTGTTGTCTCCTTATTTGAATCTTGTAGAAAGTGTCTTATAGCTTAATTGTAAGATGTATTGAAATATAATGTACAATACTCCAATAAAAAAAATCTAATTAAGTAGTTAGTTTCTTTGGACGATTAGATCAGTCTTTGATCTCATACAGGAATCCAGATCCTGTAAGCTTGTGGGTTACGCCGAGGCAAGCTGCATTAAAATTTAAATAGATAATTCAAACCGGTCGCATCATCACGATAGACTTATCTGAGATAGATTTACCTTATCTAGCACCAGAAATCTATATGAGGAAGTCAGATGTCCCAATCCCACGCAGCTGAGCGTTCGCTGTTTGTTAAAAATCACACAAGCGACATGGCAGCACATGGGACCCACCAGGGTGATCTGAAAGAAAGGATAAACAGTGATCTACTATCTGGTGCTTTGGTTTGGACCGCCGAATCTCTCCTGCAGTTTATTTGAAAATGGAGCATAATCCCAAGAAAGTATAATACATGCAATCATCTGCTTAATTGATATTTGGGCAACTTACCATCTTCATTCTTATGGGCATAAATGATTATAGCTACACATTAATCAAGCATTTTGCAAAAATAAATAAATAATAATAATAATAATAAAGGAATTTATGGGCAACATTTATGATATGTTGTGGACTTGTAATTTAAAAGGAATTTTTCATCATGTTGAATTTTATAATTTTTTAGTGAACGAAACATAATACTCCCACTAACTACAAAATTTTAAATAAAGATGTGATTTAGATAATTTTGAAGAATATTTACTAACATATATATATATATGCATCACTCAATTTTGTATAATAAATGGGCATTTATATTTTTTATGCATTATTTTCTACTTTTATTGATAAATTTTGTAATGAAAAATTGATAGTAACTTTGGTAAATATGATTTTAGCTTTTTTCAAGTAACCGATAAATTAAATTCTACTAATAAGGTGAATATTGGATTAAAGTTAAAAATTTTCAATTTGCGAACTTTTTTATATGATATAACCCATTTAAATAAATAAGTTAATCATAGGTTTAGCTTGTCTAACTTATCAACTCAATAATCCAACGTGTTTAAAACATCAATCCACATAATTTACATACAATGTATAAGATAAAAAAAAATAAACATATTCTTGATGTTCATTTTACAAATTGTACATAATTATTGACAACAAGATTAATGCTCTAAATTATAATAAAAATATCATAAAAATATTAATAATCTAAATAAAATACAACAATAAGATTAACTATGGACATTTCAGTTACTTAATTATCATAATTTTTATAATTGTCTCTACATTCTAATAATCTTTTCACATCTTTACCCTTATAAATTTGATTTTTACTCTCCTTACTTTCAATCATTACATTTATCATATTACATTATTCTTTCATTTTTAAAATTTTTTTCCATATATTTTCCCTATTTTCTTTACCTTTTACAAAAGATAGGGTAGCAACTAGCAACTCGAGTTTATGAAATTTGAATTTACTTTAACTCTAACCTTAATTCTATTGATAATACATAAATTTTAATCTTAATTTTAACTTTATTTATAAAACTTAAACTCTAATTCTACATATGAAAATTAGGTGCAGATTGAAATTCAAAGGAATAAATTGTTATTATATTTAAGAATGATAAGTTTATAATTTTATATGAATTTACAATAACAACAAATCACATAAGAAAAAGTTATAATATATAGTCAAACATTATTTTTTTAAAGAATTATAGTATATTTCTAGAAGAAAATTTAACAGTGAAACAAGATAAAAAATTTAATAAACATAAAAGTAAAAAATAAAAATATAGAGATAATATAAATAAAAATAATATAATTTATCTATAATATAATTGTAACATAATAAATATATATTCAAATATAAAAATATAAATAGAAGAGATACTATTTAGACTTTGTGTATGTAATATACTTTATATTAAGAGTGTGTTTGAGAAGTGATAAAATTTTGGTGAAAAAGTTTTTAAAATGTAGGAAAATGATATGATATGAAATATATAATGATAATGAGTTAAAATAGATAGTTAGTTGTATAAAAATGATTGAAAATAAAGTAATTGTATAGGAAAAAGTGAAAAAATAATTAAAATTAGGATAGTTGTGAAAAGTAAAAAGTTTTATAATGTGTTTGCAAAGTCATAAAACTTTTGATGAAAATTTTGGGTAAATTTTTTTTGAAATGTAAGAAAATGATTTGATATAATAGGAGTAATGGTGAAAAGTAAAGATAATAAATTAGAATAAATAATTTAATTGAAGCAATATTTGTTTAGAAATGACTGAAAAGTAAAATTGTTGCATACAAAGAAACAAAAATGATTAAAAAAAGATAGTTATGAAAAGTAAAAAGTTTTTAATTTCAAAAATTTTAAGTGTCACCAAGCACCTTCTAAATATAAAATTGAAATCAAGATCAAGCTCTTAAACTGGGGCTTACTTGAATCTTAATCTTATCATATTTATATATTCGATTCACTTTATAAGAAGGCAAGTTCTAACAAGAATTGGACCTCTAGCTAAAGGTACTGTTAAGTTAATCATAGACATTAGGACTCTTTGTTGATTGGTTAGGACTTCAGTTTAAATAGTTTATTATTTTTATTTTTTCTTATTCAATTGTTTTTAACAAACTTATTTGGAGTATGTTTGTTAATGAGTAAAAATTGTTAAGTTAAAACTTTTCAATCTAAAATTTTTCACTCTCCACAACTACCATATTTTTTAATTATTTTTTCACATTCTTTTATACAACTATTCCACTTTTCAATCATTTCTACGCAACTACTTACATAACTAACTTATCTATTTTAACTTTATCCTATTTTCTCTTCATCATTACCCCTATTATATCATATCATTTGACAACTTTTACTCTTTATAACTTTTCATTAAAAGTTTTATTCATTCTCAAACACACTCTTAATTAACTAACTTGTTAGTAACTAGTAATCCAATCCATTTGCGTCGCCGATTCAAAATTAATGGTTCTAAGCAATCTTTACTAAGGTTTATCTTTATTATTAAATGAAAACGCAATTTAAATTTTAGTTTGAAGTTTCACAATTATATAATTAAAGATTTCAACTATATTTATCGAAAAATTGAATAAATTAAAAAAATTAAAATTATTTATAAGCAAACGTACACTTATTTAAAATTAAATGATTGAATCATGAAACAATATAGTTCTAAGTAAACCTTATTGCTTTTCGAAATATTTTTTATAATGATTATAGAGTCACGACACATGTGCTTTATTAGTAAGTCAATTGCCTTCCCATATGATTACAAGGCTTTAAGTAATGGGGGAGTTATTGTCTCTCTTACAAGGGAGTATCCCTCGGGATGCTAAATAGGAGTATATTTATTTATTTAGTGATGTTTCTGTCCAAAAAAAAGAAAAAAAAATAGGAAAATTTGTAAAAATATCTAGAAAAATTGTAAGAATGTCATAGGGTGTGATTGTAATACAAATTGAATTGAATGTAAAATATGAACAACAATAAAAAAAATTACATATTTTATTAATCAAGATATTTAACATCATGAAATTAAATTTCATTTAATCATCTTTATTGTTTGAAACTAGGGGTTTTGGTTGATTCAATTTTATGGAATTTTCATTTTAAAATGAGTGAATGAGAAGATGATGAGACAAAATTTTTACGTTTTAATTAATAAGAATTTTATTTTGCAATTTTCAATACTAATTTTCCTATTCTTGAAATAATCTTCTTCGTCTAAATACAAAATAATACTTTTTCTAATCAAATAATCTCATTTCATCCTTATGTCTTTCAACCATTCTAACAACCTTTGGTAAATATATCAAATTAATAGTTATATTTTCCTTACATTTATTTTATAAGTTTAGAGTTTGTAGATAATGTGATATAGGAAGTAATCTTCACTAGAAATGATTTGATTAATCGCCCTCAAGTGTGACATTTGTGGCCCGAATAAACCGGAATTGGATGGCCGGTTCAACATGGACGAGACAGACTACTGACCTGGAAAGGAAAGGGGAAGAAATGGACAGAGAAAAGAGGGTGGAAGGAAAAGGACGGTCCACATTCGATTGAAGAAAACGAGGCTGGTCGTTGGATCTTGATGGTATTCGTGGCAGGAAAAGACAAAGTGGGGTTAGAGTACGAACGTCTGCCGAGCGACCCGACGGACCAATCATCATAACTCTCCCTTTTCAGACGTGCGATCTCGGTCTCCTGAAATCATCGTCAAGGCCTTGGATCCCATTCACTGCATCCCAATGTACGGTTGAATTTGCCTTCTTTTTCTAAATATTTTTTTTAGCCGTTGGATCTTGGGCCACCCTTACAGTGTTGTCAGCCTCGGGCAGGACCAACCAAGCATCCATTGATGAATAATTGGCTGGACAGTGGAAGCGACCCAAATTTTTTTTTTTTTCCATTTTCGAGGTATGGGAATCTATTTTTTTAAGATTGACTTAAAAATGTCGTTTATAATAACTATATTATTATTATTATTATTATAATTTTTAGAAACTTGAAATATTTCATTATTTAAGAAAGCAAAGTTAGTGAATAAATTATAATAATATTGTGCCCGAAATTCACTCTAATTAAATCTAAATTGAAAATATTGAGGTGTAATAAGCTTACGATGTGTTTGGAAAGTGATACAATTTTTAGAGAAAATATTTTTATTATAAAAGTTTTTGAAATAAAAGCAAATAATGTAATATAATAAAAGTATCGATGAGAAGTAAAGAAAGTAAAATTAAAATAGATAGTTTAATTGTAGCCGTAGTTGTGTAAAAATGATTCAAAAGTAAGATAGTTATATAGAAAGATATGAAAAAAAAATTAAAAATATGATAATTGTAAGGAGAGAAGTTTTAGAATAAAAACTTTTATGGCAAACAAATACATCCTTAAGTCAAATAAAGATATACAGGTACATGAGCAACAAATAAAAAAATAATAGCGTAGAATTACTTGGCCCATTTCTCGCACGATCGCATGAGTTTATGGGGCAGTTCTAAATATTATTTTTTAATTAAAAATTTCCTCTTCTAAAATTTGAAAAAATTTAAAACTTAGTTGGTATTTTTTATTTTTGAAAATCAACATGTGCTATGTTGACTTTCAAAATAATAAAATATTAAAGGTGTATTTGTTTACATCGAAAATGTTTCAAACTAAAATTTTTTATTTTTCACAACTATTTTATTTTAAAATTTTCATTTCTTCCTATATAACTATCCTACTTTTCAATCATTTCTACATAATTACTTATACATTTAACTTATTTATTTTAACTTTATTATTTTTACTCATCATTATTACTTATGTTATATCACATTATTTTCTCTTCTTTTAAAAGTTTTATCACTTTCTAAACACATCCTGAATATTTTTTAAAAATTTTAAATTTCATATGAAGCAAAATCTAATTGAGCCCATATATCTTTTAAAGAATTTTTTTGTAGCCTGAATATTTTTAAAAAATTTTAAAGTTCATATGAAGCAAAATCTAAATGAGCTCATATATCTTTTAAAGAATTTTTTTATAGCCTAAATATTTTTAAAAAATTTTAAATTTCATATGAAGCAAAATCTAAATGAGCCCATATATCTTTTAAAGAATATTTTTTTATAGCCGCTCGTATAAATGACTATATGTGATCGTTGCGCATAATTAATAGAACTGTTTGTCCATTAAAATGAATAAGGCTGTTTGTATTTACTAGAAAACGATCTTAATCGGTCTAAAATTCAATAATTTTAGATTGGTCTAAACATATATTTTTTATTTTTAAATTTTTTTTTTACAAATATGTTAATCTAGAAACCAAGGTTTAATATTTAAAAATCCAAAATAAATATATATAGAAATTCAAAATAGTAAAACTTGGTTTATAAATTAAATATAGCTAGACTAATCTGCTTATAAAATTTTTTCAAAAAATAAAAAAATATGTTTTTAGATGGGTTTCAAACCGGTCGGAGAAGATGGGTGCTCGTATTTACTATCCTCTCCTTTTATGGTATTGCAAATTTTATCTATAACAATAAGCTTACTAAGGTGGAAAATGACCTATAGTTACACTAATATATAATTCTACTTTTCTCTTCATAACGTGCATTTATTTTCATGCAACATCTTGTTATTTATTTATTTATTTATTTTTTTTTGCGTTTGGTTGGAATGAATGCCTCGGTTCTATTTTCGCGCATGGAACTCTTTAAGACACACACTTACTGTGTCAACGTAGTTAATCTGCTATTCACACATCTTGTCTTTTTAAAGCTTTCTCATTACTTCCATCGTTAATCAACATCAATTTTTATTTATTTATTTATTTATTTATTTTTTAAATATCTTACCTTCCCATTCTTTTCATCCTCGAGAGCAGATCCATACATTCTCTCTCTCTCTCTTTTTTTTTTTTATATTTTAAAATGATCTATCTAGAACATCAACCGCACATGCACCCCACCATGGAAAAAAATGCTAATTCCCGCAAGGTCTTGGTATGATGATTGATTGAAACACGATCCATGTGTTCTTCACGCCTGAACCCTACTTATAAAAGAGTGTGCTTGTTGCTCTGCAGCATGTGGGGCTTCATACGCATGCCGTCGATGATGATGCCGCACGTGGGTGCTCATAACTTCGGATAATCTACTTGTGCTGGGGCCATCTTTGGGAGGGCTGTCATGATGTATTTCATTTCCAAGCATGCAAATCGTAAGTTCCCGTGCATCATCGATGACACCGCGCCGCATCATCTAATTGAAATCATTAACCAGGGTGCAACTCGGGTTGTGTTAACACGAGCCAATACGACCCAAGCCACCAATTTTTAGGATTTCATGATTTTAGATGGGTACACCATACGTATTAATGATCTTGTTGGCTCGGGGTAAGCAAATGTCTAGTTTAGTTCACCTTCAAAAACCCGTTTAAAAATATTTTTCTGTTTTTTCTTTCAACATTTGTTTATCTAAGTGTATTTAACATATAAACTAAATTTTATCATTTTGAGATACGTGTATATAATTTTTAAAGATTTTTAAATATCTATGTATATATATTTAATAGGACTTCACTTCAAGTGGACTCATATAACCCTTTTCATTTTTGAGATTTTAATCTTTTATGAAAAATCAAATCCATTTATTATGTTTAACATTATTTGTTTATCTAAGGGACCAAGTTTCATTCCGATCAAGTATATTTATGGCTACATTTGTTGAAAAATATATATATTTATGTGTAAATTATGAAAAATATTTAGATCTATTAACACATAGATTAGAATGTAACAATATTTTGTAGAATCATTTATCTACATATTATTGATATATTAGATGGTTTAGATGTTGAAAAAACTACTTTAAAGTTGATATTTTAGAATTAAATCATTTTATTACGTTGATTTTACACATTAATAAATAGGGTTAATATATAGTCAAATTAAAAAAATAAAAGGTTTCTAAGATACTATAAATTATGCTAAATACAATGAATGTAAGAAATTTTTTATCAACCATCAAAATTTTAAAAATAGAAGGAGTTACATAGAAAGAAAATTTTAAAGAAGCGATATCATATTTAATATATATACATAGATATTTAAAAATCTCAAAAAATTATATACATATCCAAAAATAGTAAAACTTGATTTATATGTTAAATATATTTAGATAAACAAGTGTATAAAGAAAAAAATTTAAATGAATTTTTGATATAGGTTAAGTGGGACATTTGTAGCCTAGACTAGCATGATCACTTCTTATTTTATTATTTTTAAAGATGTATATTTCTTTTGTATTTTTAAACATATAGCTATTTTAGTCATGTTTCAATAATTTAAAAAAGCTAAAATATCCTTGTATTTAAAAATACAAAATAAATATGTACATGTCTTCAAAAATGATAAATTTTTATTTATAAATTAAAAATTTAAAAATAGATACTTTAGATCAGTTTGAAATGATGAAGCCCATTTAAGCTAACTTGGCATTTTTGTCGTGTGATAAGGCATTCTTTTTATTATAAAAAAATTACCATATAATTTCAAACCCTTTAAGCTAACTTGGCATTTATGTCATGTGATAAGGCATTCTTTTTATTTAAAAAAAATTATCACAAGAAGTCAATCTCTAGATGACCGAGAGTTGACATAGCTTATGTATATGCATAAGAGGTCTGAAAATTTAATTCAGATTGAGGCATTAGCTTCTATTTAAATAAAAAAATATTAATAGGAGGGTGCAGATAGTGTCACCCTAACTACCAATTGCAAACGAACCGTATGTTATTGATAAAATTAAAACCTAATCTAATTAATGTATTTAGAACATTAACTTTAGTACTAAATCAAGTTTCATTCAATTTAGATGTGTATAAATATCATTACAATGACTTTACCAATTCAAACCAGATTAATCAATCAGCTAAACAGGTTCAAACCAAAACAATTTCTTCACGAGTTTGAAACTGGTTCCGTTCTCAAAACGCCGATATTCCTGAATAAATCCAAGCATTTTTCGCAATTTTGTCAATGAATATATACTTTAACATATGTGGCTCATCCACAATTTAATTCTATGTTAAAATAAATGAGATTAATCATATAACCAGTAAGATTTCAATTTATGATCGATATAGGCCTCATTTGAATCTTAGATCACCCTAACTACATGTCATTTATATTATAAATTTTCAAATTTTAATAAGATTCAATTAACTAGAATAGTGATATTGTATAATTTTATTTTTTTTATAGAGTATATTTACAATATATCTCAATTCATATCACATTCAAAGTTCTAAAACAATTGCAACAATGTTTCCAAAGGAAGACAACAGACTCCCAAATATCAACAGGGGACACCACTAGCTCTCAACCAAATAAGGAGGACAATATACATGCCTCCACAGAGATTTGGTTCGAAATCCCCACCTGGGATTTAAACACGCGCTAGTGGGAACGAAAGCTTCGTTCCGCACCCGGTGACCAAACGAGTGCCACTCGTGTGGTAATTCTATTTTATTTTTCGATAGATGTTTAAAGAAGTGGTTTTGATATCATTGGACTTGGTTCCTTAGATGATAGAAATGAAGATTATTATATCAAGGAAAATGATTTTGTACTTATAGTCGCACGCTTAATCTTATCTTTTAAAATTCAAATCATTTATCCCATTTATACACGTGTATTTATTTAAGATTTTAAAATTTTCAAGTGTCGCAAATTTTTATTTACTAGGTTTATATGTGACATTTTTGAAAATTTTTAACATTTATACATCCACTCCCAAAAGATGTTATTTTTTATTAGATAGAAGTTTTTAATAAAATTATTTCTATAGAATGATAAAACAAGATGCATTATACATGATATATGGTTTTTTATTAAATCATTACCCATTAATTAATTACTAAAGCAATTACATAACAACAAAAATAATATTTTATGACATGGTTATGGTTACCATTTTTTAATAGAAGATACCAATTAGAAGGTTAATTTATTACTATAAATAATACTTTTATAGTTACAAGGTTACCTTGCATCATAATTACCAATTAAGAAGTGGCTTAATGTAACTTCAATTCAACTTCAATTCATTTTTTATGCCTTGATGGTAGATGCAAGATTCGCCTCATCCATGGTTAGAAGACAAATTTCACCCAAATCAAATATGTGCATTGTCTTGTTTGCTTATACATGTGTATAAATGATGAAAAATATTTAGATTCATTTATATATGTATTAGAATGTGGTAATATTTTATATAATTATTTAATTACATAGTAATGATATTTTAAGTAATATAAATGTTGAAAACACAACTTTTTTTTTATGAAAGGAAATACTATATCCTTACTCCCTCTCAATATGAAAGGAATTAAGGATAGAGTGATCCGAGCAATTCATTGCCAAAAAATTATCTATACACAGTTTTCCAACAATAGCTCGAGGTGGAACACCCCACCACACCCGATTGACCTCTGAAGAGTTCGCAACCAACTCAGTTAAGGAATAAGCGACCTCGTTTCCTTGCCGAAAAACATGATGGACTGAGAAGGAAGAACTATCTCTAAGTATGGACCTAATGTCAGAGATGATCAAGCCTACCGGAGAAGTGATGGGTTCCAAATTTGACAAAAATTACATAGGATTAGAGAATCTGTTTCAAATTGGGCGTTGCGGATGTTAAGTTGGATTGCCCAATTCAGCCCACGAAGGAAAGCGGTAGCTTCCATAAGAAGCGGGTCCGTCACCCCAGCTTGTCTACACCCACTTGTAGTAACAAAGGCACCCTGATAATCCCTGATGATTGCTGCACACGCAAAACCATCCATATTTCCTTGATTACGAGCATCCACATTAATCTTGACGGACCCTGGCAGCGGCATACACCATCGGGGCACAAGAGGTCTATCCATAATTCTCGTGAGGATAAGGGAATTAGCATTTCGATGCTGGTTAAGGAAATCCACACACCACGCCAAAGTATTCATGAACCTTGGTTGCGCCCTCTCTTCCCTGAATCTGTTTTGTATGTACCAAACTCTTCAGCAGCGGACCACAAAAAACTTTATCTCCTCAGCTCTGTTCATCCTCACAAGCAGCTTGAGAATCTCCAAGACCGATGCCCCCTGATAGGTCAACCTTGCCGCATTCTAGCACACTCCTCTCGTCGATGCACATCTTAAAAAAAGGTGGTCCATGTCTTCAACCCCATTTCTACATAACACGCACTTCGGATCAATGTCAATGCCCCTTAGGTGCAAGTTTTGTAATGTAGGGAGGGCATTCTGGATAAGTCTCCAGCCAAAGATAGCGACTTTGCTTGTGAGCTTAGTTTGCCAAATGGCCTTGTAACACCCCACGAGCTCCACGAGGTCCCCGCCCGAGCACAGCATCCTGTATGCCGATTTGACTGTATAATGTCCGTTCGGTTCATGCTTCCAGTACATACGGCCCTCCACACTCCCCTGGGTGAGGGGAATCGCATTAATCTCCTGCCATCTTGCCTCCCCAGCCGCAACGACCACCCGATCCTTGATCCACGTATTAGTTCCACCATCGATGAAATGACTGACCGACACACTATCCGTGATAGATAGTGGGAGAGGTCCAACCTTATCCACCTTAGACTCCAACCAGGGGTTGGAAAAGAACATCACCCGTTGCCCATCTCCAATCCTCCATTTGCATCCCCTCAGAATCACATTTCGTGCCCGTAGAATACTTTTCCAAGTAAAGGAATCAGATTATTTTGCCTTGCAGGACCATAAATTTGAATGTGGGAAATATTTGGCTTTTAGGACTTTTTGGCAAAAAAAAGTTGTGCAAGATACTAACCTCCAAACCTGTTTTGCCAGGAGTGCATAGTTGAATTTGTGGAAGTTGCTGAAGCCAAGACCACCCGAGCGTTTTGATTTGCATACATCCTTCCATGCCACCCAACTCAATTTCCTTTTGCCTTCCTTATCTCCCCACCAAAATTTACTGATCATTCCATTAAACTCCTTACAAATTGACTTGGGTAGTAAAAAGATGCTCATCGTGTACGATGGGATAGCCTGAGCCACAACCTTAATTAGGACCTCTTTCCCTCCCCAAGAAAGCAGCCTGTCTTTCCAGCCCTGAATTCAGTGCCAGATGCGTTCTTTGAGGCCCTTGAAGATCCCCGCTTTGGATCTTCCAAGCCAAGCCGGGAGGCCCCAAGTAATGATGGAGCTCACTACCAGCGGAACCAAGTAGGTTAATCATATCCCTCCTCGAGGAGTTGTCCATATTACTACTAAAGAAGACCGCAGTTTTGTCCACATTAACTACCTAGCCCGAAGAATCCCCATATTGGTCGAGAATGTCCATTAAGTTCTTGATGTCCTCCCCCTCCGCTCTAATGAATACGATTGCATTATCCGCAAACAAAAGGTGGGAAATTATTAGGCAATTCCGTTTGAGTCTGATACCATGGATTGCCCCACAGCCGGTCGCATGATGGATTAAAGTAGATAGACCCTCGACACATATTAGAAACAAATAAGGGGAAAGTGGATCGCCCTGCCTGAGTCCCCTGTTAGGTTGGAAGAACGGAGATTTGAAGCCATTAACATTTACCCGGTACTGGACCGTAGATAAGCATGCCATAATCCAGTTAATCCATTTCTGGCTGAAATTCATGGCCCCCATCATCTGCGTGAGAAAGTTCTACTGGACTCGGTCATAGGCCTTCAACATGTCTAGCTTGATAGCCATCTCATTCTTGCGCCCATATCTGCGCCTTCTGAGAGAGTGGATTGCTTCATAAGCAATCAGCATGTTATCTGTGATAAGTCTCCCTGGCACAAATGCACTTTGCTCATCCTCGATAATATCTTGGAAAACCTCCTTGAGTCTGTTTACTAGCACCTTCGCCAATATTTTATAGACCATGTTGCATAGACTAATAGGTCTGAAGTGGGATAATGTTTGGGCGCCCGACATCTTTGGTATGAGGATTATAGTGGTTGAGTTTGATTCCTTGACAAGTTACTTTGGTCGACATGGGTTGCTTTCTTCCATAAACAGCTTGCACCAATTAATGATATCGCCACCAACAGTTCCCTAGTGCCTTTGGTAAAACCCAGCAGAAATACCATCCGGATCCGGTGCTTTCGTAGGACTCATACCTCTAATAGCTTTGGTAACTTCAGCAGATTGCAGAGGCTTGATTACAAAAATTTTCCTTGAAATGGCATACTCCACCCATGGCGCATTCCGGGGATTAGTTGAGGAGAAGATATCAGAGAAGTGCCTCATTGTCATCTCCATCATTTGATCCTGATCCTTGACCCATACCCCATTGCAATCCTTCAAAACCTCGATGAAATTGGTTCGACGTCTATTAGATGCGGCATGGTGAAAAAAACCCGTGTTTTTGTCCCCCTCCTAGAGCTAGTGGGACTTTGCCCACATCCTCCATAACTGCTCTTCATCTTCCAGCAATAAATTGATTTGGAACTTCAATTTCTGTGCAGCATCATCCCTCTCATCAAAGGGTCTCATTCTCATGACAGCCAACAGATCCCATTGTTTTCGCTCGATCGCTCGCCGGAGGTTGCCTCTCTTCCTCTTGTTCCAATTGGAAAGCTCACACCCACACCTCTTAAGCTTCAAACTAAGCATTTCGCCCGTAGACAAAGAGGTCAGGGGATCGGATGCCCACACATTGTTGATAATTGTGGTAGCCTCCTCATCACAGGCCTAAAAAAGTTCATATCTGAACTCCTGAGGTGGTTTTCTCCTTCCCGCATTTGGGTCAAGCAGTAACAGAATAGGGCAGTGGTCAGAAGTGGGAGCCGATAAATGAGTCACTTTGGCATGAGGGAATAGATCCAACCAATCCTGAGTGGCCAGACATTTATTAAGTCTTGCTTCCACCCTTTGCCTGCCTCTCCTATTATTAGACCACGTCATAATGGGGCCCGAGAAGCCCAAGTCCAACAAATTACATCTATCCACTACATCACAAAATTGGTCCATCTGAGTTTGAGGCCTCAACCTCTCACTACAATACTCTCTTGGGCCCGTGACTTCATTGAAATCACCCATAACAAGCCAAGGGGTACTCCTCCCGGTGCTCAGCTGATCGAGTATATGCCAGCTAATATGTCATTGATGGGTATCTGGGTGGCCGTAGAACCCCGTGAATCGCCATCCACGAAATTCAGCTTCAATATGATGGGTGGAGTAGCTTTGAATACTAGCCGGATGATCGTTGTTCCATAAAAGCGCCAGACCCCCTCTCCTACTCACCGGATCCACAGCGAAGCACCCGTCAAACATAAGTCGTCTTCGTATGCCTTCCATTTCTTTAGAGGTGCACTTAGTTTCACTTAGGAAGACCAAACAGGGAGCTTATTTCCTGACCAAGTCAAAAAGGCTTCGAATTGCTCGTGGGTTCCCAAGCCCACGACAATTCCATGCTATGATAGCCATGTCAAGCGAGGTGGGACTGTGAGCTCCTCACAGCCTCCACCTCGTCCATATCGATATTCTCTGTTCTCTTCCTCCTTTTGAGCAACTCCATATGATCATCTGAAATTTTGGATTGGTTTCTCTTTCTTCCCCTTGTTTGACTGCCTTGCGTAGCCACAACCAAATCCATCGCCGACCCCCTTGCAACTGTCCTCTTCCATCTGCCCTTCTTGCTTATATACTTCTCCCTACGACCGTGTGAACAGTCCACTCTCTCTTGTTCATTTACCCCCAGCTCAACTGGGGTATTAGAGTCAATCCAATCAGCTGCCCCCATTTCTTTTTGAGTGACAATCACATCCACAAGCTGTTCGAGTTCCCTCGCATCTCCCAATGAGGGTGTTTTTTCTAAATTCCTTCCACCCCAGCCTCCCTTCTTGAGTCCTCCCAGGAATCTCCACATGCGCATCACCCTGCCTGTTGTCAGCCCCCACCCATCGCTGCCCACTTACATCCCTATCATGTGCAACCACCATCAGATGGCCCCCTGACATCATAGGTTGCATCCCATATCTATTGCTGGCTTGGTTAATTTGGCTAACTATATCCCGCTGAGTCTTGGAGAGGACCATGTATGCCTGCTGGTTCCTGAGCTTGGAGCATTTCAGCAACATGGAATCCATCTCCCCCATCTCCTCATTTGAATGAACTTCCCTTGGCTCCCAGCCACACCCACTCCAGCTCCTTTCTCGAGAGGTTTCCATCCCTTGAACCCCCTGCTTATCTGGGAGCTCGTCTGTTCTGGCCTTTCCCCATTCAGGTTGCGCTATCTTTGCCTACTGGATGAGTCATGTCTGGCTGATATAGCTAGCAGTAGGGAGTTGTCCCAAGTTGGGCTTATAACTCCTGTCCACCATGCCTGAATCCCCAACCTTTGGGTTTATAGTCACCAATTGAGTCTGGTCCCTCGTTGCCTCTCTGTTATCCACCCGGCATTCGTCATCACTTTCCTCATCCCCACATCTGTTCCTTTCGGGCCAAAGATCACCTCCCTCCTTCAATGGTCCCCTTTTACTGCCATCAATCACCCCCGGGTATTTCATAGGGGTTGCCCTGTTACCATTGTAGTGTTCATTTATGAGCTGTAATGGTCTTACTCCATTTCGTAGCCAGCTCCCGTAAGGCATTTCTGCCTCAGTGAGTTGTTTGGGGAGCTAACTAGCTTTTGAGCATTCACGGTAGGGATGTCCCATAATTCCGCATAGGTAGCAAAAGACCGGTAGTTTATCATATTGGAAGGAGATCCACTTCCTGTGTTGAGCCCCAATTTGGATAAACATCCCTCTTCTGAGGGGTTCTTTGCAATCGATCACCACTTTAATTTTAAGTTCGGCTTCAATTGCTACTAGGTCTGTCATCTCTTCAAATGATTTGCCAATGCTCCGTCCCAGGATCTCCTTGTCGACAATGAAAGGCACCCCGCTGATATGGATCCATATTGGCGTTTTAACGAGCATAATATGAGCAATATCCACCACCTCCTTCAGTTCTGAGATCAGTACCAAATTCCTCTCGAACATCCATGGGCATCATCGCAGAATGCGATCCATGTCTTCTTGTTTCGAGAATGACATCTGGTATAGGTTCTCCCCTAGCTCAGTGAAGAAACTCGAGCTCTTAATCCTCCATAATCTCTTCATCATGGCCTCAAACAGCTCCTTATTGTAGGTTTTAGACATCCATATGGAGCAGAGGATAGCTGCCCCCTCGGTTGGCTTGATCTTCTTTATGGCCTCCCCTGAGATGACCAATGTTTGAAGTTCCGCTCCCAACAGGTCCCCATACTTGGGTTCATCCTTCCGCACAAGTATCGCCCACCTTCCCTACTTGATCCGCTGCCTCCCAGACCCTTCCGAATCTGATTCTCTCAGCTCACCAGATTGCGGTGAGATTCCCACCTTCTCCCTACCACCCTCACCCATGTCCAAGCGTGTCTAAATCGCCTGTCGGCTTTCAGGGGAGGGACTTTTGTTATATTGTTGAAAATGCAACTTTAAATTTAACATTTGTCATCAAATTATTGCCAAGTTGTAAATAGAATTCTCACATAATAATACTAAACAAATGACAGAGTTTTTATAATAATATAAATAATACTAAATTCAAAAATTCAATTGAATTTCCCATCAATCTATCAAGTTGGAAACATAGATGAGATTAAGTAGAAGAGAAACTCTATAATGATTGTATTTGTGTTGTTAAAGGATGAAATTTTAGCCATGGACTCTTTGCAAAGCCGTGCAACGTAAGTCTATACGGATATTAAAAAGGATTTTGTAACAAGTGACCACTAGCTTAAGCTTTTCATGTCGTATTATCTTTTAAGGCAAGTCTCCGTGCCTTTGATTCCTAACATATTTATAATATTTCAACAATTCCAATTGTATTCAGTGTAGCTTACCCAAAATTTCATCCGTACTTATGGCTTTTCAGAAATGACAAATATACCTAAATTTTAATTATAATTATAACCTAAAAATTCACATTCGAATGAATTTTGATACTTTTACAACTATGAGATCATACTTTTTATAGTTATAAAACATATATCATTTCGATGCAAATATTTAGCTTAAAATTATAATTAGAGTTTAGGCATGTTAGCAGAAAACATCGTTGGCGTATTAAAAATTTCCCCATCTTTTATGATTGAGTCCCATTTCTATATAACTAAATAATATAGAAGCAATTTTATATAATCTCATTCATTTTTCCACTTTTGATGATTGATGTAATATATATATTGTTTATTATATTTAATTAAGATACCAAGTTTCATATAAATAAAAAACGTGAATGACCAAGTTTGCTAAAAAATATATTTATATGTAAATTATAAAAAATGTTTAAACCATTCACATAGGTTGTAATAGTACTTCATATAATAATTTATCCAAGGAATAGTGATATTTTAGATAATTTAAATGTTGAAAATATAATTTAAAATTGATATTTTAGAGGTGTTTGTTTACCTTGAAAACTTTTCAATGTAAAATTTTTCACTCTTCATGATTATCTTACTTTTTAATTATTTTTTTATTTTTTTTATATAATTATCTTATTTTTCAATCATCTCTATAGAATTACCTATATATATATAACTTATTTATTTTAATTTCATTGTCTTTACTCTGCATCGTTATTCTTATCATATTAGATTGTTTTCTCCCATTGTAAAAACTTTTACAGCAAAAACTTTTAACCATAAATTTTATACTTTCCAAATACACCCTTTGCATCAAAATATTTCATTTCACTGATTTTACACAATTTTAGAAAGATTCAAGTATAATAATATTAGACAAATGACAAAGTTTTCATGATATATAAATAAATACAATAGATGGATCAAAATTTCCATTAATCATTAAAATAAAAAAAGATGCAGTTGCATAGAAAGCTTACCTCTCAATCCTTTACGCTGTCTTTTATTTCTCTTAAATAATTGATTTTATTCATCAAAAAAATTGATTATTACGTTTCTATGCATTGTAAATTTGTAACAAGGGAAAAAAGCTTAAAATTTTTAAAAATCTTTTTCATTACCTTGATCTATAACTTTTGATTTAACAGCCTAATAAGGGTGTGTTTGGTTGGAGGCAAAACTTTTGATGAAAAGTTTTTGGAGTAGAAGTTGTCAAATCAATAGAAAGTGATACGATATAATAGGAATAATGATGAGGAGTAAAGAGAATAAAGTTAAAATAGATAGGTTAGTTGTATAGGTAGTTGTGTA
>JAXCLR010000092.1:10748540-10770690 GCA_035584095.1 Annona squamosa | reverse complement strand
ACTGACACCGCAGTGAAAAGCATGAATAGACTACTTTTTGCATTTGCGACTCCCGTTTGAAAACTTTTACAGAAAGAAGGGAGTTTTCGTCGTTACCAAACAGACCCTGGATGGATAACCCACGGTACCCCGCCCGAGTTGCACCTAATGCTTTTACATCTACGCCAGACGTCATCACACGCAATGCACGTGCTGGGCCCGATCAGCGCAGAAATTGTGCTCGGCCGGTGACCCACCAGAGGGTACTGGGTGTCCGTGTTGTGACCCGGGCCCACCGTCGATAGAATGATTGCAAGACGGGGTAGAAAAGGGGGACATGGATGCTGATGGATGGGGCCCACTTTCATCTCTTTTTGATGGTGATGATGGTGGCGTTTGTATCTCTGCCCATGCCATGCGCAGGGCGTCGAAAACACGACATTACCGTAGTCCGCGGGACTATCCGGAAAGGCTGTCCGACGCGATGCCTTTTTTGGAAGACGCAAAAGTGTGGGAATAAGAAAGTCATGTTATATGATACGGGTAAAACGAAAAATAAAGTGGGAACTCAAAGGATGATAGGATAGAGAGATGTAAAGAATAATTGAAATATAATAATAATAATAATAATAATAATAATAATATAGGTTAATTTGATAATTATTGCTAAATCATGTGGAAAGATTGCTTCTTACTTCTCATTTCCTGTTCTACGCATTACTAGGTGGTATTTTCATTACTGGATTTTTTGCCATTTCATTTAATTGGTAATATATTTTTTATTATTTTTATTTTATATAAATATGTAACCTCACACGTATATTTTTTTTACTAAGAAATACGACCATTTTTGAAATTTGTTTGGTTTTTTATTTTTATTTTTGAAAATGGGCATTTGACAACGGATAAATGCACCTGAAAATATATTTTTTATTTTTATAAGTAAGTTAGCCCACACACATAGGTCTCTTGCACCTAGGTACACTTAGACTCAATGCACTTGGGTGTAAATACCCATTTTTTTATTTTTTTTTATTTTTGTACACAACTATTAATCTAAGTGTATTTAACACGTGTACTGATTTTTACCATATCTAGAGATATTTAGATTTTTAAAAATTAGCAGCATTTTAGTAATTTAATGCCATTGATTTTTAAAAATTCAAAAAATCTAGAAATCTCAAAAAATGATAAAAATTGATAGACATATTAAATATGTTTATATTAATGTTTCATGAAAAAGTTTAAAAATAAAAAATGGGTGAAATATACCTAGATGCATTGAGTCTAAATGCACCTGAGTACATATAATAAGAACCTTACGCACATGGTCATCCTAATAGAATTGTGCAAATTGTTAAAATTTATTTAATATCTAAAAATGAGTGTTTTGAGAATAGACGCATGCTTTAAGTTGTACGTTATCGGAATCCAAAATACACGGAGTTTTTTGCATTTTGGTCCCTCCAAGTTAGTGTATTTGCTTTCTAGGCCACGAATTTTACATATTACTTTTTAGACCTTGTAAGTTTATCTTATTTGCATTTTAGTCCATATCGTTAAAATCCTGCCATTAATTGTGTATATGAGTTGACTCCTAATCACGAGTCGACTCATAATTGCAGTTAACAGTAAGGTCAATCGACTCATGCTCATGAGTCAACTCGTGTTCAACTCATGTTCATGAGTCAACTCATATATGCAGTTAATGGTAGAGTTTTAACGGCATGGAATAAAATGCAAATATGGCAAACTTACAAGGTCTAAAAGTAAATACGTAAAACTCGTGGGCTAGAAAGCAAATACACTAAATTAGATGGACCAAAATGCAAAAAACCCGAACTTAAGTGCACTTGAGGTGAAAAAGTGAGAGAAAATTTTTTGAAGAAGTAAAAGAGTAATGTAACATAATAAAAGTAATGACTAAGAACAATAAAAATAAAATAGACAAAATAATTATATAAAAAATAAAAAATAATTAAAATATAAAAAATTAATAAAGTAGGTTAATTAAGCCGTTCAAATATAAAATCTTATCAAAAGATACATAGACCCTCAGTTTTTAAAGTAGAAATATAGATATATGATAAGGTATACCATGTTATATACTAATTAGGGTAAATCTTAATGAAAAGGGGCTTCACTCATTATGAAATTAAAATCTACTTCACTACATTTATAATTATTTCTTTAATAATAAACTAAGCTTCATTTAAATCGAATATGTATATGAGTTTTTTTTTTATGGGTACAATTACATATATCTCAACACATATTATACTTGAAGATCTGAGACATTCTTACAAATATAAGGGACACATATTCCCAAAGAAATCTGGAGACACAGCTCCATGAAAGAATAAGGAAGACACGACTTCCAACAACCAATCTGGGAGATCACCCGCTCCCACACTTCATTCATTCGGGAGACCACGTTTTACTCCCACGTATTTTTGTCCGCCCGCGTGATTCGAAGCACCGTCCGCCTGCCTGCGCGCATTCTGCGCCCCTGACAGGGACCAACCGAGCTAGCCTCGGTTGGTGAATATGTAGATGAGTTGTATCTTGTAAAAGTGTGAAATAAAATTATTTAATTTAAATATAAATTTTGAAGATTTTAAATGAATGTCTCAACTATCTAAATATTGTACAAAATTTTATAATATCTCAACTATTATAAATTTTCAAGATTTTAAATGAATGTCTCAACTATTTAAATGAAGATAAATATTGTACAAAATTTTATAATATCTGAATGCATATATGCATGAATATAAATATTTTGAATTAATTTAAATATACTCACAACTTTCGCCCTTAATTTCAAACTCATTAAGTACAAAATCTTCCAAGTACACCTCATGAGAAAACCCGACACATCAAATATACCACATTCCATTGTACTCATTATGAATGTCGTCAATCAAGTATTGAAATGACAAACATACCCTTTAGAACTGGGGCTCGTTTTCAACTCAAAACATCTGATCGAGAAAATAGGGGAAAAATCCTCGATCTATCATCATCTTCTTTGTGGTCATCTTCTACTTTCAAAGAATCCAAACAGACTGAGCAACTCCTCTGTTACCCTAGAAAAAATCTCCTTTGTCGTTCATAAAACCAGAAATTCCAGCATGCCTATTTCTTCTTTTCAGCACCCATTTTCGGCAGCCATAAACAAATTAATTTCGGCCTAACCATATTTAACCCCAAAATGGAGCAGCATCCGGTGCCCATTTTCTTTTCAACAGAAATGACGGCTTCTCTTCAGTATCGATTTCATCTATGGACCGGCCACTCCCTCTCCTTCGGTAGTAGCGGCCGTTAAAACCCACCAGTAGTTTGATCAATTGTTGAAAAATTTCAGCAACCAAAGCAAAACCACCGACAGCTCCCCAGCGCCTCCAATTTGCTATCCAACACCACTAATAGCAGGGCAGCACCCTTGCTTCCATGCTCATCAACTAGCAAGCTCACCCCTTCCCTTCAACCCACCAATTCTAGCCCTTATGTTTGCATTGATACCGGTTCCATCGTTGTGCTTGGAGCCAGCGAAGGAGGAGGCCATGATGTTGATGCTGAAGGCAGTGATGCAACAACATTCCCAGCAGCATTTGAGATACAACAAAAAGTCGATTTTAAAAATTGGACAAGAACTCCAAAGGAAAATTCTAACAGCAAATTTCGGATGGGAAGTTATTTTCGTACCTTCTTCTCCCACCCAGACCCTTTGTTGGCAACACAATCTCCTACTTCAGTATTGTTGAGGGATGACATTTATCAATTTGGACATGGGTAATTTGGTCATTTAAATTTATATATTTAGCAAAACACGACCGTTTTCTACCTATATAACAGAACCGTCATTTTTAGGTATATATAATATTTAGGCAGTAGAAAACAGGTATATTTGAAAGATTTGGTACACAGTGAGTATATTTGAAATTAGGTGCAAAAGTTATGAGTATATTTGAAATTAACTCAAATATTTTTGATAATTTATGTATGCCTAATATAATTTTAAGCAAATGCGAACCATGCAAGGCTTTAATTGAGATGCTTTTGATAACATGATAAATAAAAATAATTAAATAATATGACTAGCGGGATTTTGATTTTATCATTAAGGTGGGCGTTATTTTTATCATAGTTAGGGTGCAATATGGTGCACCCCAGCATATCCCAAAAATAAAAAGTACAGAGATATGTTGAACGCTCCTTCATTTACTCATGTAAAATATCTAAACTGATAAAGTTTTACTACTAAAGTATATTCAAATTAGATGGGTCATAACCCTAACTAATAAAAGCTGTACAAATTAATTATTTACTAAAAAATTAACTAAATGGTAATAGTGTAACATGAAATTTAATTTTTGTATTCACTTAAAAATATAATTTTAATAATTTGGTCAAAGCATATGTCACCGTCAGTTTTTTTAAATGACTAAGAATGATGTGCTAAATTAAATAAGTTATCAGCATATAATGGGGCCATTAGCATTTACACAAAATTTGTAGATTTTACAACTGTTCTCTCTTAAATATTAATTTTACAAAAAATGGCTCCACTTGTATACTTCATTTGCAAAAATACCTGGACAGATTTTGTGACTCAACTAAAAATGGTTAAAGTCATGTAATGATATCCTTAATATTTCGCCAGATTATCTTGATAATCAGTAGGTTTAGATTTGACCATTTCCATCACAAAACCATAATGGTCAACTGCGGGAATGTTGTTTAATAAATTAATAGCTAAAACTTGCAAAATGGCAAAAAGATAAGCAGGCAAATGCAAATAAACGTAAATACTTTTTTTGTTGCGCTGTCCCCGGCTCCGCAGCTGACAGCGTAAGTTGGGTACCATCAGCAATTGCCTTCGATTTCAACGGCACGGATCTCGAGAATCGGACAGATCCAACCTCAGGATGAGAAAATCTGGCGCGAACCGCGCGCATGGTTTTCAACACTTCCGCTTGCTGCTTGCATTCCAAGTTACGATAGCAGCAGATGACCCCAAATCTACTACTCCCACCCGTCAGCCAATAAGTGACCCCAGCTAAACGAATTCATATTTCCATAAAATTCATGATCGAACTATATATATATATTATTAGGATGGACCATTTAAATTAGTCTGGGAAAATGTCAACTATTTCTCGTCCTGTCCGTTGGTTTGGAAGCCCATAGTGAAGAAAATGGATGAAAGAGATGAAAATAAGATAAAATTCAAGAAAACCGACCATAATGATGTATGAAATTCGATGAACGGCCCAGAGTCAGTGGAGTGCAAAAGTGTGAGTGGTAGCACGTCCGGACAATGTCGAGATGTCCACCTAAAGGTATCATGATGAGTGATTAGCGTGTCGAAGTTCTGATTGCCGCAACGCCTATAATTTGTCCATTTCGACCATAAAATCCGGTTTTCGCGCGTAAGGAAAGACAACAAGAGTTCTGTTGGGACGCGGTTGGATTGGGATTACTTTCAAGAAATGTAAAACAAATGTAAAACGGGAGTAACATTGACAACAAAAGGAGTGATGGTTTAATGCCACCGAGTTGTACAGTTACTTGCTTTTTTATTTTTAAAATTATGTTTTTAATCTAAATCATTTAATTTCTTTAATACTATTTATTTTCCATGTTATCAAAACTTTACTTTGTGTGTCGAGGAGCTCCCAAAACTTTTCAAACAAAAATTTTTCAATATAAAATTTTCACTTCTTTTAATTATTTTATTTTTTAATCATTTTTACACATATTCTTACATAGTTATCTTATTTTTCGATCTTTTATACATAACTACCTATACAACTAATTTATACATTTTAACCTTATTCTTTTTACTATTTATTATTATTATCTTTTCTATATTACATCATTTTCTCGCGTTTTAAAAACTTTTACGTTAAAAACTTTTCTTTCTAAAATTTCATTATTTCCCAAACACAACCTTATATTTTTATACAAGTTTCTCATCTTTTGAGAATCAATACAAAACTATTAAAACTTTTTCCGGAATGTATACTGTATATTTAATATATAAAAGTTTTTAATAAATATATTTTTTTAAATTGTAAATAAATATATTTGGATAAACAGGATAAGTGATTTAGATTTGAAACAAATGGTAGCATTGATCCTTCCATACAACCAGTTGTATTTAATCACTCCTCAATGCAAATATTTTACAAAATTTACCCCTTATTATTTTTGAAAATCGTTTCAGTCATGAATTGGGTTTTTAGAAGCACTATCGTTATCGATTGCTGCCATGTTGGATATAATTTGAAAGTTTGACTCAAGCAAATTTTTAAACACACGAACAGAATCAAGATTGCGTGGCACATCGGCTGGTTAGTGCCTGTGTTATAAGACTCCGTGCAGCGCTGGTCATGGGTTCGAACGTGATTTCGGCCAAAAATTATTCGTGGGAGCTTGGGTCTCCCGTCCGGTTGTTTGTGGGAGCAGTGGTCTCCCGTTTAGTTGTTGGAAGCTGTGTCTTCCTGATTATTTGGTGGAGCTGTGTCTCCGGATTTGTAAGAATATCTCAGACCTTCAGTGTAATATGTATTGAGATGTATGTAAAATGTATTCCAATAAAAAAAGATTGCGTGGCACATGATATTAGAGTACGATTAAATGGCTCCAAGTCGGGGGCCTGCTAGTAACACTTGGGGCATCTTTGTCACCCACCACTAGTGTTCTATTCCCCCTTTCCTCCTCAAGAGTGTGTTTTTAACAACTTTCCTTTGAGCCTTTACAAGTTCCCCAATGTCAGGAGTATTTATAGAAAAATTTCTTCAATTACATAAGGATTGTGAATGAGCTTAATTATAATATTAGTTATCATGATATATAAATAACAATAAAAAATGACTCCGAATCATGTCTACTCTCCATATTGGTTTTTCAGAAGAATAATCCTTAAAAGTTTTTTTTTTTTACCTAAAGTATAAATTACTCATGGTAGTTCACGTATTTGGAAGAAAGACTTTTAAGTTTCATAATATTGCAAAATAAAATTCTTGACATTGATGTAGGGGAGTTTATTATGATTGGTTTTGTAGTTAAATAAATAATGTTAAATATAATAAATGGATTATATTTTGCATCAATTATCGTCTTAAAAATGGAGAGAGTTCCTTGAAAGCACTTTCACCAAACCCGGTTTCGTGTAAGCATTGTAAAACCCACCACAATGTAAATAGACCCAACATTACTACGAACTTGTAAATTTTATCGATGATTGATAGAAATGGTCATCAGAGACAGCCCTGACTCATTAGCCCTGATCAAAACCCAAATCCTAGAACATGCTGGTCACTCCATAACGAAAACCAAATACCAATTCATATAAAAGTCCACAACGATTCAGATCTCACTAGCTAGAAGTTACCAACATAACTACATCGTCTTTATTTTGCCATGCACACAAACCAGCAGAGGGCCAACCTGATGCAATCATCTGATCTTCACAGATGAGTAGATGAGTCTTGTGAACCAAAAGCATGCATAGAACCCAATTGTGCCGGTAAACAAGAAGAAGGCGAATGAGCAAATCAACATGCTCCCGAAGTATAAAATCACAGGCAACGGCTTTGTGATTTTAACCTTTGTACAGAAATAGAAAGTTGCATAGGTGAAGAGATAGAGTGCTGATGAACCTGATGTCAAGTAGGCTTGCCACCACCAGCGGTAGTCCTCGCAGCATAGCTGGAAGTAGCAGAGCACAATGGCCATCTCAGCACATGCGATGATGAGGACGATGAAGGCAATGAAGAGGAAGCCGAATATATAGTAGAATTGGTGCAACCAGACATTTTGAAGGATATAGAAGAGGGGCACGAAGATCACACAAAATGGGAGGATCCCACCAGCCAGAATTGATAGAATAGGACTCTTGTACCATGCCTTGTTTGTGACCGGCCTTGGGACCTTGTTTATCTTCACTGGGCCTTGAATTGCAGGCCTCTTGAATCCCAAGTGGCCACCAACAAACACAAGTGGGATGCAGATCCCAAGCCAGAGGTAGATGAAAACAAACATTGTTCTGAATGGGACTACTGCTGAAGATTTCGCAACCCAAATGAGAGCATTCAAGATGAGTAAAAAGCCCAAGATGCTTGCGGGGAACATGAATGCAGTTTTGAGGACAATATTCTTCCATTCTGTTCCCTTGAATAACTTGTAAAGGCGAGCTGTAGAATAGGCAGCAAATGGGCACATTACAACCCAGAGGAGAACCACGGTGGGCATCATTCCAACACCATTTGATGGGGAGAACAAGCCAAGAACAGCTAAGAACATCGTCACAGTAGCTGTTCCGAAGAATTGGATGCCTGTTCCAACACAAACACACAGCAAGTCTGAGTTTGTTGGGGGCCTGAAAACATCTGCGTGCAACACTCTCCATCCTTTTTCTTCTTGGGAGACTTCTTGGGTCTCCAACTGGTTGTACTTGGAGATATTGGCACGGAGTGTTCGCAGAAGAATCATGGCCACCATCCCTGAGAGTAATAGAATGATTATGAGGGAGTTAAGGATAGAGAACCAATAGAGCTGGCTGTCTGGCATTAAGAGGTAGGCTTCCCATCGAGATGTCCAATTCACTTTGCTCTCCTGATAGACATAAATGAAAGATTAAAGATGATAGCAAAGACGCAACAGTATTTGGACAAAAAAATGATAGTTCATATCAAATAGGCCCAGGTCAACAAGAGGTGGATGCAAAGGCTTGTGAAATCTCAAGGATTTCCAGCATGATATTTCTTTACAGAACTAGATAAACAGCCCCAAATCAATCCTTGTCATGAGGTTTGACAAATGTATGGTGGGTGGAGTTGACACTTAAATGGAACACTTAGTTAGCAAATTCATTACAGCATTCTATGCAAACAACAGCAACTAGTCCTCTTACCTGAAAATCAACATCATAGGTGAATATAATTTCCTTCTTATCTTGAATCTCTTGGGGAGAATGAGAACTGAAAAATGACTTCTTGGCATGAACATTACATGTTCTTAGGCAAGATTTGTTGTTCCATTGTCCTTCATATTCATGTTGAATGCTAAAAGCGAGCAAGAAAAAGAAGACAATTCATAACACCAGCATAACAGGAAAATGGATCGATTTGACACAGGCATCATTAGTGTACCAAGAAGGTTAAGGCAGACCTGAAAGGCGTGACCTCAAATCCAACTATCCTCACAGAGTCTGTCTGTGGCTCCTTGTGAAACTTCACCAGGAATGACAAATGATTGTGGATGAAATACTTGGCCTCACTGCTCTGCTAAAAATGCCAAGTGCATCTCAGACAAATAAAGAAAAGGCAGTAATCTGAATCCTAGATTGTGGCACTTACACCATAATAACGCCCTATGATTCCTGGATGAAATCCATGAATATAAAGTGTTGAATTTGGATGTGGATGTCGAATTCTAAGGGGTATAACCAGAGGAAGACCATCTAGGACCCTGTAGCAACAAATGAAAAGTAGACAAGCAGAAAATGCAGATATCATATTGAAATGAATTCTAGAAGACACATTCATGATCTTGTAACATTCTTATCTTTAAATACCAGGCCTGATGCAAATACGCATTCACAGTTGTGAATTTTTTATCATCCTCACATGCAAAAATTGTGAAATTCATCTTGTTCATTGGCTTCTAATGAGGATGATAAAAAAATAAAATAAAATAAAATTTCTACAATCAGATGAGAGAAAATGCTGGGTATTTGCATCAAGCCTGATATTAACACTTTGGTTTCTAAAAGCTATGGACTGATCCATGGTGTTGGAAGAACTACAATACTATTGCAAGCATCATGCAAAAGTTGCACTTTAAGTGAACACTCCTAGGCGTTCAGTAATGAATGAGCTTCCACTTGCTACTGTTATGAGGTAGTGATAATTTAGCTATGACAGATCATAAAGAACAGAACCTTACATGTTCACCTTATAATCATCTTCTAAATTTTCCTGGAATTCCTTTACAGCTCGACCGTCAACTACTATTTTGCAGATTATGTTACATGATTCTGGCTGTCCCATTTTAAACTGCAATATGAATACAGCTGAGAAATCTCAAAGTTCTTTACACAAGCATCAAGATACTAACAGAAGCACCATGGTGAGTATGTAACTGACCACATATAGCGTGTTCTCTATTAGATCACCAGAAAGAATTTCCCCAAGACTCTCTGCATCATTTGTTCTGGAAAGTGGTCGACAAACAGGTAGAGCATAGTAGGAATAAGGAATATGAGTACTTGTCGAACTCATCTGTTTCACTTTAACCTTTAGTAGATCTCCCTGCAACCACAAACTTAAATGACAGTGTAAACAAGCACCGCGAAACGTGTGACGACAAGCGAAAAATATCTCTGTTCTTGCTGATTGCATCATTTAGAAATAATTAACAAATATTAACAGGCCTACAACTACAGCCCATAAACCTACTCAAACAGATTCCACATGAACATTGGGTTCCATTTCAGTGGAACTGGTGCTAAATTTTGAACCTCTTGGCTTGATGTAACCCATGATACTTTTAATCAATCCAAATCAACCTATATGTTATTCAGTTAAGATAGTAAAAACCAACCTGACTGGTACTTTGGTAAGGCCCTAATAAACACGTGAGATGACTCTAAAATTTTTGTGGTCTATCAAAGTATGCAAACAGGTTGATTTTTGATATCTTAACTAAATAAATGCTAACAAGCAAAACGAGTAGCTCGGATTTTTGACATATTATCACGAAAGACGAGGTATTTGCAAATTCAGCCATCCAAACGACCCAAAGCATCATCCGAGCTTGATCCTAATCCATCGAATTGCGTCAAGAATTGAAATTCCATTAAAAAAGTCCCCAGTTTGCATAAAATATTTGCACGATCGATCGAGAGAGAGATATTGACCTCTTTGTAGTAGTTGGGAGCGAGGCGGGAGAAATGGAAGGGGTGGGCGCCATGGATGGAGAAGATGAGGAGGAATGAGATGCAGAGATGAAGTAATGGTAGAGATGGATGTTTTATTTCCATGGAATTACAGACAGAGATGATTTGGTTTCAGATACAGAGGAGAACAGAGAGATATTGAGAGAGGGAGGAGCCAATGAAGGAAGGAACTGCAAAGACCGCAACGACGCAGGGCTCAGTCAGTCAACGGCGACGAGGCACGATGTCGTTGGACAGCCAACCAACAAGTTTTTAGAAATTTGAATATTCACCTAAAAAAGATGAAAATAATAATAATAGTAGTAGTAGTAATAAATAACAGAATAATATAATCGTTATTATTACCCATAGACGAAAGAATGAGGAATTGAGGTTGCATATTATGTCAACTTCGGGAAAAGAGAGCTAATACGAAAATGAAAATTCCAAACTTAGGGGGTGGATGTGCAATTTTGGGACTGGGACGTGGGTACTGCTTAAAAATTAATCAGTTCTACACCACATTTTATCATTTTAAATTCAAAATTGGGACTCAGAGGAGTAAGTCAAATTACCAAGGCTGAAAAATGTGTTTAAGGTGTACCACTTCGTTGCAGGAGAATTAACATTTTGTGACCTATTTTTGGCTATGCCTGATGTTTTTATCACAAAAAGCTTTATTTAGACATATAAGTAATGTTGTCGCCAAAAATTTGCTTTTAGTAACAATAACAGATGCTGCAAGAAGTAACATTTTAGGGACAAAAATAGTCAGTAAAAGTATAATATTTAGTAATAAATTCAGAAAAGTATCACAAAACCTTTTTGTGATAAACTTATGTTGGCTTTTGTGATGAACTTTAGCCGACGCAGTTATACTTTATAAAATTTTGCGTTGCTAAAAGTCCATGTTCTTGAAATGCTTATTTAAACTCTCTTGGACGGCTGTGATTGTTGACACGGTGTTCCCCTGCTGATTTAAAGAATGAAAATAGAATTCGAGTTTTATGTACCCGTTTGTTTCAAAATTTATTTAAAGTCTCCTACATCATCACCAATAATTGTAATTTTTAATGCAATTTTGAATGAATCTAAGTGGGGAACATTGATTAATAAAGAAAATAACCACAACTAACTCTTTTTGTTGTGAAGAACATTGATTAATGAAAGTAATAATTATATTGAGAAATCTTAGTTTTTATAACAACAATTTGATGCTTGTTGCAAATTAAAAATGACCTTTTAAAGGAAAATATAAAAAATATTATCGTTGAAAAAATTTATACAGAAAGTGCCACTGTCCAAACGTAACTGACTAGCTAGCTGATGAAAGAATGAATTTAGATCGAGGGGCTCTTCAGCTTACTTAAGCAAATGTGCTTACCCTATTTGATTTAGGATTTTTTTTAAATATACTTATTATGTTTGACTATAATTCCAAATATACTCATAATATTTTTTAAATTTCAAATATATCTAATATGTCTACATTTAATCCCAAAACACATATTTTGTGGGTTAACATTGTTAGTAAATTTTTAAAATTACTAATATATTCTTCAAATTCAGGATGAAATTGAAAAAAATTTAATATTATAAATCACTAATCTCAAATTGCACGAGAGTTCTAAATTTAGATACTCTAATTTCATTTCATCATTTATTATTTTATAATAGGAATTTTTAGTATTTATAAAAATTTACCTAATGATTTTTGACCAATATGTAGTACGTATATTTGAGATTTTGAAGATATTGTGAATATATTCGGAATTAAGGCCAAATGTAATGTGTACATTTGGAAAAAATTCTTTAATTTATGAATTGTGTTAAACTCAACTCAAATAGTCTAACTTTAGTATATTTACTCAAAATGGGTTGAATTTTTTTACTTTATAAAGTTACCAAATTAAATAATTAAAAATGCATAAAAGTGTAAACCTAAATGGGGCCGCTTACCCATTAAGGCTGGTGCGCTCGTTGATTGGTTTTTCGTGTGAGTGAGGTTCGATTCCCACAATCTGTGGGTGATATTTTACAATTTCTCTCCATTATGTGACAAATTTACAAATTCCCTCTTGAGCGGGGTAATTTATAAAAATGTCCCTCTATTATATAAGGATTATTAAAAAATGTCCATCTATTTATGAGGGTTGTGAAGGTGTTAGATTGTAATATCAGATGTCCCAATATATACCATCAATAAAAAAGGGGCCACTTTTATAAAACCCTTATTTTATGTAATTTCTTTTATTTTTAATTTGTTAATGGATAATAAAAAATTCACTCTATCTGTTATATTTAACACCATTAATATTACTATGAAAATCATTTTATTTGTTTAATATCAACGTATATCGGTCTCATATACAAATGTGCAAAATTAATGTAATAAAATGATTTAATATTAAATATCAAATTTTAGTATTTTCAACATCTAAATTGTCTAAAATATTATTATTAAGTGGATAAACGAGATTATAAAGTATTATTATATTTTAATCATATGAAAATGGATTTAAATAATTTTTAATCTACATATGTATGCATCTATTATTGAGTAAATGTGACTTATGCGCATATCGAATTTAGATGAAAGTTGGCTTTTTACCTAAATAAATGATATTAAATACAATGAATTGAATGAATTTTGTATTAATCATTAACATTGAAAAATAGAAAGGATTACATGAAATTACTTTTATATAATATGATTATATACAAATGTAGCCGGAACTTAAATTACATGAAGCATCATCCTTTTCTCTTATGATAACATTGCTAGAAAAGTTTACACGCATATGTATGTGTGCGTGTGTGTATAACTACATTTTGGTAGTTAGATATACATTTGGTTGTAACTAATATTAAACCGTCAACTTAAAATATATTTCCAATAACATTATTTACAACTAAACGAAATTCACTACATATAATGTTATATGCATTTAAAATTTTGGCATATAATATTATATTCAAAGAATTCTAAAATGGCCGCATTTTTGTATGTAATAGGCTATGTTATGTAGCTAAATATACATGCATTCAATTTATATATTATGCGTACTTATTCGCAGCCAATGACATTAAATCTAGGCGCATTTATATTATATGCAACCAAAATTAAATGTTGCATTTAAAAGAAATCGTTGCAACGTAAAGAAATTTTTAATCGGAGGAAAACATACCAAAAGTTTAATTATTTTCTAAAGCTTAATTGATTTGAAATATTCAACTTTAAATTTACAACAACTTCGTTTTTCATGCATTATCTTTCTTTGATCTATTCAATTCCTTTCCTTCCAAATGGTATTCGACAGCAAACAGTATTATGGAATACATTTCTAGATTCCGTTCTAAACTTTAAATACCACCCATTCAAATTAGCTTCAAGAAATTAAAACGGATGGTGCCATTCGTTGGCTTTTAAAAGCCTTCATTTACTAGCATTTGAACATATGTACACCGGCAAATATTACAATTCGAATGCGAGTGTGGTCCACAAAATTCTAAACCGTTCCAAAGCATTAAAAAGCAGAAGTCATTCCCAAAGCGAAACTACTTTTCTCCTAATAAAAATCATTAATTCCAACCCACTGCACTATACACAATCATCTAATGCTACACAAAACAAGCTATAGGCATGCATGCATGGATTGTTGCATCCATCCTTGCATAAATAAGTGGTGGATTGTGCATGGGAAAGTCGCATTATTTTGCACTTGGGAATTTTCTTAATTAGATTCTGATCATGCATATGCGTATATAATCATGCTTAGAAGATTGGATGAGGGTGGAGTTATAATAAGATTCTATTCCCTTTACATTAAGAAAAAGAAAAAAAAACAATCCCCAACATGATGTAAATGTTTATTGGCCACAGTTTATTAGTATAAGGCTTTAATCAAGTGGCCCCAACACTAACACATGGCTGGGTGTCTTGGAACTGTGACTGTCGACAAGAATCCTACAGGCCTTTAATTTGGGGACTTTGAACTGATCATGTATGTTATATAGATCAGGATTCTTTGAAAATTTACTCAAGAGTCTGCTGGGACTTCCCAGTTATCCATCCTTTCTATCTCAGAAGATGACAACATAGGATTTTTTTTACGAGATCTAAACCTTTCAATTTTCAGGGCAATGGGTGTAGGCCTGGAGGGGCTCCATTAATTAACGGATCACGTTTTTTTCTTTTGTTTGAAGTAACGGATTAGATTTTTGATATACTTGTACGTGTGAGATCTAAATCGAGAAACCCCTTTTAATGATGCTGCGCATGTGGCTGACGGCGGCCATATTCTTCCCATTTCTGCCATTATTCCCCAGGGCTGTTTAACAAATGTTTCCACGTAACAGCGTTCGTCGTCCCCATTACCTAAGCGCGGTCCTTTAACTTTATCTAATTATAATTTCGTATCTGTATAGCAAAGCAGATGTCTAAGTTTCCTCATTTTTCTTTTGTGTATCCTTACCATAAACCTTCGTGTGCCCCAATTTTCGCAATTGAAAAACTTATACAGCCTAATTCTACAATTTAAAGGTATGCTATTTTATCTGCATTAGGCAAATCAGTTCGCGGGATTGATTTGTAAAATCCAAGCAAGTCTAAAAATTAGATGATTGTATTTTAATGACAATCTTTTCAATTTTTAATTTTATTTGTCAAATTTCTATTTTTGATATTTGTAAAAAGGTATATTGTGTTTGTGTTCTCTTTTTTTTTTTTTTTACTAATTAGATCCTTTAATTTTTTGAATTAAAATAACTATTATCTTTATGTATAGAACTTTTTGCATTTGGTTTGAATAGAAAGTACACCCAAGGTCAAAATGCTAAAATCCAATTTTAAAAGAAAATGTAGTATATATGGCCAACTTTTTGCAGCCAAAATTTTAATTTGACTACATTTGATAAGACGGTTGAGTTGAAAATTTTATTACTATTTGTAACCAAATTTTAGTGGCTAATTTAAATGTAATTTTAGTTGCATTTGATGAAAATGATTATATTTATTTAAATGTTACATCTCAAAAGTAATCAATTACTTATAGTTGAATAATTAATTGTTGTTAACATATATATATATATCTAATGCAAGCTAACATATATATATATATATAGTGCAACTACATATATATCGTATGTCACCAAAAAATTAACTACACTAAGTGAAATTTGTTATGGTGTAAAAAATACATTTTTATTTTTGTAAATATAAAATTTTCAACCTAGATGGATTTCGTTTTTAACTACGTGTTTAGCTTTTAAAATTTTTGATATTTTCCCATAAAAAAATTGAACTGTACTTTATTTTAACCATTTGTTTAAAATCTATAAATTTTTGAAATAAAAAATCTATAATTTTTTTTGTTTCGGTTTATATTATGTGAATACCAGAGGCTTTAATTTCCAGGTGGCTACTTCATTTACGCGCACCAAACAAATGTCGTTGAATTCATAGTTGATTTTCTGGCCGTATAAACATATATTTGGTTACATTAAACTATTTTGACTATAATGGATTGTTTAACAGTCTAAACTTATTTGCTTTGAAGTAGTGGCATAGGGTTATGCACTTATATGTAGTCACTTTTATACCATATTAACGCAACTGTGGCTTCAACAAGTAATAGAACTTCGATATATTAACATGGGACAGTTGCATTTGGTGTCAAATTAAAATTTGCATAGCCAACTGGTTTGATGTGCGTGACTAAGATCTTAGTTTTGACTTGGGAATGGAGTGATAGTCTCCATTTACATACAATAAATTTGGCTGCAAAAATATGACACCAGACGAGAAAATTTTGTTAACGTTGTAGTTGGACAGTGTGTATATATCCAGACTATATATCAATAAAAGCTTATTTGCAACCAATCCTAGCAAGACAGAGGAGCTAAAGAAAGCGGAAAGACCTTACTTAATTAAAAAGATAATACTAGAATGATTAAATGTGGGCAGACTTGGCAGTAAAAAAAAGCAAAAGCCATGAACTAAAGGAGGAATATTTTGTGATTAAATAGTCGTATGTAGCTGGAAAGACTAGTAAACTTTGGCGTATTCTCCATTAAACAATCTACAAGAGTAGATAAATTACTCATTATAGAATCTAGCTAGACGAAAAGAATGCAGCTGCCTTTGCAATTTTATTTATATGTCCCTGCAGAAGCTACGGATGCCTACGACATAAAATATCCATGAGATAACGAAAAACAAGGCTTTTGAAAAACTTCTCCTCATTTTAATACATCGAAGAATATATGGTAAGTCCAAATTAGGCTCTTTCTAGGTACAGTGCAAAAGCTATACAAATTGGGTAATAGGCCAGGGACGACAGAAGTAAGAGTCTAGTTTCTATGTAACATATTCTATTTATGTAGCTGATCTTGATGACTGATAATAAATCTACTCTATTTATTACCTTCGACATCATTGTTGGACAAAAAGACCAAGTTTAATTTTATTCAAATAAAAGATATGCATGGGTATTTTTTTCTTAGAAAAATATATGTTTTTGCATAAATAATGAAACTACTTAGATTAGATCCATTGAAATATGAATTAAAATGTACCAATCACTTAAGAATAATATTTCAAATACTTCAGATCTTAAAATATAACTTCAAAATTGATTAGTAGTATTGAACCATTTTGTTACATGTATTTTACACATTTGTACATGTTTCTCATACAATGACGCTGGACAAATGTTGAAATTTTACTAATTAAATAAATCACGCTAAATAGTAATAGAATGGATCTTCTATTAATTATCAAGGTACACCAAAATGGATAAAATTTGATTGAAATGTGTTTCATAGAAGCGGAACTGCATAATATATATATTTTAATGAAAAAGAGAAATAATTAAAGTTTAAGTATAAGTAATAATGAAAACAATATACACATTGACCTTAATTTAATAATGAAAACAATATACTTTTTAATAGTAGTTGAAGTATTTTATTAGCCTGCAATAGTTTTTAATAAAGTTGCTTTCTATTAATTATACGCACATACTTCTTTTTATGAGTATTATTCAATTAAATGGTGTAACAAATAAAAAAAGTAAGTGTGATAAAAAAGTATGATGAACTATTTTTCTAATATTACATCTCATCTTAATTCATATTAAAATCAAAGCTCAATAGTCTTCACATAACTCAAGAGTCTTTGCATCATTTTTATCTCATTTCATTTTACAGGTCAGCCTTTAAGTACTTTTTACAATTTTTCTTACTCTGAAGAAAGGAGGAGATAAAATACTCCTTACATAAGAGACCATATCTGACCATATCTTACATATAGAATACCAACTGTTCCACGCACCATAGGTGAGGATGAAATTTTCATTTATGGGATTCGGAGCCCCGGCGTCAGTGCCATCTACATGGGGCCATGACCAACCAATGAACTGCATTGTTGACATCAAAGTGAGTGACAAAAAAAGAAACTCTACCGTATTACACTGCCCATCTGGGATTTGGATTGAATAATTAAAAGAGTATATTAGTAATTTCACTTAATACACAGCGATGGTGGCTTCACTCAACGGAAGGAGAGGAATTGTGCCTGCTATAAAATTATAAAACCCAAGGAAAAGTGAAAATATGGCATACCTAAAAGATACAAGCATTTTCGCCGCCAGGCCGTTGGCCCAGTGGTACTACCTTGGGGCTGAAGATCAATGGGTTGATGTGTGCGTGAGTTCGATTCATTTCCCCTTTTGTGGGGGTGTTTTACATGTTCCTTCCTATTATGGAGGTAAAAAAATAATAATAATAAAAAATCTATCCATCGTGCGAGGGTTGAATGTGGTTGTAAAATTAAATGTTATAGTATATATAAATACCAATAAAAAAATACAATCATTTTCATAAATAAAAAAAAGGATACCAGCATCTTATGTCCAAAGAAATAAAATTATACCAGCGTGCAAAAGCCCCCATCGAATTGAATTAACATCTTATAATGGTCACAAATAAAAAAAAAAAAAACGCGTTATAATGGTCAGAATGGGTCTGAAGCTGAATCACCAAATATTAATTGCGAGCTTGCAAGATTACAACTCGATATCATCATCTGTAGCGAAGCATGGCCCACTTAATCAACGGCCCCTATCGACAGATTTCATTGCAGGATACAGTGATACAACGTGATATTATTAGTCCAAATAACCCACTAGAATTCTCTTGGATCAACAAACAAAAGTGGAGAACTTGGAGGAGACCGAACCCAATCCGGCGAGCCACTATCTCCACCGTTACTCTCCTCCCCCTCCACCAACAGTTTCTTCATGCACCACAAATCCTCAGCACATGAGAACCGCCGCCAGTGCGGCACCGCCTCCCTCACCGGATCCCGCCTCCCAACCTCTGCCACCACGGCGGCGCAGCCGGCATTATCCCTCCCCATGTTATGAGCAAAATGGCACAAGGACCTCATCAGCCCAGCCCCACCCTTCCCTTCCATGTACAGTCCATACAACACATACACCCCAAATGGCTGGAACACGTCGGGGACCGACGGTATCCTCAGCCACGGCATGCACACGTCGAGCAGCCGGGTGGCCGTGCACCACGCCCGCGTCACCGGTGACACCCCCTTCACCTGCAGCTTGAACACGCCCTTGCAGTCCCACACGCTGGCCACCGCGAAGCTGGGAGGCAGGCGGTTGGAGTTCGGGTCCCACATGGGGAGGTGCTTCTTAGGCACGGCCATGAAGGTGCCCAAGGTGAGGGGGTTGGATAGGACGGCGTCGATGTCGTTGGGGAAGAACTCAGCGGCGGAGAAGAGACGGCGGTAGAGGGAGTCGGCGAGGGCGGGGGTGAGGCGGAAGATGGCGTGGGTGAGGGGAAGGGGCTTGCGGTGGGCGTGGACGGGTTGGACGAGGATGGTAGGGGTGCGGAACTTGCTGTAGTTGCACTTGGAGGTGAAGAGGTTGATGGAAGCAAGGTTGGTTCGTTCGGTGGCCATGTACGTGTAGTCGGCGCCATTTAATCTGCACCATTCTTCCAGCTTCACCACCAGCTTGGTGCCGATGCCCAATCGCCTGTACATGGATGTAGATGATGTCATGATGCAGTATAGTCTTAATTTTTTGTGTGTGATGTTCTTTTGGGTAATGGGCGGATGGCCCGAGATAAAATATAAAGACAACAAAAATATTGCAGTTCTTTCCTCTAATCTATTTTCTTCTCAGCTCAACTCGACAAATTGTCCTTTAAGGGAGTGTTATTTAATAATAAAAAGTTGTCAAGTTAAAACTTTTTAATTTAAAACTTTTCGCTCTCCACAATTATTTTATTTTTTAATCATTTCTTTTCATTTTTCTATACAATTATTCTACTTTTCAATAATTTCTACATAACTACCAACACAACAAATTTATCTATTTCAACTTTATCCTATTTGTTCATCATCATTACCCCTATTATATCATATCATTTGATAATTTTTCGTCTCTACAACTTTTCATCAAAAGTTCTATCTATTCCCAAACACACCCTAAGTAAATAGTTGCTTACATGCAAATTTTGGATGCCAATATCATTCTAATTTATGAATTTTGTTGTGATGCTTCTGTATAACTAAGCCTCTTTACGTACCTATCAATCTTACTTTTGTCGTTATCTATTATATCTTTCTTTTTAAAATAAAGACCTATTTACCGGATCACTATTTACTTTGCTTCTGACCACTATTTTGCAATTTGCAGTGCATATCATTCTACTATGACAAAAGTTCTTATATGTGGTTGGTTTATCTAGTTAAATTAAAAATTTTGATTTCATATAATATAAATGTAGTCGAATTAAAAATTAATTGTGGCCCAGTTTAGTATTTTTGTAGTTAAATTTTGGTTGTTTGGCTGCATTAAACATTGACTAAATGTTATTTCTAAGCAATCAAATTTGCAACAGAATTTATATACAGTAAGCTAAATTTATTTCTTATGCAAAAAATACTAGTCAATTCGAAAAAAATTTCCGGTAGTGTTTTATTTTTATTCTTCATTTTTTTCATTGTTTTCACCTTATTTCGATTTTTATAAGAAAGGAAAATTAGGCAGTCAAAAGCCTAATCTTTCCGCTCATAAACAACATTCAATGAACAAGACACGAGAAAGGAGGGCAGGGGCAGGCATTACGATCCTTGGAACGGCAACCCGGAAGCACGTGGACAAAAGATAGCCAAGTCTTTCATTGACTGCGACGGCGGGGACGACACGAATTGAAAACAATGGATAAGGTGAGCCTCTCTAATCAGAAGGGAACAGTTAGATGTCGAATGGACGGTCAGGATCTACGATCCCGCGATCTTAGACAAGGCTCGAGGATACAGGTTTGAAGTATGGCTACCAATGTACCATAGACTCGCGGCCCAGTAACAAATATGAAAGTGGGTAGAAAAATCGTTGCCTTTTCATGGTTTTGCTGGATAACCGTCTGGATTCGTGTCCTCAGCCCAAAAGACAAGAGGAGTCCGTTAAAATGGACGGAGAAACAGAATTCATACTCCGGCTCTGCAAGCTCGTGTATATAATCCTCCATGGAATTTCTATTTAATGTAAGGCACATACATCAATCGAGACCGTTAAATTTTTCCAACCCAGAAATGGGTTTTATTTTAAAATTGGAATTCTGCATGTGTAACGCTATCTTTTGCATTTCTTAAGCTATATTTTTTTAGAAAATATACCAATATCGGAGAATAAATCGAGCAAAGAAATAATAATAATTTACATAGATTTTTTTTGCATGTCCAAGTTAAATAAGATTTTCTATTTTATCTGAAATAAATAATCATAAGAGTAATAAATGAAACCGCCCTATGAATGATAGCGAACGAGCCTTTACATAGAAATTTAATTTTTATATAAATGTTTGTCGGAAATAATATTTCTATACATTATAACATATCGTATTTTGAGCCATGTTCATTACACTGTATCCCCAATGATTGTCATGTACGCATTATAAGTGGCTGACATTGTTGGAATGGTCGTGGTAATGTATATAGGGGACTCTTCTGATTCCAAGAAATGTCCAAACAGCCATGAAAAAGGGTTCTTGCTTTGATAAATTGGTGTATATATATATTATATTTGATGAAGTTTTGGTCGAACGGTGACCAAAGACACCCTGAACCATGCAAAAAAGCAGCCTCTTACGTAATAGGGGGGAGAGAGAGAAAAGGACGGAAAATTAAAGAACTCA
>JAXCLR010000092.1:10698850-10731105 GCA_035584095.1 Annona squamosa | reverse complement strand
TTTTAGAAATAAAATTATACACATTTTAAAAACCGGTAAACTTTAGTTTAAAAATTAAATACACACGGATGAATAATTTTATAAAAAATTCACAAATTAAAAAATTATATATTTTCGGACTTGTCATGGTCAAACCTTATGTTTCAACTTTCAAGTCCCCCGCAGCCGCCTGCACTGTACAGCAGCAATGTGTCGGCCACAAAACTTTTTTTCCTTTGCGATTTTATGAACAAGGACCACATCTATTTTTTTTTTCTTTTTTTTGTGAAATGTGGTCGTATTTCGAATTTATTTGACATTTTATTTTAATTTTTGCAAATGAAAATTTTGTGCACAAGTATATGTATCCATTTTCCAAACGTGCATTTTAAAAAATCAATCAAAGAAATCCAAAAAAGTACGAAATTTCACCAAGATATAGGTATGATCTGCATATTTATAAAATAAAAAATAAATTCTCTGATGCATGGCAATACACCCGGCCGTGGTGGGTTTATCGGCTTTGAATACGATTTAAAAAACGGTGCTTATGAAAGCGTCTTTGTCGAAAAAATCAAAACTAGGGGCTTGGTGCAGGAAGCTTGCTAGACGGAGAAAGAGACTAAAACGTGAGGAATATTATAAAAAAAAATTAAAAAAGAAGAAATTATAATTAACAATATTAATAAACAATTGAAATGCATCCAAGCAAACTTAGCTGATTCGCTAACAACAGTAGCACATATCATAGCATATATTTGGGGGTGGCTGCATTTATATTTTTCCCGGCTCGGGACAAGATTGGTGAAAAAAGCATTTAAGTGACAACTTATTGAGGCGAAGTCTCATCGGACGTTGATGGTATGTTAATGCTCTCAATGCTCCTCGGTCGCAAACATTTTTTTTTATTTTTAAAATTTTTTTTTTATAAAATGTAAATCTATGTGTATTTAACATGCATATTAATTTTTACCAATTTTGGAATATTTTAGATATTTATTTTTTACTTTTAAAAATCAGTGGCATTTTAATAATTTTAAATTATCTAAAATACCACTTATTTTTAAAAATAAAAAATAAATATTTAAAATACTCCAAACATGGTAAAATTTTATACATATATTAAATACACCTAGATTAACAATCTTGTAAAAAAATTTCAAAAAAAACTTAAAACAATGTGTATGCGCCCGGGAGCATTAAGAGCTCAATGCTCCCATGAGCATACAATCAGCGACCAGTCTTATCACGCTTATATTTTTTTATTCTTGATTTATCAAAGTCAAGCATATGCTTAGTCAATCAATCAAAACATTATTGTTTCCTCTTATATTTGTGTTGTAATAAATTGCTTAATGGGTTAGTTCCACAAGTGTTAGTATATACATGGAAAACAATTGGTTACGGTAGTGGGACAATCATACTACCTCTACAAGACAAGACGGAACTTAGTTCCCACCACTGTTAATAGCAACCACTCCATAAAATTATAATTTTGGTCTTATTTTAAAAATCTCATCGCATGTATTACTTAGATCAATCAGGCGTATTTTGAGATTTTAAAATTATTAAACATTCTTAACTATCATATTGTTTATATTTAAAATTGATGAAATATTTGGTGGGTATATATAAAAGTATTCAAACTTAGTGGGTGTATTCGTAATTAATGGCAATTATAATAGGTGTATTTGTAATTAATGACAATTATAATAGGTATATTTGAAATTAACTCTATTCTTAAATTATAAATAACATACAAAGAAAGATTTTTTCAATGAAATATACACAATAAGGTTTATACAATCTCAATTGTTATATTATAAATTTCATCCACGTGAGTCTAAAAAAGTACTTTTATGTTGCTAAAAGTACTAACCATTGTCTTTATATAATAAAAGGTGCGTTTAGTATTTAATAAAACTTTTGGGAAAAAATTTTTAACTAAAAAGCTAGTGTGATATGGGATAATGATGAGCAGTAAATAAAACACAGTTAAAATAAATGAATTTTTACAAAGATGTTTACAAGTTTTGACTAATATTACATTCGTGTTCCTAAATTTGCCAAATTTGCAAATATGGCCACACAATCTGTATTATTTACAACGGTGTCCCTTCTGTTATGATACCATTAGATTTTTATATAAAATAAAAATAATGCCCTTAAGTTAAATTATATACGTTCAATTTTTGAACATATTGTAAGCATTTTTGCAAAAAATCTAAAATAATAATACACACAAACATATATAAAATAATGAAATAGCAAATATATCTACAATATTTTAAAAAATTACAAGTTTATCACTTGGGTTAATTGGCATTATTATTATTTTACATAAAAATTTGACGATATCTTAATGGAAGGGACACGATTTGCAATTTTATGAAAACTTTGTAGGCATATTTGTAAATTCAGCAAATTACGACGTAAATGCAATATTCGTCAAACCTTGTAGTTATATTTGTAAAAATAAATAGGATAGTTGTAGAGAAATAATTAAAAAATAAAATAGTTGTATAGAAATATGTGAATAAATGATTAAAAATAAGATAATTGTGAAGAGGAAAAGTTGTTTAAGTAATGAGACTAGAAAGTTTTAGATTGACAAGTTTTTATAATTGTCAAACATATTTGATTTATTTGATCATTTTTCACTTAAAATTGTTCAAATTTATGTTTTAAATAATATCTGCATAATAGATTTTCAAAATAAAAACAAAAGGATAGTTTTTTTAAATAATTCCCACGAACATCGGTGCCATTTTCTAACACTACTTGATTGACTTGTATGATGTATTCCTTTCATCCTATTACTCTAACTTAATCCTCCTCACTTTCAATGTGGGGATACTATAAAAATATAAAAATTTAGTCTTGCTTATTGCCATATTCTTTAAGCTCAAGTATTTGGAATACCATTAAAGTCCTAATAAATAGTTAAACCCATCCTTGCTCTACTTAGCTTTCACCAAGTTAATAGGCATGTTAAAATTAAGCTTAACTTCAAGTATGAAGCTTGGTCATTGAATAACATCATGCTTGCTCTACTTAGCTTTCACCAAATTAATAGGCATTTTAAAATTGAGTTTAACTTCAGCTATGAAACTTGGTGAAACTTGTATCCATTGAATAACATCATGCTTATGCACTTATTGTGCATTATGTGAAAAATCTAACTAAAGTAAATTCTCATATCATATAAATATTCATAAAAAAGAATTTAATGTATGGCTTGGATCTAAAATATATAGAATATACATACTCTTCATAAAAAAATATAATATAATACATATAAGAAATAATAATGTTAGTCCGGGCAAAGGAAATGACTTACTTAACCTACATAAAAAAATTCATTTAAAATAATTTTTTATTATTTATACACTTATTTATTTAAATATAATTAACATATAAATCAAGTTTACCATTTTTAGACCTGTATATATATTTTTTGAGATTTTTAAACATAAGATTATTTTAGCAATTTTAAAATGTCAAAAATATCCATGTGTTTAAAAACTTCAAAAAATAAATACATATGTCTAAAAATGGTAAAACTTGATTTATATATTAAATATATCTATATTAATAAGTTTACGAAGAAAAAGCAAAAAAAAATTCTCAATAGATTTTTTGAAGCGAACTAAGTAAGATATTTACTTAGCCTAGGTTAACAAGATCATTTCTTTATATATAATAGAAAAAAAAACTAAGAAGGTAAGCACTGGGTTTAATAGAAGCACAAGCCTTAAATTTTTGCTTATTGATAAAAGATGATTGCGAGCGATTCAAGAAATTAAGAAGATTTGATAAATCATGGCAAGAGTATAACAAATGATATAACGGATTTTATTTTTATCAAAAAATATTTGATTGCTTGAGGTAAAGAATTTATTGATAAAAAAAATTAACTCCCTTTAGCCAATTTCATAAAATCGATCGGAAAAGAGTTGATTTACTTGAGGTTTATTAGCCAATTTCATAAAATTAACTCCCATGCGATAACATTGATGAAAAAATGGGACTTCCTTTAAAGGATGAAATCGGCTTATTGATTTTGACCAATATTAAAAGACACTACCATGATGGGCAGGTTTATATGTTAGTGTCATGTGTTAGATTATCCTACCTCAGTTCTGAAAAAAAAAAAGAAAAAAAAAAAAAAAGGGACTTCCTTTAAAGGATGAAATCGGCTTATTGATTTCGACCAATATTAAAAGACACTACCACGGGCAGCTTTATATGTTAGTGTCATGTGTTAGATTATCCTACCTCAGTTCTGAAAAGAGTTGTCTGTACATTTGCAAGTGTGAGGAAAATACTCACTTGGTAAGTCATCATTTGAGGTTGAGAAGGCCCTGTGAACACCCAACATCAGTTCTGGTTTTACAACATTTTACAGGTGCATTTGCATTTTTGGAATTTCTTGAAAAGAAAATTAAGGATGCCAAAGTGAAAAGGGATTCTGTGGGAAGAACAGTCAATCCATGCATGTATGATGGCGTCTGAAAAAAAAACGTAAAGCACATGTTCTAGCTGTCTAAATGATAATAATGTTTTGGGTATGAAATCTAAACTCAAAAGATTAAGATAATGAGGAATATCATGATTTTTATAAACGACAATGGAAGTGTATTCTTTATAATGGAATTATCCAACGGCTGGTGTCTTCAGTTCGTTACCTGAATCTGACTACCCCAAAAGGCTTTTCTAGCTTTTCACTAACCAATGCCTTCCACATTCAATTACTTTGAACTTCATATACTCCATGACTCATTTTTTTAAAGAAAAAGCAAATGTTCTCTCTCCAATATTTATACATAAAAAATTACTATTATATATATAGACAAGAATCTTATGTTGTCGCCACCAACGTCATGGTCGAGGCTTCGACTCTCATGATGGGAAGTTTGTCGTTCGTTGTCATCATGTGTTACAGAATTTATAAGGATTTATAGGATTTGATTTGTAAAAAAATTTATAAGAATTCATAAACTTGATTAATGAAAATAAGATATTGTAAAGTAAAGTAATTGATTGCCAATTAATATCATTTTATTTATTTAGTTTTTAGTATTAATATTATTGATGCATGTCAACTAGATACACAATAAAATTTTAATATATATATAATATATGATAGATTATTAAGCAGGATTAATTTTAAATGGTCCGAACATAATTTTGATATTCGAATTATTTATTATATAGTATAAATATCATTACTATATTATTTTAATAATGATAATGACTTAGATTTATTTATAAGTTTTACAAGATAAAAAGTTGATATTATTTTAAAAAGATAGATGAAAATTCTAAACTATTTCATTAAAAATTTCTTTTAAAATATTTTTTTCTAAATATTAGCTTTTAACGGTCATAGTATAATGGATATTATAAAAAGTAATTTTTTAAATGTAAGACTTATCATTGGATCCGTTTGGTATTAGAAAGAAGAAAGGAAAAAATTCACTATTTTTCACTTTTTATATGATTTAATAATTTAACTACCTATTAACCATACTTTTACCAATTACTAACTATATTTAAAACCATTATTATACATTTTAGTATATTTATCTTATCTAGTTTATCCTTGTTCTTTTTATGCATAATAATTACTCTTGTCATAACATATCACTTGGTTTACTTTTTCCAAAATTTCTCTCATTACATTCTAAGAGTGTGTCAAGGAATAGAAAAATATAGTAGAAAATTTTTAAAAAAATGAATAGGGTTGATGTGTTATGATATGATATAGCGGATGATTTTGAATAAAGAAAGTAAGTTAAAATTTATTAGATAAATGTACAGAAAGGTACGAAATTTTTAAAAAAATAATAATAATCTTTTCCCCTTTCCCATACGCAGCATGCATTAATTTTATAATTCCTCTTTTCAAAGAGTGCCTTAATTAGCGGAGAAAGGGTAGAGTCTATTTGCAAATTTTGCTGACGAGGGTCATAACATAGTTTGAGCTCATGTTTCTAGAACTGCATGTGTGGTCGGTGACGATGAAAAATGCTCACATTTAAATTCAGTATTTTCAACATTTTTAACTTTTTATCGGAAATTAATGGTTACTAATAATTACAAGCAACTATGATTCTGAGCGGGCAGTAGAACATTTTTTACTATTCCATGCTATGTAAATCCATGGTTTGAATTATTCATACATGAACCCAAATTATGGCAAGTTTTTGGATCTATTCATACATGGTATTGATGGATGGCTTTACCTCTCGTATAGAAAAATAAGTCTACCTTAATTGTGGCAAGCGTTTGGATTTGTCCATTTCAACCAACTTTGGTAGGGTGCGCAATAAGGTATAAAATGTCATTTTAGTGGCTCCAAGTTGCTTTGAATTCACAATTATTTTCCCTAACCAGCGGGCTCTTTCAACATGATTTTGATCAGTTGGAATTTCGATGTCTGAACTCCACTTAGAAAACACTGATTTTGGTCCACACAGACCAAATTCTACAGAGAAAGTTGCAAAGTCATCCAATCGAAAAAGATGGAAAATTTTCAGGAGAATTAGGACAAGAAACATTCACACTGCTCAGGCAAAAGATGGGGTCGCTACTTTATTTTCCAACTTTCTTGGAAAAGAAAAAGAAAAGGAAATTCGGAATTTTTTTTCTTTTAAATTTCTCATCCACTAGTCTAGAAAACAAAATTAAGGTACATGGACACATAGGATAACTGGACAAGAATGTCTTTACGAATTTGTTTTGTGAAGAAAAAGATGGGTTGTCGAAGATGAAGGGCAATGCTAGTATGAAACTCTTCTTTGTGTAATTTTATTCATTTTCATACTCTTAATGTTGATAAAAAAATTCACTCCGTTTATTATATTTAACAAAACTTATACTATTATGAAAACATTTTCATTTGTCTAACATTATTTTATATAAACCTTATCTATAAATGTAAAATTATCATAATAAACTAGTTTAATACTAAAAGTCAGTTTTAAAATTATATTTTCAACATTTAAACTATCAAAAACATAATTCTTATGTGGATAAATGATTTTATAAATTATTATTATATACTAATAAATATGTGAATGATTCTGAACATTTTTCATAATTTATACATGAATTTATATATTTTTAACCAAATGTGGTTAATGCACTTTTTAAATTTTGATGAAACTTAATTTACTGATTAAATAAATTACCTTAAATATAATAGATGAAGTGGATTTCCAATTTTAATATATTAAAAATGTAGCGGCTATATAAAATCATTTCTATATAACTTAGTTGCACATAAGCAAAGCCGAATATTTTAAATGGATAATAAAACCAAATTCCAAAAACCATATATATCACCGTAATCTTATTCCAGAGAGTCCTTTGAATTAAAAGGCCCCCATGTGAACATTCCTATCCAATGAACATCATGGTACGGCAAAGGAATTCCAGTCTTAAAGGTCCACAATATCGACAACCATTCAAGTAATCATTGCATGACAACAGCGATGCTCTCATGCTTACAGTCCTCCTAATTAACTTGTTGGGCAGGGAGATTATGGCATGACACGTGCGCAGAATGTCAGGATTATGAGAATTCGAACCCATATTCGAACGAAATTTGGCATGATGTGAGAAGATATACATATGAAGAAAAGGTAGTGTTCGGTGATATGTTGGTATATTTTTATCCTTCGCGAAAGTAACACATTTGCTGAACATGAAAAGAAGGTAGAAAGGAAAGACGAAAAAATGCCCGGGTTTCGTGCCTTTTGTCTTGTGGTGATGAGAATGACACCAATTGCATCGAAGCATTGGAACCTTTGAAGAACAAATGAAAGACAAGAAATGTAAAGATGCGATGCAAATTCTCTCCAATAAACTGCTTTCCACCTCACACACACACATATTAATATACAAGGAGGGAATGATCCAGTGTTCTTCTTTCATATGGAGCAGCATTTTTGGACAGTTCAATCCACTGATTCGTGCTAGCATTGGGTTCATTATTGGATTTTTGTGGCCCCAAGAAAAGATCAATCTAGCCCCACTACTTTTTGTCACCGTCCATCCGAGATTCAAGACCATTTTCCCACCACTTTTGGGTCACAGTCCATCTTCATGGAGGCTGTGAATTTTTATTGGCTTCTATTGATAACAGCAACTGGCTTTTCGTGATGGCAATCCTGCTTGTTAGGGTTGAGATCAATTCCAAGCACAGAAGAACATAGGAAGATAACGTGAATTGGCTTCAAGCCAACTCCACCAGAGGAAAAAATAATTAATTAATTACCAAATCAATTACAATCTTTCCTCCCATAGGCAACAGACTGTCTCTTTCAGAGAATCTCTCACACCGGGACTCTCTAAACTCTCTCTTTGATATCTGTAAACTCTATAGACCACTTGTCTATTTATAACTCTCACACACAACTTTGCGTAACCCATACGCAAACTCATACCCACTCAACTAAGATACGAAGACTACGCAATCCTAGTCTAAGCAGAATACAAGACATATCTAACAAATCTCCACCTTGGCTTGAATTCTGCGATCTTCTAACCATGCTCGAACTTGCACAGTCTATCACACCCTTGTTGGGTGTCGGGTACAACTCACCTCTGCACCTACATCTTCGGTGGCCTCACAAGAACTCTGCCTATTTGCACACTTCCTACAAATCTGTAGAGACTTCTAGTCTTATGACCTTTCATCACAACTGTAGGTCCCTTTGACACCTTAAGAACTCCACCTGCAGCTGAAATCTCAAAACCTCTAGAGTCTAATGTTCCCGATGAAATCAAATTCATTCTCAAATCAGGAACATGTCTCACATTTGTCAACGTCCATACAGCTCCATCAAACATGTAAATCTGTACTGTACCAATACCAGCAACTCTGCTCCTTACCTTTTTTGTCATCCTTACAGTACCACCATCACATTCCTTGTACGAACTGAATTGTTTCTTGGCTGCACACATATGAAAGGAACATCCTGAATCCAAGATCCAATCATCACTGCCCGTTGTTGCTTCTGCTATGAGCAATACGTCACTATCCGAGTCCACAGTTATTGAGGAATAATCAGATGATTCTCCGTCTGCTTTCTGTTTCCCCTTTGCCTTTTCTTTCGCTTTCTCTTTCCTCTCCTTCCATTTATAGCAGGCTCTCTTCATGTGACCTTTCTTGCCACATTCCCAGCACTCGATATCTCTGATCGATCTAAATGAGCTTTTGGATTCGCTGAGACTATTTAATCTGTATCGTCGACCACTAGTCACAGCCAAAGCACTTTCACTACCTAACGATCCATTTTCGTTGTTCTTTCTATGAGTTTCATTCATTAGTAGAGAGGCAACAACGTCATTTAGTTCCAAAGTATCTTTCTCGAATAACAATGTCGTTACAATGTGATCAAATTAATCAGGTAATGAAGCCAACAAAAGTAATGTTTAGTCCTCTTCTTTAATTCTTCTTTCAAAGCAGTTAAATCTGTTGAGATTCTATTAAATTCATCCAAGTGCTTCCCAAGTTCTTCAAGCTCTTCAAATTTCAATGCATATAATTTCTTTTTCAGATATAATCTATTAGATAAAGATTTAGATTTATACCTGGTCTCCAATTTTATCCAAATTTCTTTAGGATCTGTCAAACTGATCACCTCCCGAAGAGTATTATCTGCAAGAAACATCTGAATTGTGCTAGTTGCCAAATCTCTCATAGTCTGCCATTCATCATCGCTTATTTTCTCCGGCTTCTCGGATCCTTTCTTTAATGCTTTGATTGTCCCTTCTCGAGTCAAAACATTATTTACCCATTGCTGCCATAAGGTAAAATCATTCTGCTCATTAAACGGCTCCACCGCAAAACTAGTACCCTTTATGCTCGTCATATTTGAAATTCTTTAAATGGACTTTTCTAAATAAGCCGACTTTGATCAATCTGAACTATCCATGTGATTTAGAGCACCATAAAATGTAGAAAACGACTCTTAAATCACCCAAATCGGACACCAGGATCACCAGATCTGAGCAAAACCAAATTTGCCCGTCACCTTCCACATTAGTAGCCCTAGCCGCCGCCAACTGCCTCAGTACCCACCGCTGTTCGTTCGCTGGATGACGGATCACCGCCGATAGATAGAATCTCCGCCGGATTCTGACTCTAACCACTCTGTTGCCGCTGGACAACTCGCTGACATGGCCGGAGATCGCCATTGCCCGCTTCCTCTTCCTCTTTGCTGGCTGCCGCCGGCACTACTACCCGTCCGCGCTGCACATGCGCATGCTGCTCCCGAAACTAACCGGTCGTTCGCCTGGTACCATCCAGAAATCCGCCGGTACTACTGCTCGTCTGCTTCTTCTTCTGCACGCTTGCCCGGATCAGAAGGCCTGCCCCGAACCGAAAACCGTGTGTCGCTGCCTCATCGTTGTGGCTCCCACCACCAAAAAATCATCGGCAACAACCGAATCTGCCGTTTGCTTGCAAGAACGCAACGCCTCAGATTTTTCAACTGAAAATCTTCCTCTCGAACCTCACTTTGATACCAGTTTGTTAGGGTTGAGATCAATTCCAAGCACAGAAGAACACAGGAAGATAATGTGGATTGGCTTCAAGCCTACTCCACCAGAGGAAAAAATAATTAATTAATCACCCGATCAATTACAACTTTCCTCCCACAGGCAACAGACTGCCTCTCTCAGAGAATCTTTGACATCGGGACTCTCTAAACTCTCTCTATGATCTTTGTGAACCCTATAGACAACTCTCGCAGACAACTTTGTGTAACCCATACGCAAACCCAGACCCACTCAACTAAGATACGCAAACTACGCAATCCTAGTCTAAGCAGAATACAAGACACATCTAACAGTGCTTGTGTGATTGTTGAAGTTCAATGTGGGAACCTTCCCATTTCATGTGATTTGATCATGACCTGAATGTGAGAATAGGGGCCGATCTTTTGGGGGATCCCGCAATGCAGGCAAAAATATCTGCGGATAAAGAACCATGCCCGGAATCCTGTCATGTAAAGAGATACTGAAAAATCTGAGCCCCAACAATTGGTTTCTACTAGATCGAACATCAGCTTGGAGAATATAAATCTTGCAATAATCAATGAAGATTTGTTGTGTTTAATAAGTCCCATTATGCATGCATATACTGTCTAGATAAGGTGCCATATTTTGGAAAAGTGGGATAGATCATTATCTGCATTCTATATACTATTAACCGGGGCTACCAGATGGATGATTTACATCAGAAAGCAAGATGCATGAATTCCCAAAAGCAAATGGGTCTGTGTTCCACCTGTTCGGCCTCAGCCCACATCTGAACACTCAAGAGACAAATTGATTACATTGGTCTGATACTTAAGATACAGCTTTTAACCCCCACTTTTTATTGTCCAATAGGGAATGTTCGCTCACAATTTCAGTTTGAACTAGAGCAAGATTGCATCCGATTCTGCAGATAACCAAGATCAATTTGTGGATTAAAAGATGCTGTTAATTAGCATCAATCAATATGAAATACTTAGTGAAAAGATTAGTCAAACATATACTCGAGTCTCTCTTCCATTACACTCACAATATGACATTCTAGGGGTGTGACGCTTCCAACGTAGTATAATTTAGCCCAAAAGTGAAGCCCAAGTATGGACATGGAACATGAGCTGCGATAATTTCATACACCCAGATTTTCTACCGGCAGGAAAGAACATTTGGATGATGCATTTCCACGTGATTGTTGAAGTGTGCCGTGCAATAGCATGGAGCAATTAGCAAGACTTCCATTCACAGAACATTTTGAGACTGGTGATTGATCTTTTACAGTCATGGTGTTCTAAGCAAGAACTAGAGATGCTTCAAAACTCTGCATTGCATTTTGAACAGCTTGAACATCGACGTCAATCAACTTCCCAGTTTCGGATGCAATTACAACACATTTTTTCTCTTCTGCGTTGGGAATAAACAGTCTTCCTTTTTCCTCTGAACAGAACAATGCAATGCTGCAGAAAACAAATAAAAAAGCGCACAAAAGAGAGATCCAAATTAGAAAACGCCCATCCAGTCAGAACTGCTGCTCAAAAGTACTAACGACCTCTAGCTCCATAGCTCATCCATTCCTTAAAAATAGCCTCAATCTTACGACTGTACCAAAAGACTGGAGAGATTGATGGGCCTTAGTGTTTAGTTTGAAGCAAAAATATATTTTGCACCTGACCTATGGGTGGTCTATAAAATAAAACTATGAAACGAATATTCAGAAGTAAAAAAAAAAAAAAAAAAGGATATGGACCCCATTAGATGGATGTCATGGATATTATCATCTGCGCAACAATCTTTCTTTTTTTATATTATTCATGCAATACGATCTAATTAATTTGTCTGCCAGCCTACTAATTTTCAGCCATACGATGCAAAATGTGGATATGCTGGATATTGTCGAAGAAAGATAGTGAAGAATCCGTCATCACCTGGGCTTGTCACGGGCCATGGCTAGTTGGATTGCTGCAGTGTTTGTGGCAATGACCCCCATTGAATCATTGATAAGAGCTGCGAGCTGATGGAAAGGGAAAAAAAAAAAAGTATACCAATTTCAACCATAGACTGGAAACATCTGGAAGGTGATGAAAAGAAATAAACAAGGAACAAGAAGAAATTGTAATCTAGGACTATGCATATGACCGGAAACTGAAGCCAGGATTGAATCTAATAAGGTTCCATCGATAAAGTGAGACTAACCTGGCCTGGCGTGGTAATGAACACAATGCCGGCATCTTCACCAATGACCTCTTCCACTTCATCTCTCTCTTTCTCATGTGGGATTACAAAAACTGGCCTGACACCCCTGTTTTCATTATCAAAATTCCAATTTATCACATTGGGTCTCTTCTCTGTCATTAATTTTCTTTTCTTTTCTTTTTTTTATTTTAGATATCAAGTAGCTATAGAATTGATGCGCGTGACGGGTCACAATGATTTTTGTATGGGATGGACCCCACCCATCAGCAATACCTTCCCCCATTTGACAAAACCAGAGATCTCCAACATACAGGCCCCAAAAGTGACTGGGACCTTCAACCACAACTAAGCTCAAATTGTATAATTACACAACTAAGCTCAACCACAACAGAGATAAAAATAATATTGGCATCCTGAGGTCAAAAGTTTCTGAAGACAATTATGTTGTAAGCCTACCTTTCTTCAGTGCAGAACTGATTGTATAGCAAGCATGAAAGGTCCCCAAATCATATTTCCTTCAAAAAATTTCTCTCTTTTTTTTTTTTTTTTACTTTTAATTTTATCTAACTGGATTATAAATTTATTAGAAACAAGATGCCTTGAACCCAGATAGCAAGCTGCTATTTCACTTGTAGCATGTTCCATGCCACTAGCATATTCTGACTATAAATCAAGTCAGTCTAACCATCCGGTTGGGTAACTTCTCTTTGGATGCCTGTTTGACTTGCTGGTCTCCTCGTCAAACTGACTTCGTTCTTGGCCAACGCTGAAAATGGCTATCGTTCTCATTGTCATATGCAGGAAGCGTGGACCATGCATTTTGCAGCATTTTATTATCAATTATTTATCTGATCTATTTGTTATGTAGAGCATGCATACTTTACTGCCTTTGCAATTTCTTTCCATACTTCGACGGGCAACAAGCTATCGGTGTCTCCCCTGGACTGCATTGAGGCCCCCGAATCTGACTGCATGCCATGAATAACAATGTATCTCCCCTTCTGAGCTCCTGATTTCTTGTATTTTGCTTCAACAATCTCTTTCAGCTTCCTTGATATGGAAACCTTCAGGGGAGGGACATTATGCCTTGGCACCCCACGGGCTGGCCTGCCCAACCAGTCAAGCATCTGATGATACCTACCACAAATCAAATTCAAGCTATCAATTCATGATCTTTTCTGATAACATAGCTGTTTGAAGAAAAAGCTGGGTGACCCCTGTAAGTGTTCTATGCTAACAAAAGCAAAGTCATTGAATCAAAATATAATTAGAATTTGGAACAGCTCGGCAGAAAATTATCTTTGCTTACATGTTATATCCACCCTCGGAGAGATTCAGCCCACCAGGCGTGAACGTTTCAGACAGTAGAAGTCCTGCACCTGCTGCATTCACATTGGGGTAGATGTAGCTGACCCTATCACGGGCTGTGGTCATGAATAGGAATGCTGCGTGTCCTAGTCCAGCCAGCTTGGTGGACAGCACCATATCATAGTATCTATTCTGTCAAACAATAACAAAAAGCTATGACCCATAAATTCGGTTAGAAAAATAGAAACTTTTGCGCTTTCTATCAGAACGACCTGTTCTATTCATCTGTAAAGAAATTCATTTCTACGAGTGCCCATGATTCGCGACCATTGATTGAAAGATAAACAATTTCCCAAGTTGGTAAGTTCACACATTTCACGAGTTGGGTCTATAACAACCCAAACTGGTTCGTTCTCCAATTCAATATTTGGCCCGTCTCAAACCAACGGTTTGATGGTTCCATCCAAGATGTTAAGTTCTAACAATTCACTGTTTGGCCTTTCTCAGCTGATTGCAAATTTCCATGACTGGAGAAGACAAACCTTGAGAACTCCAACCATGTCAGTATACTCTGCAGGCTCCGGAAATTCGTCATCAGGATCATATACATTTGCCCATCTGACATTCTTATTCAGCTCATATGTCTGCTTCCCTCTCGCTGACGCCACTATATCAATCTGAACTCCTGGATACCGATCCTTGAGCAGCTGAATTGCCGGAAAAAATAGCAAATTCTCATAAACACCACCCGAGATCACGCAGCAGCATCGCCTCACATCCCCTCTCAACTTCAATCCCAAGGATGCTATTTCCACATTGTATCCCTGTGGAAACTTCAAAAAGCCGTATGGGTTGTCGGGATCATCAGGTGGCCTTGGATCTTCTTCCTGCTTCCCCTCTGAGAAGAGAGACCCAAATTCCATATTGGGGTCGTCACCAAAGTCGAAAGGGTCCAACCATGGGTTCTTCTTCTTGGCATTGGCTACTACTGTCAGCGCAGGTTTAGTGTAGCAAGGGGAGTGTTTGGATGGTTGGCCGAAGGAGATGGTGATTTGGGTGAATTGGCAGTGTGAGATTGAACGTAAAGTATTGAAAGAGAAGAGAGGAGAAGAGAACTTGGGCAGCACAGATGCTGCAGTGGTGTTCATGGTGGGATGGATGGTGTGGTCCTTGTTCCTCTCTGCATTTATATGTTTGGACAATGGATGGCTGAGGTGCAGTTGGGCTGGATTTGAACCGGTGGTAAGATCTCTAAATGTATTTTTGCCATTGGAAAACGGTATAAGGAATCGCAGTCGTTGCTGCTGCTCACTGATCAAACACTAACAACCGCCTGACTGGGATCTGTTGGATGACGTCAAATTGTGGCCCAAATTCAAGGCATGTTTTACAGATTAGATTCTTTTTTCTATTAAATATTTGAGTGTTAAAGATATAAAACGTTAAATATTATTGAAACATTAATTCATGATTTATATAATAATAATAATAATAATAATTCGTGATTGTAAAAAATCGGGTAACAAGATCCATACGGCTTACCCCACAGGTGTGGGAAACAGCATATGATGTTGATGATGACGAAATAACTGAGTGCTAAGAATTATTGGGATTCTTAAAATGAAATGGAGTAAAGATTTGGACGGTCTAGATTGTACATACGTGCCCCATGTGGATGGGTTAAGTGAGGTGATGATTATGGAAAAGTGGTGGAGAAAGCACATAGGAGAGGTTGTGTGGGAGACGTTGGGCCGTGAACGTGTGGAGGGGCGTTGGATAAGTGCCTTCTATTGCCTTTTCTACCCAATCTTGGGTTGTCCACGTCTTGCAGTGTCCATTTGGGATTTTAGCATGGTGATTGGAACTACGAATTATAAGGGCCCATACGCTGCGAACACCCGGCAAAGTTCAATTTCCTGCAACCGATTCAACGGTTCTGATGGAGGTGCATCGCATGATCAAATGCTATCAGAATCGAACTAGCAAATCACAACACAGAAAATGATAATTGATAGAAGAGGCATGAGCCCATGTGGCTAACTGTGGGACCTGTTTTTTATTTTTTTATTTTTTTATAAACATGTAGAGCTACGTGTATTTACCCTGTAAATCCAGTTTTACCATTTTTGGATGTTTTTAAGTTTTTTATTTTTAAACACGGTAACATTTTCATAATTTTTTAAGTTGGAAATAACAAAAGAGCCACTGTGTTTAAAATTAAAAAAATACTTAAAAGCGTCAAACAATGATAAAACTTATTTTTAGAACCTCTTTTCACACGATCGGAAAAAACCTCTTTTCACTAAAACCGACATTTACTTTACCCCACCATGCTAAAAATTTTCATTCTCAATCCCATTCTTTTTCAAAAAAAAATATCTATTCTTCCATTTTTACCGTCCATCTTACCCACAGAAAAATCATGGATCATTTTAAAGATAACCAAAAAAAACTCTTCGGTTCTGTCATAATTAATTTCTGGCCAAAGACATGGTAGATTCTAAGTTTTTCCCTGATTAGGTTGGATCAACTCAAATGGTCCTAATATCTAGATCGGCCTAGGCACGGCGAAAGTGTCCGACCAGTTACGTTCAGAGACAGCTTCTATCAACTACAGAACAATTTGCCTTGGGCTGTGCTAGCCAGAAATTCTAACAAAGTTCGGTCGCTGTAAGCACTATATAAGATGATAAGAAACACAATTTGCGTTATTTGCAAAAATATTTATGATTTTAATCTCGTAGTTTCAATATTTGTGGATATAACTGTCTAGTTGTACAAAAATTAACCATGAGAACATGCATTTGCTATATCAAATACATCTATATCATACTACTTTTTATGTATTTCAAAAATCTCATATGTTTGCTATCCAGTTGACTGCTGTTCTTGAAATCCAATTAAGCTCACAAGGTTTTCAACATCAGAAGTTAAGAGGGTTATATAAACAAATATTGAAACCATGAGGTTAAAATTATAAATAGGTGAACTTACAAGGTTATTTTTCCAAATAACCCCAAAATTTTCATGGTTGGTTGCTGAGTTCAGCCAGTAGAAAAAAGTAGCAGAGATAGGCAATATGTCATATTAGTTTCATTTTGTGACCCAAAAAGGATTCCTGTCATTTCAATTCTTAGGTGCCGAAAGCACCTGAAATCACAAAACTCAGTCCCAGCAAAACCTCCCTCGTTTATTTTGAAAGCACAAAAGCAGGGAGGAAATTCCAACCCAATTAACTAATTTCCATCAACAGGTGTGTCAATCAACCTAACTGTCCGTGGAAGCATGAATTCTGCAAATATTGGATAGTGAGAAGATGGATAGAAGCCATCGATGTTATCATTTACAACTTCACAGGACACGGGTATCAGGGATCGGCCTCGGAATAGAATCCAATCAACATGCAAGTCCTGTGTTTGGCGGTCCCAGCAGAGGCATAGAGCTCGGAATATCAGCTTCAGGAACTCAAGAACACCCTGCTTGTCACCTGCAAACAGCAACCACATCATTTTAATTAGATCATATTAGCTAGCTTGCAGGGTTGACGGGGCACAGAAATAACTGGATTGAGATGTAGAACCTAATTACCCACCTTTGAATCCATGATAAGTGCGAATAAGAGAGACATTTTTCCGCACTCGAGCATTGGGCCATGCATCTCTCATGTCACCTACAACACCATGCTCCCTGATGTTGGATCATGAGAAAACAGTGGCAATCGTGTTAGTAGCATGAGGGAGATCATGTTTATGGCATGCATCACAATGGATTTGCTTTGCTCAAGGATAATAACTAATCGGAATTAGATGGATCTGCCTGTATATCAGCAGCCATCACCCACACTGCAAAGAAACAGCCAGCTGCCTCCATTCAATAGATGATGTGATGGTAAAGATCTTCAGCATGCGAGTGTTGGGCTTCACTAAAATCACAAGAGATCCATCCATGCTGCAGAAATATTGAACTTCACCATGACACATAGGAACCACTCCTAGAGTATCTCAACATTGAAATTTCTGTGTTATGATATTGCAGTGTCTAACTACAACAGGTATTTGAGCTTGGGATACATAACTGCATGATCTGGATCGAGGACCAGGTGCATCTTAATTTTATCTAATCAATAGTGTATTTTGATTGTTATGACAGCAACTAAGAATAGAGTCCCAGCTTGAATTTTCGGCAGGACACTGTTCAAAAGTAAAATCTCATCCTCCTAATATCCACTGTACTGCGCAAACAGAAATAGCAAGAAAACCTTCATGTGAACTGCTTATAGGTCCACCAAGCCACTTTGAAATGACAATTCATTCTTCCCGTCATCATCCCATCAAACCTTCACAAAACGAAGTATGAGGCACAACCACATGAACCATAATAATTTGGAAACCAAAGTATTTCCACTATAAGGTGAGCCACAGCTGTCGATGCAAACTTACAATCAAATAAGTCAAGAGTTATACTATAGATGGAGTCTATAACTGGCATGTTATGCTTTAATCCTCCTATTTTTCTATTCAAGTCAATCCAGTTGAAATATAGGGTACATTGGACATGGAAATCACCACCAAATAGGCAGTATTGAAATCCACAGAATGTTGACAGAGTTTAACTCATGCATTCTCCCCTTCAGAAGCAATAAACATGGCTTCTGGTGTGGCAAGCTTTGGGCAAAGTATACAGCATTTATCAACAATACCTAGATCTCCCAAGCAGAAAGCGTCCTGTCATTGATTCTTTCTGTGTGTTGAATCCTCCACAGTATACAACTGGCAAGCTTGGTGGCAAGGATGCTATATGCTGCCATGTAAGCAATGCGCTTCTTCTTCGAGCACGAGGACTGAATTCATCCATATTTGTATTCACAATCTGGAAAGTGAAGCCTGGAGGCTCAACTCTCTTCAGTTGAAATGTGTGGAAATGGTGTCAAAGAAGCAAAGCAGAAACCATGTCCGACATTCGAAAGTTAATTTTTAATGACTATCAAGAGACAGTCAGGAAATTGCATGTATGTATGCTTCGCCCTTTTTACTGACTATCAAGAGACATAGTCAGGAAATTGCATGTATGGATCCTTGGCTGATGGATTCTCAACTAACTAATGGCTAATCTTTAGGTTCAAAAAACAATTAATCTAGTAAATTAAGGTCGGAAGATTCTATCAGTCCATGCTTTAGGCTTGGCTTGGCTTGTTATTGTGAATTTTAGATCAATCCAAAAAGTGCAGAAGGAGAATGGTGGAAAGCTTTAGATTCATTCTCCAATGTAGCAGATGCAGAACAAAACTTGATCAGGGACTCACTCAAAAGGAATTCAGGAGCAAAGAATGACACCGCGCTTTCTTTTCAACCAAATAAAACCAAAGGATATTGCCCATGTTGCAATACATGGAACTATGGACCCCCAGGACATACTTCCAGGAACAGACGGCGACTCCGATAACCAAAAGGTCCCACCTTCAAGAAGTTCCACCTTCATTTAGTCAAAGTGTGCATTAGCAAAGTGATAGATGATAGAGAACATGATAACGAAAATTGGAAAGAACACGGCACTGTATTATTATTATTATTATTACTATAACAACAACAACAACAACAACAATAATAATAATAATACAACTACAAATGCAAAGACCACAGCATTATTGAGTTCACCTTACTAAACAGGAATCAATACAAAATGGGAGGGGAGGCAGGGATAGCCTGATACCTTCTCTTTGTCATAGAATATGGTGCAATGTTCATCTGAAGTGTCTTGAGCTCCTTTCCGTGAAATTCCAAATTGTTCATATCCTATGGAACATAAAAATTAAAAATAAAAATAAAATAAAAATAAAAAAAATAAACATTTTAGCCATCTTTCAATTTAAGGTGAATGATATCCTCTATGTAGAAGACAAAACTTTATGTACTACTCTCCAAGATATTTTGTCAAAAGATACGGTCAAAAAGATCAAATATTTGAGAAAAACTCAGCTAGAAAACAACACACACCACTCATATCAGGAATGAGAATATCAACTACGAAACACAGATATTTAAAAGAAAAAGAAAAAAAGCAACAAAAAGGATGACAGCCAACTAAAGCTTTCAGCAACAGTTGTACAATTTTGATTTCACAAAATTGAAATACCATGAAATCATGAATTTGTGCCTGTTGCATCAATCGGTATAGACAAGTGTGTAGTAGCAAAAACCAGTTTCTTGTATCCTCTGTCAATTGGTTTATTTGAGATTTTAGGAAGCAAATATAAAGCATTTTCTGTTAGCACGGCAAAGAAAAGCCCCTTCAGAACTCACTTTTTACAGGCTTTTTAAGCTGTAAGACTATATTCCATGAATAGGATTGTCAGGTGAAAGACTATATCCCATGAATAGAAACTAGGCACTAAGGGGAGAACTTCAACCAAAACTTTTTAAGCTTTCATTTGTATATTAACATCAAACTGTAAAACACAACAAAATTAAATAGCCTGACAATAGAAATTGACCATAAGTCATGTACCAGACACTTTGGATGTTTGGATGTACAGTCTTAAGCCACTTGGATACTTAATGCCCTTCGTTGGGCTTGCACCACATTCAAGAACACACCATCTTTTGAAGAAAGAATCTTGCAAAGCCAACCAATCAGAAGTAAACTAGCAATACCGCCAGTAAGTATAGTTACTGGTATTACAAATCCTAACCAGTTATATCATGCAGAAGTCATTCTTACACAATAAATATTAGCTAAGCTCAAAACAATAGAAGCTGAAATCTAACAGTAGAAATAACAAGAGAGTACATCCAAACTCATCAATAAAAAATATTCAACAATGGTTTATCAACTGAAAGATTACCTGGTAAACCCTGTTGAAGAAAATCCAACTGTGCCTTGACTCCTTCAGCATGAAAAATAACGTGTCAGTTAATTCACAAAATAACATCATCCTTTTTGAGCAAACATTAAATATAACAAAAATTTGCAGTGTTTGTAGCTCGCAATAAGCACATTACTCATGCAACCAGACAATTACAGCCGTACTGGTTGATGAGTCATGGGGTATAGTTCATACACACGGCTAAACTTGGCACGAGCGTTTCTATGCTGCTAATCAAAATTCTCATGTGTTTGGCAGACCAATGAATTTTTATAGACATTCAAGAATCAGTTTTTTGACATTTTCCAAACTTGTTACTGTATTTTCATGATCTTATTATGACAATGCTAAAACTGATCACGTTAGTGCAATCCGACCTCCTTTATCACCAGAAAGCTTGGTAAAGAAAAAAGGCAAAGAATTAAGCTTCGACATAATCCATGGCCAAACTATCGATCCATTCGACCGTCGAAAGAAGACCCTAAACCATCCTCAACGATAAAAACCAGTGCCTCCGACATCACCAAAATCCCAGCTTCCAAATCATAAATCACTTCCAGCATAAAAAAAGAAAAAGAAAAAAACGCCAACACACCTCCAGCACCACCAAGCAAGAAGTTCAAAAGCCCTCCCAAACTAGAGCTGACTGGAATGAATGGGCAGGCGAGGCGAGGCGAGGCGAGAGAGAGAGAGAGAGATGATACCTTGCTGGGTGCAGAGAATGATGGGGCAATAGCTAGTGATGACGCTTATACACAAATCCCTTCGCTTATCCCACGAATTCGGGCTATCGCTTGGCTGATCTTCGTGGAGATTGAAGGTCATTACAGTCAAAGAGACGCTCATTTTCACAGCAGAGCGAGATTCTCGCTCCGTTCTTACATGATCGTCAACGAAAATGAAATCAAAAGGCCGAAAAAGAGTTCAGTTTTTACTCTTCTTCGGGCGTCAGATCTTGAGACACTAGAGAGAGAGAGAGAGAGAGAGAGAGAGAGAGGGTGGAATCGTGACGAGAGAGGGAGAAAGATAGAAAGACAGACGAGGAGAACCCAAAATTTTCTCGTTGTTTGAAATCGGAGCAACCGAATATTGCGAAGGCTGTCGGAGCCGGATGCTAACGCTTGCTCCTTGAGAACCGTGACAGACAAGGCTCCGTTGCTTAGCAGCAGCGGCCCCGAGAACCCGATTCCAATGCCTACTCCGCAACTTTGCTACCGCACTTTTTTTCTTTTTCTTTTTTTTTTTTTTTTTTTTAAATTCATGTATATACATATTAATTTGTCCTATGTTACAAATTAGTTCGTGCATAATTCTGATAAAGAAGAACCAAATAATACCCTCTCATGGGGGAATTAATATCCCCACCAGCAGGGGATCGAGGGTTGAAACACTAACCGAAAGGGCATTGTGCCCGCATTTATCACGGCATTGTCAGCTATGAAGCATTGCAATTGCATTTATACATTATTCTTTAGTTTTTTTTCACGAAATGAAGCGAAGATGGAATCAGATTGGAATGAGAATAGAATGAGATGAAATTTATTTTTTATAGAAAAATATTTTTCTTGTTCTTTTTGGATTAGATTCTTATTGTTCTTAATATATAACAATTAACTTGTTTTATTTTCTACACAATTTTTCTATTTTTTCTTATTTCCAATATACTGTCTCAAATTATAATATAAAAATATTTTTATCTAGTTTCCTCGTCTTATTCCTAACTCTATTCTAAAAATTGCATTAGGTATGGGAAAATTATTGAAAATTTTTTGCGGAGAAAGTTTTCAAAAATGAAAAAGTTGATATTATATGATACTGAGAATTATTGGAATTTAAGATAATTAAATTTGAAAAGAAGTGAAAATAATGGAAATATAGTTGTGATTATTAGAAATAGGATAGTCGGGTGTCATAAATAGTTAATAAGTTTTTTTTTCTATACTTGGCACATTTTTACATTGCATCGAATGCGTCTTAAATAAAATAAAAGATAATTTACAAATATACACTAATAATTTAATCATAATTGCATAGATATTCAAATAGTTCCAAGTCATAATTGCAAATATATACACACTATTATAACGCAGTTACTACACTATCATAACATGCGTATCTTTGCAAAAATAAAATATACAAACTTAATTTTAAAATTACAAATATACTCACATAATTTGTATATTTTTTGCAAATATACCCACGCCACAACGAGACAGTTATGGTGCAACAGCAGCAACATAGGTATATTTGCAACATGGTTAAACTATGTATAGTAATTTGTAATTTCTGAAACTAAATGGTATATTTACAATTATAGTTAAACTAAGTGGAAATATTTGCAAATCATCCTAAAATAAATAAAGAAATAGATATCTTTTATGTTATTTTTATAATACATATGTTTTAATATTATCATTTTATTATCTAATTATGTGATTATTTATATCGAATAACTAAACTTATTTAGAATAATGCAAGCAAACGAATTTAAACAGCAGTGTGGGAGCAAGATCTATTTCTCATCTGAGCTGCTACAGCAGCAAGTGCTGTTCTGGTTAACACGTGGCGTGGAATGTGGATCGGACTAGCAGCTGTCTAGTGGGTTAGGAATTGCCTCAATAGGTAATCTAACAACAACGAAGTTCTAAAAATTCTATCTATGCATTAAACAACTCGAATTTTTCAAATTTACATAATTTTATTGATTTTTTTTCTCATTTAGCTAATTCGTTAAAACACAATTGATTTTTAGCAACCATTTTAACTGGAAAATTTCTTGGGTTGACATTGCTATCGTTTTGTTGTTGTTTGTCGTGTAAAAAACTCAACGAATTTCGTTGATAATGGTCCGAGCATTAACCGCTGTTGGTTGCTAAGGCACTCAATTTGCAATACTTTTTTTTTTGCATAAAATGGGTTGAATTTAGTTTTCCAAATATTTTATAATATTAAAATAAATTTTTTTGAAGGGATATTAAAATATATTTGATATGGTCATTGGGGAGAGAAGGGGCTTGACTGTCACTCTCTATTAAAGCTATATTTGTTAACAACAAAAAATTATCAAGTTAAAACTTTTCAATCTAAAACTTTTCACTCTCTATAATTATCTTATTTTTTAATCATTTGTTCATATTTTTTTATACAACTGTCCTACTTTTCAATCATTTCTACACAACTATCAACACAACAAATCTATCTATTTTAACTTTATCCTATTTATTCTTCATCATTACTCCTATCATATTACATCATTTGATAATTTTTTATCTCAATAACTTATTATTAAAAGTTTTATCTGTTTCCAGACCTACTGAATTGTGTAACGCGCGGGCGAATGTTTGTTGCTTGCGGGGCTTCGTTTCTGCTTTTAGAAAAGTAGTGGGGCTAGTACGAGTAGTACTGACATCACATCCGCGTGCATTAGCAGTTCCACTTCCGTACGAAGAAATGACTTTTTCAGTTCTCGCCAGTGTCACTTTCGAAGGCTTCCAGAGGATGGTTTCATGCAGCTGTCATTCCACCCTGATCCTTTTTTTCTTTTTCTTTTTCTTTTTCTTTTTTTTTATTTTTTGATAAGAGACACCCTGGCTTTTTTAAGTGAACGGATTGGCTGAAATACATTCAAATTTCTACCTCCTACAACTGAAATTCCAACTTGGGCACCTCAAATACATCTTGGGATTACACTTGTCGAACAGGAAGAAAAATATGTACATATTCATATATATGAGCATAATAGTGGGGGTGGGAGGCAATGAAATGATGCAATTATAGCAGAGACTAAGCGGGCTTGGTTTCTGAGTCGGTTAGTCCCATCCCGGTAAATACTACTTATATTCAACACACTAACAAATATGATTAAAAATTCTTCCCATCAAGCTTTTTTGGGGCCTCTGAAATCTGAATGCGAATGGCTCCTATTATCTCATCCGTATGTTAGAGGTCATTGCAAGTCTGCCTGGATAGTGCAATTAGCCCTCATGTAATTATGTGAGTATGAAATAGGCGTAAGCATAGGCAAGCACTGAAATACATGCCTGAAGCGCCAATAAAAGGATGTCTGTTGGTGCAACATCTCCTGAGGAAATCTAATTCACTTACAAACATTTTTAAATAATATTGTAATCAAATTAGAATAATTTTAGCTAGCGGTTGAGCGAAATCTATTTCACATATAACCTAAGTTGTTTAATTGAAATTAATTGAAACTAAAAATTTCAACTAATCCGAACCAATCAAATCGTCAAATCAGAACTTTAATATTGTTAGACACCAGCAAATAGGTATAGAGTTAAAGAGTAGGACATATATCCAAACATTCGCAAATAGCTTAGTGTGTTAAACTGATCCTAACTAAAGCTGAAATATGTTGCATCCTATGCTTCCATAACACAGCCGGAAGCTGGTTTTTGTCCTTTAGTTGAATTCCCTCCGGCAGTAGAAACCAGTTTCAACACTATGACCTCATTACCATGTGGTGGGGAAATGTTCGTACCAATGAATAGAACCACCAACACAGATCCCACGGGGTCAATAAGACAAAACCCTTTTGAACTGATTCATCTGTGTATTCCATCTTGCAAGATAGACCTATGTACGAAGAAGCCAAGACTATCCTAGAGCTGACATAGCAGGAATGACTCCGATAGTAATTTCAGGTCTCATTCATGCTTCCAATAGCCACAGGCCCACAACAGTCCTTAAAATAATCATCACTAGTTAAAATGAGAAGCAGCAAACATTCTGATTTGTCAGAACCACGAATTTCTTTGTCTCACATTATGCAGCCAAGCAGTTTATTCACAAACCCAACAAATGCTGATTCTCACATGTAAAGCTGTTCGTCCATCCACCTGAATGAATTGCATACAAAATATCATGCGCTAACAAACCGACCTTGCTTGCTCTTTTGCTTGGACTTGCATGAAATCTTCAATGCTCAACTAGGAAGAGTTTTTCAAAACCCATTCAACCAAAGTAGATACACCGAAACCAGTTGCTGCTTTCTTCTTATCACTCCAAACAGGGCCAGCCATGTCTATGTGCAGCCATTGGACATTCTCATTGACAAACTGCACATAAAGAACTCACTTTATTTAAAAATCAGCATTTTAAAAATGTAAAGAGTAGAATATGAAATCCCACCTCTAAACCAGCATTCACATCTCTTTCTCAAGAACATTACATCCTGAACTCATACTCCTTTGTTTTCTCATGGCATCATTTTTCCCGCCTTAGCAAGGAACAAGGTAAGTAATAAGGAGCTCTAAACCCCGGAACAACAGGTGCTTTTGTTTCTGACAAACTTGGCCTGTTGTCTCCAGGTATTCTTTCTTTCTTTCTTTTCTTTTTCTTCCGTAGTGAAAAAAAAAAAAAAGAACTTTTCTGAAGTCACCAAAGATATCTCAATAAAAGAAGCTGGATACAAAATAGAACTATCTTATCCATAACACAGGTGGAAGCGCATGATCTTAGTTGACAGAAAAAGGTTCTGAACCAATCAGGAAATGCTATGAAGTGAAAGCAGGATACAAATATTTTTACCTGTTTCAAGAACAATGCAGCAGTGATGGCACCCCCTTGACGGCCTCCAGTGTTAACCATGTCAGCAACACCAGACTTCATAGATTCCCAATAGCTTTCCTCTAATGGCATCCTCCAAAACTTCTCACCACTGATACTCGAAGCAGAGAAAATTTCATCCGCAAGCTCATCATTAGGTGTGAAGATTCCTGCCCATCAGAAAGATCATCAGCAAGAATTTCACTAGTACATGTCAGACTATTCTAGCACCTGTAAAATATGCTACTCAGCCTATAAACGTGTCCTGGAACAAAGAAAAAGACAATAAAAATTAAGGAGAGTAGAACAAATCATAAAGAAACTGAGGACCAGTTAGATTTCAGGATCACAGGCCTTTTCAGTATATTTATGGAAAATCATCAGCAAACAACTGACAAAAATAAGATCCCTCAGAAAGTTATCTTGAAAAGAAAACTTCCATGGATGGAACAGAGCAGTCAGTTTATCCACCAAGATTGGAGCATTAATGAGGAAGGATACCCACCTGCAATACTAGACCCAAGGGCTACAATACATGCACCGGTTAGTGTTGCCAGATCAACAATCTGCATGAAATGATTTAAAGTAAGTATTGCTAACATACTAAGCTCATGTAACAAATACTGCATAAATAAAACATCCTAGACAAAAACCCAATTAGAACCATCATTCACTGGTCATCTGCCTCAAACTAACAATTTTATTCCAAGATAATTGATTCCAGTGCCACTAGATAATTTATCTCCTCTTTGTTATTTCTATTTTCAGTCCAATAAATACCTAGGCATTTCTCCCCAAAATGGTGTTATCGAACACCATAGTTTGCAGAAAAGACATTATAGCAATTAACATACCAGTGGTATTGTATGTGTGCGCTCTTCAAGAGCTGGTTTGAAAACAAAATAGAATTGCATCTGCCATCAGACCATGCATACACTATAACCTGTGGCGGCTAGTCATGACCCTACTATTCCTTGGACTTTCCAAATAGAAACTCATCCATCACTGGACCACACTTGCACCACGACCTGAGCCAACTACAGATGACTACAATGCTTTCTAAGAAAATGATGGATCATGGAACCATTGTTAGAGTCATCCCCCACTGGCACAGGTTAAGGGCAGTTATCCCTGCCCCTATGATCCAATCTGCCTGCAAAATTTTTCATCCAGCTCTAGCTCTATTTTTAAATTACAACCCAAAAGTTTAAAAATCAAGCTGGATTCAGGTTTTAAATCATGTGAAATTTCTATTTTCCCCTGTTTAGTCAACCAAAATCCAGTACATAATTGCTATCCATTTGTGTTTGATAAAAGAAATATTTCAGCTTGTTCTTAAAACAACTTGTTATTACTGTGACCCACACCTTATCAACACCTTGGTTGCAAGCATAAACCAAAGCATCTGCAAGTGTAAGCCTGCCTTCGGCATCAGTGTTATTCACCTGCAATAGAATAATGAAGATAATAGTCAAATGCTAAACTATAGTATCCTGCTAAAACAAATTTTATTTGGGATTACTTCGAAAATGGAAACCAGATTTCCAGATAGTTGGAAACAGACACCAACATCAAATAATTTTTAGCACATTTGGCAATAATAATAATTTCTAGCACATTTGGCAATAATAATAATTTCCCACCATTAATGCCATTAAGAATCACCAGCAAACTTCTGTTTTTGGTCCAGCAATGTTTGGCAATTCCGTAAGTACCCTACATAGCCTTTTAATTTAAACACTATTCACACTATCTATAAGGAAAAGGCAAGAGGTGACTGATATTTGCAGTATTTGATATTCATATGAAGTGCATCATATCAATGGTTAGGATCTTCCAATGGAGTTGTAAAGCACACACTTGCATGCAGAGAATTGCTTCCTGGAAGTCAGCTGTGTCAAGGTGGTAACAAAGAGTTGCAAAAAAAGGGCCAATTGGATCACAGCACCCAGGATTATATGTTAAAAACCAACAAAAATTAAATTCTTGTACAGTTCTCTCTTTCTCTAGATAGGTTGTCTTATTCTACATGCCCTCAGCTACACAAGCAAAACCAATTGCTGCAACAGGGAATCTACGCTTTAGTTTCTTTTTATTAATAACACTGTTGACACGTTTACAATGGGTTCGCAGACAAATGTTCAGCTTCAACAAAGTGGATAGAATACTTTCAGACCTGCTCAGCAATATGGATTTCATTGGATTAGAGTGAAATGGAATGAAAACGATGTTAATAATACAACAGATGATGCCAATAAAATAGATAGCAGTTCGAGGTCAAAAATATAGGTGATGATGGAAAAATATAGCATTGTTAAGAAACCAACATGTGAGATCAAGCCTTGGAAAATGGAAATATCAAAGGAAATCCATTTCATATGGCCAATCAGGCCGTTAAGAACTTATGGTTTGGGATAACATCAAGGGACTAAAGTTTCCAAACGTTTTCCACCATTATGCTGATTTCATAACAGAAGACTTTTTTCTGAGGGCACATAACAGAAGATCTTTGATTAGGAATTTCATTAAGAATGTTGAAATTCAGGACTCCCTGTTAGCAAGGACAGGCAAAAATGAGTTCTTCAGAGTTAAGATGACAAAACCAAATGATTGTGTCCATTTTCCAAATAAGATCAAATTTGATGTCTCTTTTATAGTACTTGGAAAGGTGGTTCCTATTTTAAAATTACCCGATGACTTTTTCCATGAATGTTTTTCTAAAGATACCAAACCTAACTGAAATTAATCATTCCCCTGCATTATATGGATGGGTTTTGCAGTTTCATTGGCTATGGAGGCCACACTAAAAGGAATATGAATAAGTGAAACCTATGTTTTATTATGGAAGATTATAAAGGACGGTACCTACAGCCACTCTCATGAAGAGTAGCAGGTAAACTTTGTATAAATTAGCTGGTAGCATGATCAATCCATAAAGCATCAAGATGGTACACTTCTTTCCACCCCAAAAATTACGCATGGCAATAATGCAGAGTTTGCTACAGCGGTTTTTTTTTTTTTTTGTAGTCGTGCCAATGTATATCATATTATCCATTCACTTGGCCATGTACCATTTTCTTCATGGTTGCATAGAAGGGGTGTAATGTGTAAAATGGGCATAAACCTTCTTTCTGCATGCCTATCGTTTTCATCGTTCTTTCCATCATTTCATTTGTATCTTTCTTCTGCAGTGTACCTCATCTGTTCAAATCCCACCTGCTATTTTGTCTTTGTTTTGGTTTTATTTTATGTTTATTTTATTAAGTTCTGTCTTTATACCCTTTTACAATGCTAGGCTTTAACTCTTCTTTTTTTTTTTTTTTTTTTTTTTTTCAAAGAGTAGAAAAGAGCTACATAAAGCACTATCAGTCTATCACTTCTTTCTAGAAAGCCCCCACGGAAACATCAATGACCACCACAATTACCTCAATTGTCTTTCCATTTGAAGCTGTTACGATGTCTCCAGGTCTCATGCCTTTACCACTAATCATATTCTCACAAGCAGCAACAATGAAATGAACCTGAAAATCCAAATATTAAACCATACACAACAGTACATTGATAAATGTATTCACTCAACAATTTATGTGTTTATACTTTCCCAATATATGCATGATGAAGGCAACAAACCTCTACTCCTAAAGGTTTAATTTGTCCTATCGCTTTTGCTGCTCCCAAAGCCGCAGCAGAACCTCCCATATCAAATTTCATTAGCTCAATTAAGCACCCTGGCCCAGTCTTCAGGTTGTAGCCACCACTGGTAATATAGAAAATCCAAAAATAATTTATTATAGGAGTAAATCAACCAAAAGGTGAAGGTGTCACGCCATTGGCTCATTGCCACAACTACAAGATGAGCCTTTACATGTACTGCACAGCCATCAATCACAATATTTACACTGAATGCTTAAGCATTCAGTTTCTGAAGTTCCAGGTTCATTACTCTAACTTGGCATTCTGACACTAATAAGAACAGACAATTCAGGACAAAGGCCTCAGAGAAACAAACATGGTTTACTCCAAAGAAGAGTTTATTTATCTATTTATTTTTGCATCAAAAGAACAGTCACTATTAAAAAATATAAAAAATGATAAAGAACATTCATTGAAGAAACATAATTCTCTTCAGCATGGACTATCAAATCCAAAAGATATTAGCACAGAAAGAGAGACCTGTTCAACAGTTAACTGAAAATTTGGTTCAGGGTGAATTAAGGACCAAGGTTGAACCCTACCCTCTGTCATAGCCTGCCTGAACCCACTAACCTTGGCCCACTAGAAGGGAAAAAATAAAATGAATCAAGCTTTTAAAAGTGTAACATTTTCTTTTTCTTTTTTCTTCTAATTATAGCAATCAATGTTAATCATTGAAACCTGACCCTACATCAAAAAAAGTGTCTGCAAATTAAATATGAAAATTCAATGCAAGAGATTGATGGTAAGGAGTTAAACCAAAAATTCTTTCTACATGGAACCAGGAAATATCGTTCATGATTGCAACCTTCTTCCTGTTGAGACAAGTAATGTTTAGAGAAAATAGGAGCAGAAAATGAGTTTGTTGAACTCTTCAGGATGAAAACCATCTCCTAGCATTTGCAGAAGGTATCGCAAATTTGCAAACCTTCAAATATCTTTTAGCAGCAGAACTGCTGCTTGTCTAAAGAAGGTTGACACACATACTTTTGAAACCAACTTGTAAGATAAACAAATGTGGCAAGAGCATTTACAATACCTATCAAAAGTTAATCCCTTCCCAATGATTGCCAACTTGGCTTTCGCTTCTCCTTTTGGTGGTTTATAACAGATATGGATGAAATGGGGTGGATTTTCAGATGCGGCTGCAACCCCCAAATAAGAGCCCATCTTTAATTCTTTGCACTGATCTGCATTCAATATTTTTGCCGTAAGAACATCGCTGTAGGTTGATGCAATTTTTGAGGCCTCTTCTGCCAGTACACCTAGAACAGAATAGCCAAAAGATTCATGTTAGCATAATATTACCCCACCTTTCAAAACAGTTCATGAACGGCAACTTGTAGGTAATACTATATATGAATACTAGAGATGAAATTTGAAACTCCTACTAACCAGGGGTGAGTACATTTGCTGGCGCATTTACTAGCTCTCTTCCTAAAATCACCCCAGAGCAAACGTCACTAGCATATTTGAACTTGTTTTCTAGCTCGGATCCAGACCCAAGCCCAACAATATTGACAGATTTGAGCAAAGGCTTCTTTGATTCCGACTTAAACCTATTGTCTTCATAAATCCCAAGAACTGTACCTGGAGTAATAGAAAAATCACCAGTTGAGACTATTAAAACAAAGTAAAATGTTACAAACTATGATTGCTGCTTGCGAGGAATCTAAATGTGAAAGGGACAGCACAATCTAACATATGAATATAAGTCATATCAACCACCATGCAAATGCAGAGTCCAGTAACCTATATTTTCTAGGAAGTTGATTCCAGGCACCCAGGGTGCACTTAGCTTCTATGCACCCGGGTGCAAATACTCATTTTCTTAATACTTTTTTCAAAAAATTTGCACACATCTCAGTGTATTTAGCACATGTATCAATTTTATCATTTTTGGAGATTTTTATATATTTGTTTTTTATTTTTTTAAAAATCAGTGGCATTTAAGTAATTTAAAATTATTGAAAATGCCACTGATTTAAAAAAATCAAAAACAAATATCTAAAAATCTCCAAAAAGGTAGAAATTTATACACATGTTAAATACATTTATATTAACAATCTTATAAAAAAATTTTAAAAAAAAATACAAAAAATAGGTTAAA
>JAXCLR010000092.1:10685682-10698750 GCA_035584095.1 Annona squamosa | reverse complement strand
TTTTAAAAAAAAATACAAAAAATAGGTTAAATGCACCTGGGTGCACTGAAGCTAAGTGCACCCAGGTGCATAAAATCAGTTTCCTACTTTCTATTCTACCATTGTAAGAGCATGCTACATCTAGTAATAAAATTCACAAAAAATAGTATGCAGAGTGTAAATGAAAAACTGAATTAGTGGACAGAAAAAAAATATATTAAATTCAACCATAGACCAATCTCATTCTTGGCACAAGTCATGACAAGCAAAGAACTACCTGATACTATTGCTGTAGCAGCATTGAACTTCGAATCTGTAGAAAAACCCTCAGAAGAAGCTAGGGCAATAGCAACATTGCCTGCTTGAGCAGATCTTGCAACCCCAGCAACTCCCTCTCCGAGGCCTCGAAAAGTAGATGTAGCACTAGAAGGCACAAATTTCCCAAGCCCAATTAAACAAATACGTTTGAAGCCTAAACGAGAAATCCTGAGAACTGTTGACTGCCCAGCTTTTCCAGTGAATTCTTCCTCAGTAGTTACTTCACTCAAAAGACCATCAAGCTCTTTATCCAACTCCCTCAAAACTGGGTTCTCAAACCTGGTATCCTCACCCTTAGACATGTCCTTCTCAAAGACACCAACTGCAAATATGTCACCATTGCTTTTTGAGAAATCAATCTCTTTTGCCAAGAAAGAGATCTGCCAGGATAAAAAGGTGAGAAACAAGAATGAGCAAACAAGTTAAGATTCAGTATCATCTACAATCTGTTCCAATGTAGCACCAAATTTTGAAAATGGACCAAAGAGGCAAAAATAATGTGAGGGAAATAGTTGAGAATGTTGAGGCATCAATTTGAACAAATGCTAGGAAAATAAGTGGCTAGCATCGCAACCAAAGAACTTTTCAAATATGCAACTGAGAGTAACAAATTTCACCTAAGAATAGCCACACCAATTGCATTTTGCATGGTAAATACCCGCTTTATATGCAAAAGACACAAAAAATGATGATAATTTGAAAACAAGCAAACTTGAGCAAAGTGCATAAAATGAAAGCAAACTAATATGTAAAAGGCAAAACGTAGATCAGAAAAGTAAATTTCCAGACACGAACAACAGACATGTAAATTAATATTTGAAAATTTTCTCTATTTCAATCTAATCAGATATTTTAATTATCAAGGCCGGTCCCATGTGACCAGCTGCAGTTGTCCCCAGTTGCGTCTGGCCAAAAATCCATTTTTTTTTATTTTTTGTTTTTTTATAGACTTAGGGTTTGTTTGGCAATGATGAAAAGTTGTCAATCCAGAACTTTTCATTCTCTCCAACTACTCTGTTTTTTAATTATTTATTCACATCATACAATTATCCTATTTATTTTAAATATATTCTCTTTAGTCTTCATCATTACCCATATCATATTACATCACTTCTCCCATTTTAAAAAAATTTTACACCAGAAACTTTTCTTTCATCAAATGCCAAACATACCCTTATTAATCTAGATATGTACAACTATTTTTTGTAGATTTTTAAACGCAAGGATATTGTAATCACTTTAAAGGTTGAAAATGACTAAAGTATTCATGTTAAAAAAGCCAAAAAAATACATATGTATATCTAGAAATGGTAAAATTTAGATTAGATTCACATAAATTAACAAGCTTACAAAAACAAAAAAATAAAAATGGAGTTATGTGGCCGCATATGATCAGCCAGCTTTAATTATATACATTAATTAATCTTTTATACATTGAACCTAAGACTTATATGGTTATTTTAGACTTTTATCTATCAGCTTCAGCTACATCAAACAAACTAATCAGTTTTAATCTATTTATTTTCAGTTGCACCGAACAGTTTCTTATTTTGATTTGCCTCCTTCGTAGCTTCAGCGACTTATCAGCCATCAGCCAATAAGCTGCAGTTATTATCTAATATAGTACTCATAGTTAACCTTTCAGACACAAATTTAAATTAATTATCTGACAAATTTATTCCATGATTTCCCTTCATGGTTAACCTTTCAAGCATAAATCTGAATTACTTATCAGACAAATTTATCCCATGCTATGGCCTTTACTTTATTACCATATAAATCTCTGAAATCCAATAGCCAACACAACTTTTTACACTTCCTTTCTCTTCCCCAACTCATCAGATGTTTTCTTCGACGTGCCAGTTTTATTGACCAACTTTATGAGCCACCATCCATGCAATATCTCCTGTGCAATTTCAAACCTCAATTACCAATTCATCAGGTCCTTGAGACTTTCATCTTTCTTATAACTTCATTTTTTAGAAATCCTCATTAAAATAATCTTACTTAAATTTTTACCCTTTGAGGACCAAGATAATTCAACATTTAGAAGGCTCGTAAATTAGTTTGTCCATTGCTCATTAAGCATCTAAAAAGGCAGATAGAATAGAAAATCCTTATATAATAGATTGCAAAGAAGCCCTAGCATTCAGGAAAGGAGACCATTAATTAACACATAGAAGACTAAACGCATCAAATCATCAAAAGAGAGACACTCAGGCACATGCATCAAGTGCAACATACAGGATTGCAGTCATTCATCAGCTGATGGTGACAGTGAAAATCCCACGGTCCAAGAATTAAAGGACCATGCGTCAGGTGAACAAAGCATCCACATTCCATGTATATCACAACCCATCCTTTGCTGGACCACCACATCATTTCTAGCATTTTTGTGCATGAACAGAGTGGGCACATTCCACATCCATTACACTTTTCCTCCCTGGACCATTGATTTTCTTATATTTTTTGGTAACACACTGGATGAAGAAGAAGCCATCTTGAGGTGTGGCTATTAACTCAGTGTCCCATCTCATAAATACCAAAAAAAAAAAAAACTACCAAGATGCGCTCAGTTAGAAAAATCCACGAATAGCCACTTTAAACTCTCAATCACTTGTCAGGCGTATAAACATCAGTAAATCCCAGAGAGAATAAACCCCGTAAAGCAAGACAACATTCAAACTGAAGCATACTCCCTAAGACAAAAACCATGACTCCGAATTTCATCAAACACATGGCCAGCAGGACGAAATCAAACATAGAGTGATGTAGACATCGATAAGAGGATATGCAGAACATTAGAGGAGTACATTTCGTCAAACAAATGGCGGCCAAAAGAAGCTCGACCTGAGGAAACTCGCCAGGGGTGGCATAGGTGAGCCCAAGATTGGATCGGCTAGAGAAGCTCTGCGCCATTCTCATACGTGGAGCGCAGCGGAGAGGGGCGGAATGGATGGAGTAGGAGAGGGCCGGCAGGCTAGAGATTAAGGACGGGCGTCGTCTGAGGAGAAAAGCAGGAGAAAGGCACGAGGAGGAGGAAACCAGAAAAGCAGCCCGAAGGACTGACATTTCGTTGCGTATTTAAACAACGACTGCTTGTGCTGATCTGAGGTGGGTTCGCATTGATATTTGTGTGCGAAAGAAAGAATAAATGCGTTGCACCGTTGCGTCCGTCGGATGTCGGATCGATTAAAAGGAAAAGCGGTGACGACAGCGGCGTTGTTTTAATCGGGAGGCTGGCCCACCTCCCACGTCCCACCTCGGGTATGATTTTGACGTTCGGCTCCTCACTTTGTCTATCCGCGTCCGTTTCGACTTTCGATTGGATGGCGCTCGATGCTAAAGTTATCGGATTTTCTAAAAAACCAAACCCGCCCAGTAATTATCCTCGGGACAAGTTTCACATATACCTGTAAATTTTATATTTAATTTCACTTAATTTTTAAAAAAACCTAATATACTCACGTACTTCGACTCAAGTTACATCACTAAAGTTCCACTTGTGTCTCACAACTAGGGAGGGTCATTAGCACACTTGTAACATATACAATATATCTAAATCTTAATATAACTTGCGGCTGATTTGTTCAAAACTAAAAATTTATTTTTAAATAATATATAATCTTATAGTAGTAGAATTGCTAAAAATTTATTTAGCTATAAATTCATAATTATGAATAAGCATTTTCGTCATTTTACAAGAGTGCTAATAACTCGTTTAATGAATCTCTATTTGCATAAGTATAAATAGAATTTTATATAAAATACTATGCATGAAAATGAAGTTGGTTAGCCAATCACCCATATTGTCCTAATTTCTAAGAGGATTGGGTTTGAGATTTTAACTCAACGAAGTAGAACAAGTTAAGATTTGAGACTTTTGCTTCCAGAAGTAGGACTGGTCACTATATCCTAAACCACCTAGACCTACCCATCTAATAAGTGTAAATTATTTTTATAAGCTATATAGCTTTATTTATACGAATGCAATTATGTTTGATAAATATGTTAACTTTATGACTTATTAATGTAAATATAGTTTATGTTAATATACACTTAACTTTATAACTTATTCATATGGATAAATTTTTATTTTTTGATTGCATATATATTATTTAAATTATGCTGTTTATGTGATTTATCAATGAAATAAAATATATTATCTATGTTATTTATACCTTTCAAGAATAATATTATTATTTTGCAATTTAGCAGTATTAATTGTAATTTAAAAATTTATATCTATGTTATTTTTTGAAGACTAATACATATTTATTAAGATCAAGTTGCAAATAAAATAATTTTAAAAATTTTATGGATGTTTTGCTACGGCAACTGTGTTTTGGTGCACTAAATAGTAAAGCATTAAAGTTTTTAACCTTTAAATTTGTCATAGATGTAAGTTTATTTTGATATATATATAAATTCTTAAATTTTAAACAGTTTTTTTAACTCGACTCATAGTTCTAAAACTAATCCAAAGTTTATCCTTAGATATATTAAAAAAAGCGTGAAGGTCAAACCAACTTTATCCTAACCCAATATAAAAATTAAGGTCAAATAGGATTTTTTAAAATATTAGGTTAGAATTCGGCGCACCGTAACCTGCCGAACTCGCTCGATTTTCATTAGCATAAAATACATGGATATATTAAAAATTTTCAAAAATTCTCGGACATAAATAGAACTACGCGTAAAATTGGTAAGAATATGTGCAATTTGCCGTTGTCATCATCAATCTAACCTTACTCGAATACATGTTTAAAGGAGGCGGATTGCATATCGCATCTGTAATCTCCGTACCTTTAGAACCAATTAAAATTTTTATTATTATTACATTGAGAAGGGGAAGGAGAAGTGAAGAGGGACGAGAGACATGCTCCCACATAGATTCAACATGTGATTCCAGCGACTGCACCCGGATCACCAAACCAATTATAAATGTTTAACAGAATAAAATATTTAATTACACTAATTAAATTTTTATATTGGCAAAGGATATATGATTTTTAGAATACTTAGACTGATTATGTATTTAGGGTGTGTTTGAAAAGTGAAAATTTTTGAATGAAAAGTTTTTATTGTAAAAGTTTTTAAAATGGAAAAAAATGATATGATATGATAGAATAATAATAAGAAATAAAAAATAAAATTAAAATAAATTGATTAATTATATAATAGTTGTGTAGAAATAAATAAAAAGGTAAAGTAGTTATACAAGAAAATGAAATGAAATAATAAAAAAATAAAATAGCTAGGAAGAGTAAAAAATTTTATATTTAAAAGTTTGTATTTAGAAAGTGATAAAGTTTTTAGTTAAAAAGTTTTCACTATAAAATTTTTTAAAATGTAGGAAAATGACGTAACATGATAGAAGCAATGATAAGAAGTAAAAAAAAAAAAAAAATTAGATTACTTGTATAAGTAATTTATGTAAAACTAATTAACAAGCAAGATAATTTTACAAAAAGATATAAATAAATAATTAAAAAGTAAGATAATTATGAAAAGTAAAAAAATTTATATTGATAAGTTTTTTTTTTTAGGTTTATATTGAAAATTTTTAGTATAAAAGTTTTTAGTTTTGCCGTTTGAAAATTTGTGTAAAACAAAGGGACCATTTGCATTAATTCCTCTTATGTTTTATAAGATTTAGCTTCCATCTTTTACGGTTATATTATTTTCTGGCGATTCTTTTTACTCTACTCCCAAAGGCTATAAAAACACATCAATGTCATCCTCAAAAGTTGTTGATGTTAAAAAATCAAGCAACAGCGCAGCATGAAATGACTTTTCCAAACTCGATGCTATGCTTGTATCCTTTGGCAAGGAGGATAGAGGGGAAAGTGAGAATATTGTCAAAAGTAAAAATAAAAATATATTCGAAAAGCATAAAAGAAACGTATACGATTGGGATAAAGTTAAAATAAAGAAAGTAATTACACATAAAGATAATTAAAACATAAAGATAAAAAAAATTTTAAAAAAAAAACTAAGGATAGCTAAGGTGTTAAATCAAATTTGGAAAATTGTGTGAAAGATATGTAGAATTCCCTACCTCCGTTTGCCAAACAGAGCCTTTCTTAGAATGAAGATGTTGAATAATAACATTGATGATCGGTTTAAAGTAACCTATATAAAGTATCTTAAAACATTATATGAAATCTTCCTTTAACCCTTACCATCATCAATCCTCCAATGAGATGTTTCACATTTGGAACGCTAATTTTCATCCATGTACTCGTTTGATCTTCCAATAAGATGTTCAACATGAGGGTCTTTTTTCATCCGTTGTGAGTCGTCCTATTTACAAATATGAAGAGATAATATAATCAAATACTAAGCTATTTAAGCTTTTCTTCAAAACCTCCACGCTGTGCTAAATTTTATCCGAGCGAAATCAGTCAAACACGAACAACAGATGATATGTTAGCATGCAGCTGCTAATACCACCAACAAGTAGGCCCCATCAGTTTTGGCAGTAGAATTAATACTATTGTTGGTTCTAATAATCCCTATTATTGTTCCTATCTGGGTGCTAATACAATGACAAGAACAGCACTATTGCAAACATGCAGATCTTTTCAGTGCAGTTTAAGACAATGAGAGCGTCGGAGAGACCAATTCCGGCCTAAAAAGACATTGCAAAGCTATGAAATGATAAGTAAAATTTTCCGCTACTTTTGTTTCATATACAAACTAGAAAACTTGCCATAGAGGGAGATTAGTCACTGAGATATGCATAAGATGAGGTCTTCAACATAATTACTGTTTTGGTTTTAGGACAATATAAGAGATCAATAGACGTCAAGATGGTTCCAGGGGTGACAGACTGACAGTAGAAGCATTCGTCACCATGCACAGGCAATAACAATCTGCACCCAAAATCCAGATATGTCAGAAGAGCAGAAACACGCGCATTTGTTTGTGTCTAAAACAATTTTTAACATATCAATAAGGTTGCTCCTTGAACCACTGTGTGTGTGTGTGTGTGTTTTTTTTTTTTTTTTTTTATTGAAACAATGGAAATTCAACAGGCATAGTCCACTCGTACACAGTACACACCAGTTCCCTTCTCCTTGCCGATGGCCTGACAGAGAACCAATTATAAAATTCGGAAATGGCACCTGAAATAAACACAATAAGACATGAGACATGTTTACAGTAAGTACAAATAGAAACCATACGGTCCATACTTCTTGCCTGTGAGAAAAAGAGAGAGAGCTAGGAGGACAAAGCATCACCAAAGCAAAGACAAGGATCAAGTAATAATTAAAGGCACTGGGCAGCCAACAATAACAAATAAAAACACCAGCTTCCTTCTTCAATGAGCTAAAGAATCAAAATGAAACCAATTGCTCATAGAAACACATGATAAGTTGCAACATCAAGAACCCAAGGGAATGCCTTAGTATCTTGAAAATAAATCCAAACATGACATGACATCACAGGTCCACAACGTCACTGCATGAAACACGAGCCATCCAGAAAATCATCAGAGTTGCAGATAAATACAAGGCATTCTCCTCGAGATCTTGATGTTTGCAATTTATTGTGTTTCAATAAGCTAAAGAATCGAAGTGAAACCACAATGCTCATCAAAACACACAATAAATTGCAACATCAAGATCTCAAGAGAATTTGTTATATCTTGAAAAGAAATCCAAAATATGACATGAAATCACAGGTCCACAATGTCACTGCATGAAACATGAGCCATCCAGAAAATTGTCAGAGTTGCAGGTAAATACAAGAAATGCAAAATCAAGTCTAAAATCAGCAAACAAATAATAAGCTTTCTAAAATAACATAGATCACATGAGCAGTGATGAAGAGAACGAGGCCCTCTCAAAAATAAATTTGAAAAAAAAAAAAAAAGAGGCACAGATGCAAACATATCTCCCTCCTTAGGTCCCACATTGGAAGGAACCTCATGCAATGAGTGACCTTTTAAATCATCACATCACACCAACAGCCATCAGCTCAGGATAAATTCATCATTACGATCTTGGAAAGCATTGTGCTAGCCCCGTGAGGTTGGCTGCATGAAATCTATGGCTGCCGAGATTCACAATAATCAAACAAGATGATCTTACCATCAAAAAACAAAAACAAAAACAAAACAGTCTTCACACCTATGGCCACTTTCCTTTTTCCTAAAATGCTAAGGTTTACGCCTACTTGGGAGCTAAGAACAGATGGCAAGGGAATAGTGTGTAAGCGTACCCCAACAAACCACGGCCATGCCATGGCCTAGGTGTCACAGGTAAGTTTATGACACTGCCCTGCCGTAAAATTGCTACAGGAACTACAGAGCCCTGGTTCAACTGAGCTTCAGAAGCAAGCCTTGGAAGCAGGTCTCCACCAATTTCCACGTTTCCAAACTTCACAATCTGATCTCCAAGCTGCAGCCCATCTTCTGCTGCAGGAGATGCATCAGCTATTTCATCAATCATAGCAAATGGCACCCTGATGACTGGTTCAATATCCATTGCACTGGGACCATTTTCTGAAATACCACCAACAGATGCAAGAGATGCACTTGCATCAGTATGATGTGTGACTTGACTGTTTGAGCCCTCACCATTAGCTGGACAGTAAAAGAAGAAGCCACATAAAAGTGTTAAATTCCCCAAAAAAAAAAAAAAAAAAAAGCCTGGTTGAAGCCTTAAAATTTGTTATTTTCAAACGCAGTATATCAAATGATAGAGTCTTAAGCCATAAAGAGCAACATAAATATTAGCATCATCTTTGCACAGCACTCAAATATCATCAATATGCCTCCCCAAAAAAGATTTTTAAAACTGAAAAGAAGAAAAAATATTAGTTGGAAAGTGCAACAATCTTCGCAATTCCTAAATAAGAAAGAATGATACCCAATCAACAAACTTTTAACTCAACAGTGCATCTGTGAACTATAAGAGCCATAAGACAACCAAGATCGTCAAATGACATACTAACAAGCTAAGAAGTGAACAAACAAAACCAATGAGTAAACAAATATGGCTAATCGGATGAAACAGGGATGCATCTCAGTAATTTTTTAAAACTATGTATAGTGATGGAAGATAGGATGATCAATGGCAGATTTAGAAAATTTCATGAGTGGGGGCAATTTGACATGAAGGGATTCTATTATTATTTGAGAGGGGGCAGTCATGTTAAATAAAATTTTGAAATATTTTTCAAATTTCTATGAAGGATCATATAATTCTTGAAATTTCAGTGGGGGCAATTGAACTGTATGTAGATCCACCAATGGTGGATGCAAAGCACAAGAAGAAACAGAAGATTGTTATCTCGATAAGGAAATCATAACAAGTGGAAAGACAACTGTGTTATGCAGTTGCAACAAATGGTGGATCAAATTTACATCAATCATCCAGGAAAAAATAACCAAGAGCAAATAGGGTGCATTAGCAGCCATGACCCTCAGTAATTTTCTTCAGACATTCGAATTTAAACATGAACATTAATTTCAGATAAAATTGTGTCCCTTACAAGCATGCATTTGTTCCTACAGGAAATAATGAAGAAAGAAGAATACATGAACAGGACCTACATTAGAAACGTTCATGAGAAAACTGGAAAGGGACTGTCAAAATGTCAACAGCAAAAACAAGTAGTTCCTTCTGAACTCAACATCATACTGTAAATGATCAGCAGCTGCTGTGAAACTTTAACACAAGTTTGTCAAGAATGACAGGAACTCTGTGAGGCTAGATTTACTTTTAGTGTTACAAAGTAAAAAGGTAGATCAGCAGGATTCAACGGAATCCTTATTTCTAACATAGAAATGATGGAGCTACCTGAATCTTTAGTGGGAAGTGATACACTCTGAGATAACCTTGCTGAATGCAGAATCTGTAAATTTTCATTTATCTTTTCTGTAATATCCTTGTGATCATTGCGTAGCTCTGCAATAAATTCAATATTGAATAAACATAATCCACCAGAGAAATATCTGCATATATGCAACAACTATTGTAAGTGGAAAAGCAGAAATAAAAATATCGATCGCCTGACGATAGATTCTAACACATCTAGTACGATTTTGTCATACATATCATTACAGTTGGACCACTAGATCCAATGAAACTTATGCTGTTGGAATAGCACATAATTAACTATGGTGTTTGACTGTTGAAGCCATGCTAACTACACAATATCTAAGGCTCTTCTTGGCAGCCATTTCCTGTAGCAGTATTACAGTACGCAATGTCTGATATTGAATGAGCTGTGTTCAGTTTTTTTATTGTATGACTTTTTTAAATTGCATTTTTGATCATGATCACAGAAGAGTATATAAACATTTTCTGACAGAGATTTTCTTTTATCCAATGGTTCTGACTTTCCATGGAGCAGCCTACCCAACAAGAATTCAATCTACTATTAGGTCTCACAACAACTTCCTCTTCGGAAATCATTATCATCACCATCGTCATCATAAGCTGTTTCCTACATATTTGAGTCAGCCGGAAGAATCCTGTTATACATTCTTGACAACCATGAACCATGCTCTCAATAATCTCTAATGTTTCATAGCTTTCTTAATTACTTGTATCCGTAATTTTTTTGGTGTCCTTGTCTAGTTCTCCTATAACCTTTTATCTAAATAAGCTCAATTCTTCTAACCATCTGTCATTTCGTGTTTCCATTTAGCATGCCCAAACCACCTTAGTCGTCATTCCCTCTTCATAAATAATCAAAAAGAATCCCGAAGATCATCAATATATTATTTGAAGTAGTAGAGATCATATGCACTCTGTTCATGAACTTAATGAGTCTCCAAAACAATGTTCATGTTAGTCACCATCCAGACCATAATTATTCCTATTCTTAAGAATGAGAAAACCATGGCATCTCCTTCTCCAATAGATTTTAGTTCCCAAACACCAGGAAAGATGAGGACAACCATGTACTTATTATAATGATCATAGCTTCACTGCCAACAACATGACCAAGGGAATACAGAACTGATGCCTGTAAGATATGCGTGTCATCCAAAAAAAATAAATGTTGGTCATTTGGGAGATTTCAAATCCATCATTACAATCAACCTGTCCAACAATCCCCAATTAACAACTGAAACTGATAATGTACTTGCAGCCAAATCAACAAACAGACACTCCTCATCTCACCAAGATTTAATCTACCACCACCGCAATATGTGGCACATGACATCCCACTTGCGCTCCAAAATCATTCCCACAAAAGAGGAACTACTTGGATGAGTCAAACTCAAGCATGTCAAGCACTCCCCTAGGAGTCAATTCATAATGTTGAGATACTATTCTCTGAACATCCTCCTACACTTACATAGCATGCATTTGAGAATCCTAAACAGCTCAATTAAATAGGAAGAGTTAAGAACAATATATTTAGCATACTCCGGATAGTTGCACCCCCCAGACCTCATGACTGAGTTTTGGGTGCAAATATTTTGGTTTTTTTCGTTTGCACGTGGGCCCGAATGTATGTAGTCTGAATGCCTAACTTTACTATTTAAAAATTTTTCTATATATTTTACAAAATTTTGAACATCGTGATCTTTCACCCATCTCGCTCTCCCCTTCACATGAGAAATGATGAAACCTTTATTTTTAAAATTTTATGAAGAACATAGAAAATTTTTTTTTAAAAAATAGTAAAGTTAGATATATAAACTACACACGCATACGCTATCAAAAAAATTAATAATAAAATAAAAACAAAACAATCCAAAAAAAAAAAAAAAAAACTACACGTGTATTTTGTCCCACCCGAAAATGAAAAAAAAAAAATTGAAAATGGGACCAATAACAGCCAGGTGCCTGCTTTGTTGTATCAAAAGTCAGACAGCATAGCATGCTTTTAAACATAGTCCAAAAATGACTAATTTCATTTATAGTTCAATGAATCTCCATGACAACCAGACAGGTAAGCATCACGATCAATAGTAATAAGCTGATTATATCCGTCAATTAGGCTTCTCCTGTTACTTCTTTAGTCGACATACCAACAAGACGCCGACGGTCACCACGCACAGCAGGGATGTCAATATCCGCCCGTGGGAATCCCTGCACATAGTCCGGAACCTGTTAGATCATCAAAGATGATTGTTCGAACAGAATCGGAATACGTCTCAGCAATTCCAGTATCAATTTCCGAGCGTATGCACTCCAAACTGGAATGAAGCAACATCAACCGCCGCACCTAGCCATTACACGCTACCGAGAACAGGCATTTGCCATCCGATACAACAGGGCATCCAGAATGCAGCATCTAGGGATAGGGACACTTGCCTCGGCGTCGACGAGGCTGCCGGAGATGCCGGGTCCGCCAGGCTGCGTGAGGCGAGAGATGATGCTGTTCATCTCAAGCTCGATCGCGTCTCTCTTCTCCTTGAGAGACAGCGTCTCCGCTTTCAGGTTTGTCCCGACCATCTTTCTTCTCCGCTCTGACTCTTCCTTCCCTCTGCTTCCCTGCTGCTGGAGGGCTGGGCTTTGCTCTCCCTCATTTTCAGCCCGAAATATATCGGCAGTGCAGAAGCCATGTACACTCTCTCGGTACATCGCGTCAATGACCATTGGGCCTTTATTTGTGGGCCTTGTGATGAATTTCGCTTTTTCCAGACCCAGTCCAGTTATATTATCATTGGCTTTCTAGCTTTGATTTGGAATTTCCTGGTTAAGAAATGATGAAAACAAATGGTTCTTTTCTTTTTGGTTTTTGCTTATTATTTTCTTCTTGGGTATTTGAATTCATTTTATTTTCCGTGTAAAAAGC